>JAFEMH010001480.1:0-467761 GCA_022495995.1 Adenophora triphylla var. japonica | reverse complement strand
AATCGTGTGTGTGTGTGTGTTTTTGAAAAGGGGGCTTGAATGACAAGCTTAATCTTGGTTTGAATGTCAAACGTTGATTAGGTGACTTTTTGAAAAAGCGATCGTTTGAATGACAAACGTCGGTTTTGAGACGAAAATGAGCGTTTGCGTGGCAAACGTCGATTTGAGTTTGAAATGAGCGTTTGCGTGGCAAACGTCGATTTTGAGCTTTTTGAAAAGGAGTTCGAATGACGAACTCTGGTTTGAACCGGGCGATTCATTGTTAACGATTTTTACGGGAAAAATACGTATTAAATGATTTTGAATGTCAAATAGCGGCTTTTAGTTTGAAAGATGAGCGTTCGGAGGCCAAACGTCATTTCGCGCGTTTTGAAAGAGAGTTCGAAGGACGAACTCCGGTTTTGAACCGGGCATTACATTGTTAACGATTTTTACGGGAAAAATACGTATTAAATGACATGCAATCAACGAATTGGGTTGCGACTCGGACTTTGAAAAGTAAATACTATCACGATCCAAACGGGTCGGACTTGGTAAATGACAAAGATTTAAAGCAAGATCAATGGAATCAAACGATCCTTTAATCGTAAATGACGATCGACTTGAGCCAAACGGCTCGGAGTTGTAAATGACGATCAACGAGCCAAAACGGCTCGGAATTGTAAATGATGAAAGTAAATGACGATCAACGGATCGATCGATCCGGAATGGTAAATGACAGAAAAAGTAAACGGAACGGGGTCGGAACGCCGTTTTAACCCGTGATTACTTCTCTTAAGGAAAGAGAAGAGGATCGAGGGGCTAAAACGTATCGGACCCCGTTAGACGGAGGCGTCTACATTTCATTAATGGTGTTCGAAACGGTTATAGCGACTGGCGCGTAAACCGAGATGAGACGAGAGATTAGAGAGAGGGAGTTATACCTATGGCTAGGGTCGACTCCTTTGGCTCGAAAGGTGTGTACGGGACACGGAAAGAGGTTTGAAACGGTGTTTCGTAGCAGTGAGGGACGTATTTGATCGAAATACGGAGGTTTCACGCGAATCGAGGCAAAACGGGAGCTCGGGAGGGGTGAAACTGGTGAGGGCCATAGGCTAGAGTGATTTTTTAGGGTAATTTTGTTGTTCCTTTGGCTTTGACAGCCACTTCTATTTATAGGGTGAAAATTACGGTAGAGTCAGTGCCGGACTTAGGCCCCGTTTTTCGGGGGTTTTTTTGGTATTCTGGAATTTTGGAGGGCTTCGCGGCAATTTCGAGAAAAATGTGCCTTGAGGAGTCGGCCGGACTTTGACTCGTATACCTGGTGGGTATTTTAGTCTTTTCCCTTTGATTTCTGATTGAAAGGTGATGTGTGGGCTGTGGCATGGCTGCCACGTGTCCCATGACTCACCAAATGCGTGGGAGTTCGTTCCCCGGTCCCGGTTTTGTCCGTTTTTTAAAATAACAATCCGGAAAATGTCTTAAACGCCCCCGAAAAGTGTCGGAAAGTGCGTTTTTCAGGGAAAGCCATACTTTTACATGAGATGACACGTGTTAAGTACGCTTCAACGTCGGGATGCACGGGGCAGTCCCGGGACGTCTCGTTGGCATGACAATGGGGAGTTTAACGAGTTCCGGTTAACCTGGAGCGGGCCAGTTAACGGATTTCGATTAACTTTCTGACGGATTTTGACGATCCGAATTTGGGTACTTACAGAATCGCTTCGAGAGGACTTTGAAGTGCCTCGGGAGGGCTTTGGAGCACCTCGGGAAGGAACGGAAGAGGCGGGGATTACCTCGGGATGGCTATGGATGCCTAAGGACGGCTCGGGATGCCTCGGTATGCCTCAAGATGGATCGGGATTGCCTAGGGAAGGACCGGGTTCAACCGAAATCACTTCGGAAGGACTTTGGAGCACCTCAGGAGGGCTTTGGAGCACCTTGGGAAGGCTCGGGAGGCCTCGGGAAGGACCGAAAGAGGTCGGGACGCCTTGGGGAGTTTCCTGAAGGCTGGGGGAAGAGAGGAGAGAGTTGAGGTGTGAATGAAATGGGAGGGGGAGCCTTCTATTTATAGGCCTCAAAAAACTGCAATATGGTCCGTACGGACCTTTGTGTCATTACCAGTTTTTGGGGTTTTCTGGATTTCAGGGAATATTGTGGACTTTGTGGGATTTTTTTTCATCATTTTGGCGTGTTGAAGTATGTGTCTGTACGGACCATTCTTACTTTGCAAAGTGGTCCATACGGACCACTATGTCAACTGACCATTTTTTGTTATTCCTGCAAAGTCCTTGAGTTTCCTTTTATCCCTGAAAGGTCTTCCCTTGGTTTGGATGGTGGTTTTGGACCTTTTGGACGTTTCGGGTCTTTGGAATCACGAATGCGTGAGTCCTCGCTGTTTCCCGTATGCTCGGATGGTGAGTGGTTTGGATTGAGGTACTTACAGCATCATGACATACATCATGATATTTCCCCATTCTATTATCTTTAACTCATTCATCACTTTTATACTCCACATGTACCATTTTCTATCATAATTTTATCACTTAATGCCATAACCATGGTATTTATACCCCTAAAACATTATAAACAACTTGAGATCATAGACTCAAACCCATATATTCATAATTATCGCTTCTAAACTCTCATATGTACCATTTCTATATCATAGGCTCAACTCAACAATAACAACTTTCCTTTAACCCAATTCACAATCTTATCTCCATTTTGATTTTATAATCATTTAAATCATTTATTCAATTTATTCAATTTATCTCATGCTACTTTAAGTTCATTTTTATAACATTTATCAATTTTATCTATCAATATTATTCACAATATATCATTCACCCAAGGCTAAATTAAGGTTCTTCCATAGGAATACCCATAATAAATGGTGACAATTATAACTAAAAGGATTATTAACAACTTGAAATTCATGAAATCAAACTCATTTAAGTCATAATCATGTAAACTTGAAGCTATAATACCAAGAATTTCACGAAAGATATGAAATACAAAAGTAAGTTGGGGTCTCTTACAACAACCTATCCAGTATTGGGTTTTATACCCCAAGAAATATTCATGTTTATTTACTTCAAATACTAGTTGTGCTTAATAGTTTGACCCCGCACTTGTACTATGCAAGTATAATACATTTTAACTCAAAAATGAGAACTTATTAAGTTCATATATCTTTTCTTCTCTACTCAAGGTACAAGTGATTTCTTAGAATTTTATAAACACTCATATTACACAACTATATAACATTTCTAGCTCATTAACCCACATAATTGAGGTTTGATTACACCCAAGAACACTTGCAAGCTTCTTAGATATTTACAAATACCATTACTACTTCAGAAAATTTTGGGGGAACTCTGTTTCCCCCAAACATATAAAAAGTCTTGTTTTAAAAAAATCCAAGGCAAAAACTCAGTGTTTTAAGACATAAACTCGATGTTTTAAGACAAAAACTCGATGTTTTAAGACATAAACTCGATGTTTTAGTTGCTAACCTTAACTCGGTGTTTTAACGCCTAAACTCGATGTTTTAACTTCTAGGTATTTTAACGCCTAAACTCAGTGTTTTAAGCTCAAAACTCAATGTTTTACGCTCGAAACTCAAAATTACAAAGTGGACTTTTTATAACTTATGGAGAAACAAGTTTCCCCCAAAATGGACTCTTACTACTTAGATATTTTAAGCATAAACCTCAAACAATCATAAACATTCATAGATTCATTTAACCTCACAAGTTAAAAGATTCTTACGCTAAACATACTTATGTTTGGTTTATCAATTCATAACCATAAACTCATTTCATTTATTTCATGTAATCTCACCACCAAAAATTTTCAACTAGTTTCACAACTTAGCTACAAATTCATATTTAATTTTAGTCTAGATAGACTAAAAATCAATTAATTTGGACTCGAATTGAATAAATTTATGACCTTTCTAAGTTGACATTCAAATGTGTTCTTCATTTATCATTTACCATATAACCCATAATCAAATTCATATACAATTGAACACAAATTTACCTAGTCTTTCGAACTCAACTTATTTTGTTTCATCATTTAATTGAATCACTATCATTTCAAATAAATCTCAAAACAATGATACAGGTTATGCTTATACTATCATCAACACTTATTTAAATTCCATTCACCTCTTAATCAACTCCAATTCATCTATTAATCCACATCATAACCCACTGTTGGACTTTTGGTATGGCTTCTCAAGAACTTAAGTGAAAAACTGACAGAAAATTTAACGGAGATTGGAAAACTAGGAGACAAGTCGAGTCTTGTATTGAATACAATCTCCGTAAGAGTTATTTGTCCCGCACAGGTGCTTACGGTTGAATGACAAAACTTTCGTAAGATAAAACGACTTTATAAACAATCAATAGGAGCACTCCAAATTGATTGTTCTAACGAACAACACAAGGTTTGAAACTTTGGACTTGAAGGAGGTATGAAACAAGATGCAAATGAAATGATTTGATTAAACTAACTCAAGAGGGTTTAGGAAGACTCAAAATCAGTATATGTGTAATTGAAATTCGGAGGGGAAGTATATAAAGAGAGTTAAGGGGTTTGTGCCTTTTCCCATGAAAAGACACAACTTTTCTGTTTGAATTGGTGATTATTCAGGATCTGCTTGGCCGAGTCAAGGGACTCGCTCGGCCGAGCACCAAGCTGCACGACCGAGTCAAGTAACTCGCACGGCCGTGTCAATCACACTGCTCGGCCGAGTCAAGGACTCTGCTCGGCCGTGCAAGATTGTCCAGATACTTGGTCAATTTCCTATGCTCTGCTCGGCCGAGTCAAGGACTCTGCTCGGCCGTGCACATCAAACCACTTCAAAAACCCTTTAAATAACTCTCGTTAAGTTACAAACCTTTGTCATTAATTTCTCATTCACCCGGAAATGGCTTTGAGACAATAAATGAGCTTCATAATCCACACTAAATGTAGAATACATTTTGTAACTTGCTTCGTTAACTATTTAACGAATTCCGTTAGGAAGTTAGGTCAACGTTAAGTCAAATTTTAACTTTCGTTACCCATTTCCAACAATCCCCCACATGAATGACAATTAATGCATGAATGCAATTTCGTCCAAAGTTCCGGCAAACTATTATTACATCGGGATAGATAGCTTGTGGCCTTGAATCCTCCCTAGTGAAATATTATCGGATATACTAGCCATTTGGTAGTGAGTCGCTTTGAACCAGTGACTGTCGGATGTATACCAAGACAATAATACTCACATAATAACAGCTCTAACAATTGTTGTTCTCACGTTTTGTCCTTTTCGGCCCTGGAACGTATCTCATTCATAAGCATTCATTTAGAGGCTGCCAAATTACCTCTCGCTTATATAGGTGATTCTCACTATAAGGAGTATCATGCACTACTCTACCCGTAGGTATAGAAATCATTAAAAGTTTTCTCAACTTATCCTTACCACTGCTACATGTGCTTGTACTTGGATGTTCTGGGAATGAGTATTCAACATCTCCAGGTTAATAAACCGAGTTGTTGTTTCCAAGTAACTCTACTAGAACTTATAACTTGGTTGTCTCATTAAACCAAGGGCCTAGGATCTCCATTTCTCAAGGTTGAGTGTCCGCTATAAGTCCTTTTGTTGTGGGTTTTAAACCCATTCCCCTTAACAGTTTATACAGTTGATCTCGATTTATACCTTTGGTAAACGGATTCGCTAAGTTATCACATGAATTTACATAATCAATAGTGATAACGCCATTCTTGATCAACTGTCTAATGGTATTGTGTTTACAACGAATATGTCTAGACTTACCATTGTACATACTATTTTGTGCCCTTCCAATTGCTGATTGACTATCACAATGTATTAGTACAGCAGGCACAGGTTTGCTCCAACAAGGAATATCCTCCAGGAAGTTCTTAAGCCATTCTGCTTCTTCCCCAGCTTTATCTAAAGCTATAAACTCAGACTCCATCGTGGATCTGGCTATACATGTCTGTTTGGAAGATTTCCATGACACTGCTCCTCCACCTATTGTGAATACATATCCACTCGTGGACTTAGAGTCTTTCGTGTCCGATATCCAATTGGCATCACAGTATCCTTCTAATACTGCTGGATATTTCTTGTAAAGTATCCCATGGTTTAATGTATACCTTAAATATCTTAGTACTCTCATTAGTGCTTTCCAATGATCAGTACTCGGATTACTTGTGAACCTACTTAGTTTGCTCACTGAATATGCAATGTCCGGACGTGTACAATTCGTTAAGTACATCAGACTACCAATTATTCTTGCATTTTCCAGTTGAGAAACTGGTTCCCCTTTGTTCTTGGCTAAATGTAGACCCAAGTCTACCGGTGTCTTAGCCGGAGGGTCATCAAAGACATTGAATTTCCGAAGAACATTCTCTAGGTAATGGGATTGTGAAAGAACTAATCCTTCAGATGTTCTAGAGATCTTTATCCCTAATATTACATCAGCTAATCCCATGTCTTTCATGTCAAAATTCTTCTTTAACATGCCTTTGGTGTTCATGATCAAATCATGACTACTTCCCATTATGAGCATATCGTCTAGATAAAGGAAAACGATAACAAATGATTCAGATGTTCCTTTAATGTAGACACATTTGTCACATTCGTTAATCTTGAATCCATTCGATAACATGGTTCTATCGAACTTCTCATGCCATTGTTTAGGTGCTTATTTTAGTCCATATAAGGACTTTACGAGTTTACACACCTTTCTTTCTTTACTAGGAACTACGAACCCTTCGGGTTGTTCCATGTAAATTTCTTCATCAAGTTCTCCATTTAGGAAAGCAGTCTTCACATCCATTTGGTGTATCTCAAGATTATGCACTGCTGCAATAGCTATGAGAACATGAATAGATGTGATCCTTGTGATAGGGGAGTATGTATCGAAGAAATCATATCCCTCTTTCTGTCTAAAGCCTTTGGCAACTAGCCTAGCTTTGTATTTATCGATTGATCCATCCGCCTTATACTTCCTTTTAAGGATCCATTTGCAACCTAGTGGTTTGCCACCTGGAGGGAGATCAACTAATTCCCAAGTATTGTTGAGTATTATGGATTCTATTTCACTGTTAATAGCCGCTTTCCAGAACGAACTATCCGGACCGGATAAAGCTTCTTTAACAGTGGCTGGTTCATTTTCTAACATGTAAGATATAAAATCAGGACCAAAAGACTTTTCCACTCTTGCCCTTTTGCTACGTCTCTATTATTCATCTTCTATTTGAGAAGGACCGGTTGTAGACTCATATGTTCTCTTATTAGAACCTATATCTTTCATGTCCTTAGCCGGAAAGATGTTTTCAAATAATACCGTATTCCTTGATTCTATAGTAGTTCCTATATGCATATCAGGAATGTCCGATTTGTGTACTATAAACCGATAGGCACTACTATTATTGGCATATCCAATGAAAACACAGTCAATGGTCTTTGGACCAATCTTGACTTGTTTCGGCTTAGGTACTTCAACCTTGGCCAAACACCCCCACACTTTAAGGTATTTATAACATGGCCTACGATTATGCCACAATTCATAGGGTGTTTTATCAATACCTTTCTTTGGTATTTTATTAAGAACATAATTAGAAGTGAGTATTGCTTCCCCCCACAAGTTGTCGGGTAAGCCTGAACTTATCAAAAGCGCGTTCATCATCTCCTTGAGAGTACGGTTTTTGCGTTCAGCAACTCCGTTAGATTGAGGGGTATATGGAGCCATTGTTTGATGAATTATGCCGGATTCCCAACATAATCCTTCAAACGGTGCTTCATATTCTCCACCTCTATCGCTTCTAATTTTCTTAATCTTCAAGTTAAGTTGATTTTCAACTTCTTTCTTATAAGTCTCAAAAGCCCCTAAGGCTTCATCTTTACTTCTTAAGAGATAAACATAGCAGTACTTTGTGCAATCATCTATAAATGTAATGAAGTACTTATTACCTCCTCGAGTTTACACAAGTTTTAAATCATATATGTCGGTGTGAATTAACTCGAGAGGAGTTGTGTTTCTTTCTATTGCATTAAATGGCGATTTCGTCATTTTTGCCTCAATGCAAACTTCGTACCTATTAGTCGAGTCGGATTTAGTCATATGGATTAAATCTTGTCTCACTAATTTCTTAATGGTGTCGAGGTTTAGATGTCCTAATCTATCATGCCATAAATTAGAACTTTCTGACAAGTAAACATAAGAAACAATGCTTTTATTTTTCGCACTATGGAGGACAATATTCATTACATTCATCTTGAAAAGGCCCTCCTCGAGGTATCCCTTTCCAAGGAGCAAACCATTCTTGGTTATTACAAATTTGTCACATTCAAATATAAGTCTAAATCTGGCCTTACTAAGCAAAGCGCCAGAAACTAATTTTTTACGGATGTCTGGAACATGCAGCACATCCAACAAGGTTACTTCTTTTCCGAAAGTCATCTTCAATATCACGTTTCCAATGCCTTGAACATCGGAGGTCTCGGAATTTCCCATGTAGAGCTTCCTTCCGGAGATGGGAGTATAGGAGGAGAAACTCTCCTTATTAGCACAAATGTGGCGGGTAGCACCGGTATCTATCCACCAAGCTTTTGGATTACCATCCAAGTTTGCAACGTTAGCCTCGAACACTACCGCTGCAAAGTCTAGGTCCATGTGGTCAACATTATTCGCCTCTTTCTTTGGGAGACGACAGTCCTTTGCTAAGTGGCCCGGTTTGCCACAATTATAGCAAGACCCCTTGAACTTCTTAGAGCCCTTATTCTTTCCTTTCTTAGCATTCCCGTCATTTCCGGAATGCTTTCTCTTTGTGCCACTTGTGCTAGCCACGGCGAGATTGACCTTAGCCTCCATCTTGCCCTTAGCCTCCTTGGCCTCGTTGTTTCTATTGTTCTCTTCAATTTGTAGACGAACAACTATGTATTCCATGGACATCTCCTTGCGTTTATGCTTGAGATAGTTCTTGAAGTCCTTCCATGAAGGTGGTAACTTTTCAATGATTGAGGCCACCTTGAATGGATCATTCATGATCATCCCCTCGGCATCAAGCCCATGTAGAATGAGTTGGAACTCATCCACTTGAGTTGTTACCGATTTGGAATCGACCATCATGAAGTCAAGATACTTACCGACGACAAATTTCTTTGACCTGGGGTCTTCGATCTTGTACTTCCTTTCCAAGGTGTCCCACAACGCCTTGGCTATCTCGACGTTACTATACACATTGTAGAGTGCATCGTCGAGTCCGTTTAGGATGCAATTCTTACACAAAAAATTACCATGAGCCCAAGCCTCCTTGGCCATTTGCCTTTGAGGGTCGGGATCACCATTTGCCACCGCCGGAGGATCTTCCTTTAAGAAGCGGTGCAAGCTTAGGGTGGTCAAGTAGAATAGCATCTTTTGTTGCCATCTCTTGAAATCCACACCAGTGAACTTCGGGGGTTTCTCACCATGACCAGGGTGATGCGGTGTATGAGCGGGTGCAACATTGTTGAACGTTGCGTCACCTTGAGTAGGAGGCGTTACATTGCCTTGACTTGATGCGGTGGTGTCTTTCTCAGTTGCCATCTCTTGAAGGTCTGAAGAAGCGTCAAATAACTCTTACGATTGTTGGACTTTTGGTATGGCTTCTCAAGAACTTAACTGAAAAACTGACAGAAAATTTAACGGAGATTGGAAAACTAGGAGACAAGTCGAGTCTTGTATTGAATACAATCTCCGTAAGAGTTATTTGTCCCGCACAGGTGCTTACGGTTGAATGACAAAACTCTCGTAAGATAAAACGACTTTATAAACAATCAATAGGAGCACTCCAAATTGATTGTTCTAACGAACAACACAAGGTTTGAAACTTTGGACTTGAAGGAGGTATGCAACAAGATGCAAATGAAATGATTTGATTAAACTAACTCAAGAGGGTTTAGGAAGACTCAAAATCAGTATATGTGTAATTGAAATTCGGAGGGGAAGTATATAAAGAGAGTTAAGGGGTTTGTGCCTTTTCCCACGAAAAGACACAACTTTTCTGTTTGAATTGGTGACTGTTCAGGATCTACTCGGCCGAGTCAAGGGACTCGCTCGGCCGAGCACCAAGCTGGACGGCCGAGTCAAGTAACTCGCACGGCCGTGTCAATCACACTGCTCGGCCGAGTCAAGGACTCTGCTCGGCCGTGCAAGATTGTCCAGAGACTTGGTCAATTTCCTATGCTCTGCTCGGCCGTGCACATCAAACCACTTCAAAAACCCTTTAAATAACTCTCGTTAAGTTACAAACCTTTGTCATTAATTTCTCATTCACCCGGAAATGGCTTTGAGACAATAAATGAGCTTCATAATCCACACTAAATGTAGAATACATTTTGTAACTTGCTTCGTTAACTATTTAACGAATTCCGTTAGGAAGTTAGGTCAACGTTAAGTCAAATTTTAACTTTTGTTACCCATTTCCAACACCCACAATTTCACAAGTATTTCAACACCCAAATTGCATATTCATATATAACACCTTCTAATAATTATATAATTATTTGTACTCTATGTACAACCCATTAATTCTTTTTATTTCATACTCCCACATGTCCAATTTCTATCACAATTCCTTAATTGAATATCATAATCAGAATATCTAATAACTCAAAACACTAATAAAACACTATTAATCTCATAAATTCTACTTACTATAATCATAATCATATCAATTATAAACTCAAGATATTAACGATTTCATGTAAACCATGAAAAACAAATGTAAGATAGGGTTTCTTACATATTGGAGAATTTCCACCATGGAAGCTTCAATATTTTTAGCTCCCTATATTCCTCTTTATTGATGAGTAGAGAAACTTTGATAAAGGTCATTTGATGAGATTCCTAAGTTAGGACCTTCAATTTGGGGAATTCCTCTCACTTAGGGCTTTAGTGTATGTTTCTAGTGTGTGTAGAGTGAATATGATCATGAGTTATCTGAGAGAAAATGGGTTTTATGAGGTGACACTTAACTATTCTAACTAAGTTGGTGAATATAGATGCAATCCCGTTAAGTTTTTCAACTTCATTAGGCTAATTAACACTGATTAACCTAAATAAATATTATTACATTCATTAATAATCCTTGATTAGTCCTAATAAGAAATTACCCATCAATAATTATTAATATTCCGTTAATTTTTGAGCTAATTAGACTAAAATGATTAACTGAATTCAATTACAGTGATTAAATTGTGAAATATGAAAATTATGAAAATATTTAACCATTTTTTCAATCCATTCATTTATTGAGTAAATCCTTTAAAATAGTTAAATGCCCATTTAATACACTTTCACATTTGAAATTCACTAAATTCATCAACTTATAACTATTTAGGGACTAATGGGGAATTTCTAGAATTTATGGGCTGAAAACAGGGTCAAACAGAATAGAGGGACAATTTTCATTTAAGCGTGATCACGTTTAACATAATTTAACATTAATACTATGCTTACCAAAACACAGATAGCATTGAGATAGCATTGAACTGAGTACACAATTGAACTAATGCGTGATCACGTCTAACTCAAAATTATCTTCTAAAATTTATTAACATTTCTAAATTTTACAAAATAACCATTGTACCCCCAAGTCAATACGGTTCAACCCGGGTCAACCCAAGTTAACCCAAAAGTTAACTAATTTAATAATCATCCCATAACTCACATAAATTCTCATATAATTCAACTAAATACTATATATATTTTTTTCCAAATATCATAATTCACTTGTATTGCAACACGAACTAGGGTTCATAACCAATTCACACTTATTCAATGTTCTCAAACTCATCCTTTTCATATCAACATATTGAAATACATTTAACTTCAAAGATTTAACTTCAAAGATTTACTCTTTCCACAAACACATTATTGAAATACATTTAACTTCAAAGATTTACTCTTTCCACAAACAATTATTAATTATGTACTTATACATATACAAGTCCTCATACTCATTCAAAAATATACAAATTTTCTTATTCAAATCTCATACCCACAAATAACTTCATTCATATAAGAGTATCATCTGTTTCCAAATTCTCTATTTCATTTAGCACATAACTCAAGAGAAGCATTAGACCTTCTCATGAATTACATATCTCAACATCACAGTTACCTTCTAGATTCTCACTTAACACATCAATTATACATTACACAAGTCAATGAACATGTATTACCTCACATAAATTCCAATTTTATCAAATTTGACATTATGATTAAACATGAATCCTTGAAAATAAGATGATTATGAATTTCAAGAATTCATGATCATCACATTTTCAACATCTTTTTTTTATTTTTTTCTTTTCCTACAAAATCTTCGCACTTATTTCTTCTTTTAGATTCCTATTGTTTTTCTTTTCAATTGACAATCTCACACGCTTATTAGCCGAGCACGAATCAGGTAACAACTAAGACTTTGTTGTTGTTGTAATTGCTAAATAAGTCGTTCACTCACCATTTGTGTACTAATGTCGTACACATGGGGATACTTGAAGACAAGCCTGGGCAAGACGATGAGGGCTCTGGACAGATGGGCGATCACGCAAGGATTAAGGGCGGCCGTGCAGGTGAAGTTGCAAGCGAAGGAAAACTTTCTGTACAGATGGGCGACCGCGCATCAGGCATGGGCGACCACGCAGGTGAAGTATTACGCAAAGGCAAAGTTTCTGTACAGATGGGCGGCCGCGCAGCTTGAGTGGGCGACCGCGCAGCTTGAGTGGGCGACCGCGCACATGACGGGAAATTTACAGCAGTTTTAAAATTCGTTTCTGTTTTGAAAACTCAAGTAGGGGTATTTTGGGAATTGTTTTATATTTTGTTTTTTATTAGGTTACAAGCTTATGTGCTAAGTATAAATACTCTTAGGGTTTATTTTGGAGGTAGACTTTTATCAATTGAATTCTAGTTGCATCTTGCAAAACCCTTGGTCAATTTTATTGGCTTGCATAAGTTCTTCTTTGGAAGTTCTTGTTTCTAAGGAATTGCTATTCCTTACAGAATGTTTAGATTTCGATCAGGCCTTGGTTAATCGTATGCATGCTCGTTGGGTTGCCTATTTGCAGCAGTTCACTTTTGTTATTAAACACAAGAGTGGACAACATAATAAGGTAGCGGATGCCTTGAGTCGAAGGGTCAATTTATTGGTGACAATGGAGAATGTAGTTGTGGGTTTTGATTGTTTGAAAGATTTGTATGCGACTGATGATGATTTTGCAGATGAGTGGGCAAAGTGTAGAGATGGAAATCCTGTTGGGTTGTTTTTCTTGGAGGATGGTTTCTTGTTCCATATGGATAAATTGTGTATTCCGCAGGATTCTGTTCGTGAAAGTCTTATTGCAGAAATTCACAAGACGGGGCATTATGGGAGAGACAAGACGGTGGAGCTCGTTGTGAAGAAGTATTATTGGCCACATATTCATCGGGATACGCACAGATTTGTTCAGAAGTGTATGGTATGTCAGATCAACAAGGGGCAGTCTCATAACACGGGTTTTTATACTCCTCTGCCAATTCCGGAGGGGCCTTGGGAGGATATTTCCATGTATATTATGCTTGGGCTTCCGAGGACGCAACGTGCTAATGACTCAGTTTTTGTGGTGGTGGATCATTTCTCTAAGATGGCTCACTTCATCCCTTGTAGAAAGACTCATGATGCTTCTCACATTGCGGGCTTGTTCTTTAAGGAGGTTGTTCGCCTACATGAGATCCCGAAGTCTATTACGTCCGACAGAGATACTAAGTTTCTTAGTCATTTTTGGCATACTTTGTGGCGTATTTTTCAGATAGATTTGTAGTTTAGCAGTTCCTTTCATCCGCAGACACATGGCCAGACGGAGGTGGTAAATAGGACCATGGGTTCTATGATTCGTTGTTTATGTGGTGATGTAGCGATGCGTGAATTTTGAAATAACAGAGTCGCCACCTATATTATTTGTTTGGAAACATAGGAAAACCATTTTGAAAAGAGATTTGAGGGTTCGGGGGTTAAGTTATCGAATGGGTAGGTTGAGGAGCATCCATTCCACCCAATCCGGAGATCGGTCTTGCCAATTGAGTATTATCAATCTTTTTAATTACTAATTAAATAAAGAACAAGAAAACCCTAATCAATTTCTTGATTAGGAATGTCGGATTGTACGCTTTGAGATCGCCTTCATCGATTGAAGGGACTCTAGGCTAATCCTTTTGATTGGATTACACCACTCTAAAAACCAATAGAGAGAGATGAAGAAGAAAAGAGTAAAAGTATAGGAGTTTACCTAATTTAGGGAGGATTTGATTTAGAACGTGGTTCTAAGATGTTTTCTCGATCGAGAAGTGATTTGGGCAGAGTTTCGACTCAATATGAGAGTCAAATCTTGATGCGGACAGAGCTTCGACTTGATGCTAGGCTTGAGCCTTGATGTTCGTCAATCAACGTGGTTGAAGGACGAATTTAGGAGTTGTTTGTGAGTGATTTGAAGGAGTCTTTCGTGAAAAGAAACCAACAAATTGTGTGTGTTGTGTGAAATTACGGACCTCTGAAACAGTGGAAGTCACCAAGTATTTATAGGGGTTTAAGAGGTAGAGGTGGAGAGGTAAAACACTCCTAGGAAGCTTCCAGAACCCAGTTGTGATTGGAGAACCGGATTGATAAAGTTTTATCAAGAAAAGAGTTTGGGACGGAGAAGAATTGTGATTCTGCACATCCTGTCGAGGGGATATCTCGCGCGAGACAAGTATGTCTCGTGCGAGACAACTAGTCGAATGACCATTTTGTCCTCTTCAGTTATTCCGTTAGTCAGTTAGGTCCAAAACTAACGAGGTTAGTTAGAAACTTAACGAAACATGACGAAACTGATATGCTTTCATCAAAACATAAAAGAGAGACGAAGAGTAGTGTAATCATGATTTATTGGTTCAGAATGGGGTGTCTATGAGCCCCTCGGCGACAGTCTTATGAAAGAAGAAGTGTCGTCGATAGAAAAGACATCATTCTGAACATTGGGATGGTCGTGCCGCACGGCTGCCTACGTATCTCTAAGAGAGAATCAGACCAAACGTAGTTCGACTCCAAAACACTAAAAAGGCTATTTTAGGTATTTTGAAAAGCATTTTTGAAAATCGAAGAGGGATTTTTTTTTGAAAAGGTAAAATCATACTGAGGAATCAAGGACTTGACCCAATTCTGAAGATACCAGTTTGTTGATGAAGTTGTTGAGGTGTGCCGCCCGAGGTTACTGACGTTCCCGTTGTTGTTGCCGAGGTCACGGACTTGAAGTTTGCTGCCGTCACAGACTTTGAAGTTGTCGCCGAGGTCACGGTCTTGAAGTTGCTGCCGTCACAGACTTTGTTGATGTCGCCGAGGTCACGGACTTGAGGTTGCAGTCATCACAGACTTTGTTGATGTTGCCGAGGTCACGGACTTGAAGTTTGCTGCCATCACAGACTTTGTTGATGCTCCACTCGAGGTCACAAGTGTCACTGTTGTTGCCAAGGTCATGGACTTGATGCTTTTGGTTGAGATGGAGGTTCTGTCGGCCCCTGTAATGCAAGGATATATGCATGCGGATCTCGGATGGACCCGAATGATTCTTACCTTTCTGTACCTGTCAGCACATAAAGATTCCAAGTAGATTTTGCAGATTTTAGTTTGTTTGACTGGACTTACGTGGTGGTGCTCACGTCTGTTCGTGTAAATGGCTGGTCGGACATTTTGGTGGTGAGTTTATGTATGAGTATATGGTATATGGAAATGTATGGAAATTTGTATGGATTTGTATTTGAGATGGGTGAACTATATGAGTGAACTTGTGTTTGACAAATTGGGACCCAATCAGGTTTTGCAGAATCTGTTGCTAGTCAGCGAGGCTGAATTGTTGTAGAATTTCATTCGATGAGTATCCTTGTGTGAACACATCTAGGCTTGTTGAGAATCTTCATTCTTACTTCTCCTTGAGTCGTGTCTCTAGGAGGTAAACGACTACAAATCTGTCGACTGTCGTAATGGCTTTATGTCCAAGGCCCTTTGGTGTCTCAAGCCCCAAGTTGTTTGCAAGTGGTAGATGGTTTTGTGAACAGGCTTGTGAAGCTGCTCTCTTGACTTGAAGGTGATCGAAGAAGACTCTCCTTGTTGATTTGATTTGAAGAAGATCGAATGATGCTCGATGAAGAAGGTTGAAGAATACTCTCCCTTTGTCCTTTGATTTTTTTTTCTTAGTGCGCACCCTGGTTTTTGCCTAGACCGCCCTTTCGGGTTTTCAATCTAGCGGGCATCTCTTTTGCGTTTTTTTTTTTTTTTTCATTTTTCTTTGATAGTATGTAACTCGAAGAGAACTCAGAGAGAGAAAATCTTATTGAGAAGAGAAATGAGATCTCAAGTTAGTTTAGGAGAGACGGACTCTATTCATTGGAAGGTGATCCAAGCATTGACTTTTTGGAGAAGTGTATTCTCTAATGATGAGAGTGAGAAGCAAAGAGGAAAGCCCCTAATGCAGATTTGATTATTTTGAAGAGTTGAAGTAGAGATTGACTGGGGGAGGAAAGGTAAGGAAGCCCCAGTTTTGATGCTTGGATTTCAAGAGTGTGTATGAGAGTGGCTAACAGGAAGCCCCTAGACTCGACAAGAAACGCTACTTGGCTCAAGGATCTAGAAAATTTGTTCTACCTTTGTAATGAACCGTGCATCATCTAGAAATTTCTAAATAAGTTTGAGGAGAAAGCCAATCATTAATATGACTTAAGGGTAAAAAATTTTCTTAATACTGAAAGCCTTCTTCGCTTGATGTAGGAGGATATTGAGTAGTCTTCATTTCTTTTGTTGGTATCACTTGACTCCTCTTCTTTGTGGGAGAGTCCTTCATGCATTTGTTGAAATTCCATCCTAGTTGTGGGGCGATGAAGGCTTGAGAGTTTTTTTTTTTTTTTTTTTTATGCTCTATTTTTGCCAAGGACGAATTGAGGAGTTTCGTCCTAGCGAGCTTTTTTTTTTTTTTTTTTTTTGTACTCTCAAAGCCTTGAGTTGAGTAGCCCCACTTTTCTTTGGATGAATGTTGACAACAGCACCTTTGGCTTTCTTCGCTTGTTGGTCTCTAACTTTCAGTAGGGGTAATGTTTAACCCTTAAGCCTCCTAATGATAACTTGCTTTTTTAAAGTCACATAGAAGTTTCTATTTTTGCGATGATTTAGGGAATGGAAGGTCCATTATTTTGCATGAGTTGAATGATATTCATGAGGTAGAACAACTTTAGGGAAAGTGTTTAGGAAAAGAAATTACTTTAATTTATTGAGAAATTTAAGAACAGACTCGATAGTTTAGAAGACACAAACTAGAGGAGGTGAGGAGTACTAGAAAGACAGAACGACTCTTCGAGTTCATACTTGGAACTTTAAAACCTAATCTACTTCTATCAAAGGAGAAAGGGAGAGGATAGTGGTAGCCCCAAAGTTGTAAGTGTGGGTTTCTTCTTGGAGCTTAATCTTCTTCATGGATTGCGAGGGAGAGGATTGGTGATGACGTTGGGACGTTCTAGATCTCCATTATCAAAGAGGTCTTGGATGATGTCCTTCAAGTGGTGGCAGGAGTTGGTGTCGTGGCCGGTGAAGTTGTGGTACTTGCAGAATAAGTGATTAGCATGGTTCGGACCCATATCCTTAGGAGGACCACCTTCCCTTGGTTTGATCTTTTCATTCTGGACAAGCACATCAAAGAGTTCTTCTTGAGTGATTCCTTCAATTTTGTCATAGTGCCTCTTTTTCTTTTCGGGAGGAGGGACAGCAGAATACTTTCCGGTGTTGGGGCGGCTGAGTGCAATAGCGTTGACTGAAGCATCCTTACTTGTGGTGGGCTTGTTGTAGTGGAAAGTACTTTCCTTCTTTTTGCTTTTTAGGAAGTCGTCAACCCTAATTCCGGACTCGAGGAGTTCATTGAAACTAGGAAAGTAGTTATCGGCGAGCTTCTCTTGAAATTCATCACGAAGGCATTGAAGGAAGATGTGGATTTGCTCTTTGAGAGTAGGCCTTTCGACAATTTCAGTAAGTTTGAGTCTCCATCTTCTAGCAAATTCAGCAAAGGACTCATTTGCATGTTGCTTGGTTTGTTCAAGATCCCTCCGAGTAGGGCGGTAAGTGGAGTTGTCTTCAAACTGCCTTTGGAAGACCAAACATGCGGATGACCAATCAAGCCTTGTAGTCGTAGGAAGAGACATGTACCAATCCCTTGCAGCACCTTCTAAAGTTTAAGGAAAGCATTGGGCCAAGATTGTGTTGTCAACGCCCATTGGAAGCATGGCCCAAGTATAGGTCTCAACATGAGCTCGAGGACAAGTAGTACCGTTGAACTTGGCAATGTCGGGTGTCTTGTACTTGCGAGGAAACTTGGCGATGGATTGGTGAAGAGCATCGGGATCAAATGGAACGAATGACCCCTTGGAAGTGTCAAGAGTCGCAAGCTTCTTCTCGAGGTAGTTCTTAGTAACATGGTCACCAAGTTTAGTAGTTTCACCACTGCCTTCTTTCTTGGTTTTAGCACCCTTGGAGGTATGTTCTTCATCATCGGAGGAGGATGAGGAAGAGGAGGAATCGGATTCTTCCTTTTTCTTGCTTGACTTCTTGGTTTTCTTATTCACTTTGGTGTAGGATTCCTCTTCATCGGAGGAGTATTCCACTTTACGCTTTGCTTTCTTCCTTTCTTGACTTTCAAATCGTTGAGTTCTTTCATGAGGGCGGCCATTTGGGCGTTTTGCTCATCAATTTGCTTACTTTGTTCATCCAACCTAGTCATGGCTTCGATGAGTTGGACCTTAGCATCATTGAAATCGGCCTCGGTGGTAGAAGGAGAAGCAGACATCGTGTCGAGCTTTGGCGAAGAACCTAGACGTGTAGCAACCGTGTTAAACCATGATCGAGTCCCAACAAGTCGGCTGAATAGGGTGAATGAAGGCTTGAAGGTTTGAAGGTTTTGGCCAAAACACGAAAAGACCGAACACTTATCTCGTACGAGACAAGTAGTCTCGCGCGAGACTTCACCACGGAAAGTCACAATTTTCTGATTTTAATCCTAATTTTGGTCGGACGGAAAATCCGTTTTGGGGGTTTCTAAAGTTCAAGAACCAAACCTAGGGACCTAGGGGTCGGAGTAATCCAAAGTAACATCAAGTTTTGTGCAATAATTTTGATGAGAAAATTTTCTCTTTTTAGGGGCAAATCCGAAGGGACAACCGTAGGGACGTTTTCGAAGGGACAATTCCGAAGCGACAATTTATTGATTTCTTTTCCGTGAATTATTGCACAAAA
This sequence comes from Adenophora triphylla var. japonica, assembly GCA_022495995.1. NCBI lineage: Eukaryota > Viridiplantae > Streptophyta > Magnoliopsida > Asterales > Campanulaceae > Adenophora > Adenophora triphylla. Next base: position 448,429 of record JAFEMH010001480.1, on the reverse strand, counting down.
CGTTCTTGACAAGGGATTACAAGGACTCCAAGATCAAACCGACCGGTCAAGGAGTGTCTTAAAAAGTCAATCTACATGATATGTGGCGATGCAGGGCTGGAAGGCTAGGCTCCCCGCGATATGACAATCTAGGTGGATTGAATACGCGGAGTGGGATGATCCAACTTCGGAGAGACCGGCGACTAGGTGGTTACCGTCATCCGTCCTTAGTGTGGGTCCCGGATTTATAGAGGGTATGTAGTGCAATGACAGTTATATATGAGTGCGCGTGTGTGAGAGTCAATCTAGGTGATAGAGTAAAATAGAAAGTTTTTTTTTTTTTGAAAACAAAAGAAAACAGATAGTGGCCGCACCAAGTGGTTGCCTACGTTTCTCCCAAATTAGGAAGACTCAGGCCATCGTAGTTCCACTTAAAAAGAGGAGAAGGAATTAAATTAATTTAAATTACAACTCCCGAATCCTCCATGGACCGGACTTTAAATTAAAAAACCAATCGCACGCAGGTATATAGTTTAAGTAATTAAAATTATTCTACCCTGCAAAATAGAGTTAGCACAAGCAAAATAATAATGATAATTTATTTTTGATTTTTCTGGAATTTATTTTGAAAATTTTCGAAAACTGTTTTTGTCATTTTTTTTTTATTTCTTTTTTTTTTTTTTTTTTTTTTTTTATGGTCAACCCCTTTTTTTTTGAAAGGTTAACAAAGAGGAGAAGTCAGCATAGTGGTCAAACTTTAAAGTAAATGTCAACCAACCAATGCATTTTACTTCTTTAGATTTTAAAGAGTCAACTAAGGTAGTCTGTTTGTTTTGATTTGATACCGCCGCCAAAACAGGGAGGAATTTTGTCTTTTACAGAACCGTATACAAATCTCGCGCGAGATTAGTATATCTCGCGCGGGATAAGTATTCGAACATTTTTTTTGAAAACAGTGTCGAAAAATTCCAAAAAATCCAGAAAAATCAGAATTTTTACAGAAAAATAAAAAGATTGATACTACTCAATTGTAACGCAAGTCTAACCCTCTTAATTAATTGTCCCCAGCGGAGTCGCCAAACTGTAGCGATGCGTGAATTTTTCGAATAACAGAGTCGCCACCTATATTATTTGTTTGGAAACATAGGAAAACCATTTTGAAAAGAGATTGAGGGTTCGGGGGTTAAGTTATCGAATGGGTAGGTCGAGGAGCATCCATTCCACCCAATCCGGAGATCGATCTTGCCAATTGAGTATTATCAATCTTTTTAATTACTAATTAAATAAAGAACAAGAAAACCCTAATCAATTTCTTGATTAGGAATATCGGATTGTACGCTTTGAGATCGCCTTCATCGATTGAAGGGACTCTAGGCTAATCCTTTTGATTGGATTACACCACTCTAAAAACCAATAGAGAGAGATGAAGAAGAAAAGAGTAAAAGTATAGGAGTTTACCTAGTTTAGGGAGGATTTGATTTAGAACGTGGTTCTAAGATGTTTTCTCGATCGAGAAGTGATTTGGGCAGAGTTTCGACTCAATATGAGAGTCAAATCTTGATGCGGACAGAGCTTCGACTTGATGCTAGGCTTGAGCCTTGATGTTCGTCAATCAACGTGGTTGAAGGACGAATTTAGGAGTTGTTTGTGAGTGATTTGAAGGAGTCTTTCGTGAAAAGAAACCAACAAATTGTGTGTGTTGTGTGAAATTCCGGACCTCTGAAACAGTGAAAGTCACCAAGTATTTATAGGGGTTTAAGAGGTAGAGGTGGAGAGGTAAAACACTCCTAGGAAGCTTCCAGAACCCAGTTGTGATTGGAGAACCCAGTTGTGATTGGGACGGAGAAGAATTGTGATTCTGCACATCCTGTCGAGGGGATATCTCGCGCGAGACAAGTATGTCTCGTGCGAGACAACTAGTCGAATGACCATTTTGTCCTCTTCAGTTATTCCGTTAGTCAGTTAGGTCCAAAACTAACGAGGTTAGTTAGAAACTTAACGAAACATGACGAAACTGATATGCTTTCATCAAAACATAAAAGAGAGACGAAGAGTAGTGTAATCATGATTTATTGGTTCAGAATGGGGTGTCTACAGGTGAGTATCCGAATAAGTGGGATTTCACCTTATCAGCGGCTGAATTTGCATTTAACAACATGACAAACCGGACGACGAAGAAGACTCCTTTTGAGATTGTGTATCAACGGCCTCCTAAGTATACTCTTGACTTGATTACATTTCCTAGAGTTCCGGGTTATTGTATTGCGGCTGAAAACATGGCAGAGATGATTGATGCAGTTCAGACGGAAGTCAAGAAGAACATTGAAGCGTCGAATGCCAAGTATAAGGAGATTGCGGATAAGCGGCATCATTTGAAGGTATTTGATGTGGATGACTTGGTGATGGTTCATTTGCGTAAGGAACGGATTCCTCAAGGAACGTATCACAAGCTTCATCCCAAGAAGATTGGGCCTTGCCAGATATTGAAGAAGATCAATGACAATGCCTATGTTGTAGATTTGCCTGAGGGGTGGAATATTTCTAACACTTTTAATGTCTCGGACTTAGTTGAATTCCACCCTGATGTTCCCCTTTATTTAGATATGGATTCGGGGATGAATCCTTTTGAAGTGGGGGCGAATGATGTCGTACACGTGGGGATACTTGAAGACAGGCCTGGGCAAGACGGTGAGGGCTCTGGACAGATGGGCGACCGCGCAAGGATTAAGGGCGGCCACGCAGGTGATGTTGCAAGCGAAGGAAAACTTTATGTACAGATGGTGTTGGAAATGGGTTTTAGAAACTAGGTTTGACCAAGTTTTGACCCAGCTTTCAAATGGGTTTCATTTATTGTTAAATGAAATAAGTTACAAAATTATAATATACATTTGTTGTAGATTAAGAAAATGCATTTATTTACTTAATACCATTTCTGGGGTGAATGAGAAATTAATGGCTAAAGATTGTAACTTGAAATGGGAAAATAAAGAGTTTATGGGATATGAAATAGTTATCCCACATTGCTTAGAGAAGAAAAATAAAGCAAGTTTATAAGTGGATGCAAATAAGGAGGAGGCATCAAGTTGTTCCTCCTTGGGCCAACCTAGGTGGATCATTGGGCCAACCATGCAAGGAGTAGCCCAATTGTGTCGGTTTTACACTAGATCAATTTGGACCACACCCGTGAAGCCCGCGAAGGTCGCAATGGGCGCTTTGAGGCGCACACTTTGCACTTCGCACGTACGCATCGGTCGCTGGGAGCTGTGGAGCCTTAAACTTTTGACGATGTTAGGTTCGATGGCGGTCCAGGCCGAGGCTAAGTGGTTCGGTTCGGGCGGCTTGGGCTTGGTTCAGTCCAGGTGTGCATGATGGTTCGACTTGGCCAATCCAGTTGGTAGTAGGCCGGTGGAATGGGCCTAGGCCCGATTAGGATTAGGGTGCTGTATGGGAAGGTCATGTTCACTGAACTTGGTCCGTGCCCATTCAAGCAGTCATGGATCAGATAAGGCACGACCCGCGCCTCTTCGAATGGGTGGGTCGGATGGCTGGGTTGCTCTAGCAGACCTCCTCCCTACAATCTGATCTAATCCGACGGCTGGGATTCCACCGGATGCCAATAGTGGTTATTCCAAAGAGGCACCCTAACTCTTCATTAACTATAAATAGCCCCCCTGGTTATACAATTTCATTCATTCATTCAGCCATTAAATATCCAATAGCCTAGTAGAGCATATTGAAGCATAAAATTCCTTTCAAGTCCAGAAGTTCCAAATACATAGATTTGTTCGCCGAAGTCGTTAATTTGGAGTGCTCCTATTAACGACAGTTAAAGTCGTTGCATCTTACGAGAAGATTGTCAATTACAATTAGAACCAGTGCGGGTCAATTACTTCTTACGGAGATTGTGTCTAACACAAGCCTCGACTCTCTGCATTCCAGTTTAATTCATTTTTTTCGATTTTTATTTATTTCCCCGATTTTGTTATTTTCAGTTATTTCCAAAAGAAAGTCTTTTCGAATTTCCGTCATAATTTTCCTAACAATCGTAAGAAGTAATTTACGTTTTCTTAAGAAAATGTCGACTGGAAAAAAAACCTCTTAGTTGTTCGGGGTTATCCACCCTCATCAGACAAATGCAACGAGCCAGATTGTTGTGACCGCTCCGGTTCAGAATTATCCATCACTTGGCAAGAAAACAACGAAGTTCGGAGGTGCGGACTTCAAAAGCTGGCAACAAGAGATGTTGTACCTCATAATCAACCTCGATTTGAAGATGTTCGTTGAAAAAGGTATCCCCGCTAGTCGGGATGATGATTCAGATCCGCAAGGATGGATAGCCACAGAGGCATGGAATCATGGAAATCTTATATGTAAAATGTACATATTGAGTGGGCTAAGTAAAGCCCTATACAAGGAGTACTATTTCGTGGAGACAGCCAAGGAGTTGTGGAACTCATTGGAACGGGTTTACAAGATTCAAGAGACCGACTCCAGAAATCAAGCCACCATTATTGAAAGGCTGAATGGGCTTGATTTAGAAGCAATGGTGTGTGAAACCTTTGAAGCCACCTTATCAAATTTCGAAGACACCAGTAATAAATGGTGGATAGACACTGGAGCTACCCACCACATATGTGCTGATAGATTTTACTTTTTGTCATTCACTCCTATCAGTGGAGAGAAGGTGTGTATGGAAAACGGTGTCACTTCTAACGTCATGGGACTTGGAAAGGTTATACTGAAGATGTCTTCAGGCAAAGAGCTAACTCTTAAGGATGTGCTGCAAGTCCCAGACATTCGCAAGAACCTGGTTTCCAGATCGCTATTGAGCATGGCTGGATTTAGACTAGTGTTTGAGTTAGAAAACTTTGTATTGACCAAGAATGATATGTTTCTTGGAAATGGGTACCTTGAAAAGGGCCTGTTCAAAATGAATGTAAGAAATATTTTCCGCTTTGAAGCGAATAATGAAAAGTTTGTTTCTTATGTCTACCTGTTGGATAGTCCTAATCTATGACATGATAGATTAGGTCACGTGAATTACAACACAATTAAGAAGTTTGTGAGTCAAGAATTAATTTCTAAGAATAAATTCGATTCAACTGACAAGTGTGAAATTTGCGTTGAAGCGAAAATGACTAAGTCATCATTTTCTTCGGTGACAAGAAACACAACACCTCTTGAGTTAGTTCACACAGATATTTGTGATCTAAAGTTAGTGATAACTCGAGGTGGGAAAAGGTAATTCATTACTTTTATAGATGATTGCACTAAATATTGCTATGTATATCTCTTGAGAAGTAAGGATGAAGCAATAATGGCTTTCCAAACTTATAAGAATGAAGTTGAGAATCAACTTAATGTAAAGATTAAGAAGATTCGAAGCGATAGAGGAGGAGAATATGTCGCTACGTTTGAAGGATTATTCTGGAAATCTGGCATTATTCATCAAACGACAGAACCATATACACCTCAGTCTAACAGAGTAGCTGAACGCAAAAATCGTACTCTTAAGGAGATGATGAATGCACTGTTAATCAGTTCAGGCTTACCCGATAACTTGTGAGGGGGAAGCCATACTCACATCCAACTACATTCTTAATAAGATATCCAAGAAAGGAATTGATAAGACTCCTTACAAATTATGGAATAATCTTAAGTCGTGTTATAAATACCTTAAAGTGTGGGGGTGTCTAGCTAAGGTTGAGGTACCTAAGCCAAAGCAAGTAAAGATAGGTCCCAAGATGGTTGACTGCATCTTTATTAGATACGCCAGCAATAGTTGCGCCTATCGATTTATAGTGCACAAGTCGGACATTCCTGATATGAATGAAGGAATGACGATAGAATCTAGAAATGCGTCATTCTTTGAAAATATCTTTCCTGCTAAGAATAGGAAAGATACAAGTTCTAATAAGAGAACTTATGAAGCTACAAATAGTCCATCTTGAGAAGAAGATGAAGGATCTAGACGTAGTAAGAGGGCAAGAGTGGAAAAGTCTTTTGGTCCTGATTTTCAATCATATATGTTAGAAAATGAACCAGCTACTATTAAAGAAGCTTTATCCAGTCCGGATAGTCCGAATGGAAAAGAAGCTATTAACAGTGAAATAGAGTCCATAATGCATAATAATACTTGGGAGTTGGTTGATCTCCCTCCAGGATGCAAACTGTTGGGTTGCAAATGGATCCTTAAAAGGAAGTATAAGGCAGATGGATCTATCGATAAGTACAAAGCCCGGCTAGTTGCTAAAGGGTTCAGACAAAAGGAAGGATATGACTTCTTCGATACATATTCTCCTGTCACAAGGATCACATCCATACGTGTTCTTATAGCAATTGCAGCCGTGCATAATCTTGAGATACACCAAATGGATGTGAAAACAGCTTTCTTGAATGGAGAGCTAGATGAAGAGATTTATATGGAACAACCCGAAGGGTTCATTGTTCCAGGTAAAGAACAAAAGGTGTGTAAACTTGTTAAGTCGTTGTATGGACTAAAACAAGCACCTAAGCAATGACATGAAAAGTTTGACCGAACTATGTTGTCAATTGGATTCAAGATAAATGAATGTGACAAGTGTGTCTACGTCAAAGGAACATCTGAATCATTTGTAATTGTTTGTCTTTACGTAGACGACATGTTGATAATGGGAAGTACTCATGAACTGATCATGAATACTAAAGGCATGTTAAAGAAGCACTTTGACATGAAAGACATGGGACTAGCTGATGTTATATTAGGAATAAAGATTTCTAGAACATCAGAAGGAATAGTTCTGTCACAGTCCCATTATCTAGAAAATGTACTTCGAAAGTTCGATGTCATTAATGATCCTCCGGCTAAGACACCGGTAGATTTGACTCTACACTTAGCAAAGAACAGAAGGGAACCAATTTCTCAGTTGGAATATGCCAGAATAATTGGTAGTCTGATGTACTTAACGAATTGTACACGTCCAGACATCGCATATTCAGTGAGCAAACTAAGTAGGTTCACTAGTAATCCGAGTGCGGATTACTGGAAGGCCCTATTAAGGGTATTGAGATATTTAAAGTATACAATGAATCATGGGATACTTTATAAGAGATATCCAGCAGTATTAGAAGGATACTGTGATTCTAATTGGATATCAGATACAAAATACTCTAAATCCACAAGTGGGTATGTATTCACCATTGGTGGAGGAGCGGTATCATGGAAATCCTCCACACAAACGTGTATAACTAGATCCACGATGGAATTAGAGTTTATAGCTTTAGATAAAGCTGGAGAAGAAGAAGAATGACTAAAGAACTTCTTGGAGGATATTGTTGGAGTAAGCATGTGCCTGCTGTTATGATACATTGTAATAGTCAATCAGCAATAGGAAGGGCACAGAGCAGTATGTATAATGGTAAGTCTAGACATATTCGTCATAGACATAATACCATTAGACAGTTGATCAAAAATGGTGTTATCACAATTGACTATGTAAAGTCAAATGATAACATAGCGGATCCGTTTACGAAAGGTATAAATAGAGATCAACTGTATAAACTGTTAAGGAGAATGGGTTTAAAACCCACAACAAAAGAACTTACAGTGGACACTCAACCTTGAGAAATGGAGATCCCAGGTCCTTGGTTCAATGAGAAAACTAAGTTATGAGTTCAGTAGAAACACTTGGAACCTCTTTTATACTCATTCCCAGAACATCCAAGTATGTGCACCTGCAGCAGTGGTGAGGATAAGTTGAGAAAAATTTTAATGATTCCTATACCTACGGGTGGAGTATAGCAGGATACTCTTTATAGTATGAATCACCTATATAAGTGAGAAGTAATAAGGCCGCTTCTACATTGGAACACTTATGAATGAGATACGGTCCAGGGCCGAAATGGACACAACGTGAGAACAAATAGTGTTAGAGCTATTATTGTGGGAGTACTGTTATCTTGGTATACACTATACAGTCACCAGTTCAAAGCATCGCGCTACTGAATGGCTAGTATATCCGATAGTATTTCACTAGGAAAGGTTCAAAGCCATAAGCTACCTATCCTGATGCAATAGTAGTTCGCCGGAACTTTTGGACATATTTACATACATACATTAATTGTCATTCATGTGGGGAATTGTTGGAAATGGGTTTTAGAAACTATGACCAATTTTTGACCTAATTTTCAAATGGGTTTCATTTATTGTTAAATGAAATAAGTTACAAAATTATATCTAAATTTGTTGTAGATTAAGAAAATGCATTTATTAACTCAAAACCATTTCCGGGTGAATGAGAAATTAATGGCTAAAGATTGTAACTTGAAATGGGAAAATGAAGAGTTTATGGGATATGAAAAAGTTATCCCACATTGCTTAGAGATGAAAAGTAAAGCAAGTTTATAAGTGGATGCAAATAAGGAGGAGGCATCAAGTTGTTCCTCCTTGGGTCAACCTAGGTGGATCATTGGGCAAACCATGCAAGGAGTAGCCCAATTGTGCCAGTTTTACACTAGCTCAATTTGGACCACACCCGCGAAGTGCGCGAAGCCCGCGAAGGTCGCAATGGGCGCTTTGAGGCACACACTTTGCACTGCGCACGTACGCATCGGTCGCTGGGAGCTGTGGAGCCTTAAACTTTTGACGAAGTTAGGTTCGATGGCGGTCCAGGCCGAGGCTAAGTGGTTCGGTTCGGGCGGCTTGGGCTTGGTTCAGTCCAGGTGTGCATGGTGGTTCGACTTGGCCAATCTAGTTGGTAGTGGGCCGGTGGCATGGGCCTAGGCCCGATTAAGATTAGGGCGCTGTATGGGAAGGTCAGGTTCACTGAACTTGGTCCGTGCCCATTCGAGCAGCCATGGATCGGATAAGGCACGACCCGCGCCTCTTCGAATGGGCGGGTCGGATGGCTGGGTTGCTCCAGCAGATCTCCTCCCTACAATCTGATTTAATCCGACGGCTGGAATTCCACCGGGTGCCAATAGTGGTTATTCCAAAGAGGCACCCTAACTCTTCATTAACTATAAATAGCCCCCCTGGTTTGACAATTTCATTCATTCATTCAGCCATCAAATATCCAATAGCCTAGTAGAGCATATTGAAGCATAAAATTCTTTTCAAGTCCAGAAGTTCCAAATACTTAGATTTGTTCGCCGAAGCCGTTAATTTGGAGTGCTCCTATTAATGACAGTTAAAGTCGTTGCATCTTACGAGAAGATTGTCAATTACCATTAGCACCAGTGCGAGGCAATTGCTTCTTACGGAGATTGTGTCTAACACAAGCCTCGACTTTCTGTATTTCGGTTTATTTCATTTTTTCCGATTTTTATTTATTTTCCCGTTTTTGTTATTTTCAGTTATTTTCAAAAGAAAGTCTTTTCGAATTTTCGTCATAATTTTCCTAACAGATGGGAGACCGCGCATCAGGGATGGGCGACCGCGCATGTGAAGTATTACGCAATGGCAAAGTATCTGTACAGATGGACGGTGGGCGACCGCGCACGTAACGGGAAATTTACAGCAGTTTTAAAATTCGTTTCTGTTTTGAACACTTAAGTAGGGGTATTTTGAAAATTGTTTTATATTTCGTTTTTTATTAGGTTACAGTTTATGTGCTAAGTATAAATACTCTAAGGGTTTATTTTGGAGGTAGACTTTTATCAATTGAATTTCAGTTGCGTCTTGCGAAACCCTTGGTCAATTTTATTGGCTTGAAGAAGTTCTTCTTTGGAAGATCTTGTTTATAAGGAATTGCTATTCCTTGCAGAAGGTTTAGATTTCAATCAGGCCTTAATTACTATTTCACTACGTTACTTTACATTATGTACCCAAAACCTGAGTTGATGATAGGGTAGCAACAAACATGATTGGAATTGCATGTCGGCATATAATCCTTACGTATAGCTGCACATACGGTATACTCCATGATTTTTCCTTGGACATTCCCTTTAACGATAAATGACCTTGCTTGCACAGGATAGATACACACGCTTGCTTGGAAGATCTTATTTAATAAAACCGTGCAATCAATGTATCTTATCTAAATGTGCAAATTTGCGTACCCCAAATCTGGGTGGAAGGATAGATACACACGCGTGAGCCCTAAGTACAAGAGCACAAATATGGTCTTTCACTATCCATTATGGGTACAAACTTTAAATAATTACCCTTAATAATCTCATAACGTAACATCATCATGATTGCATTTGTAAATAAAATTTAGAATATTCTCCCTTCGATCCATTTTAGAGCTTTTCACAAATATTAATTTTTTTTTTAATTTTTTTTTTTTGCAAAAGGAAAAGGAGACGATACTCCCTAGATTTTATTAATAACGAAAAATAAAATTACAAACATGGTGGGGGACATGACAACCTTAACCACCAGAAAAAGAAATCTAGGGGGAGTTCTTACAGAACATGTAAAATCCTCAACAAAAAAAGGGAGGGGGGGGGAAATCTAAAAACAAAAGAAAATACGTCAATAAATAGAAAGAAACTACTGCCTAATATTAGGATACGAAATCCGATCAAAGTAGAGAAGGCTCTGATACGGTTTGGGGCAAGTCTCCAACGATGAAAACTGAAAATTCGCTTGCTCAGCTGCCGAGATATTTGCAAGAAAATCTGCCACTTTATTACCTTCCCTGTAGACATGAGTTACCTGAATAGACGCTTCCTCCATAACTCTGAAAATGTCTTGAATGAAATACCAAATCTCTCAAGGAATATTGCATTTGTGAAGTAAAATGAGAGACAATACTTCAGAGTCCACCTCAAGCCAAATAGAATTGAAACCCAAGAGACAATACTTCAGAGTCCACCTCAAGCCAAATGTCCACCTCAAGCCAAATATTAATTATGAAATACACTTATCATTATAACTTTATGAACTGAAAATTTTGGGAGAAACTAGTTTCCCCAAATATTATAAAATGTTTTGTTTTTTATTTTAACAAACAATTGTACGTGCCTTTGTTTCGATTTTTAAAACAAGACTTTTTATAATGTTAGGAAGAAACAAGTTTCCCCCAAAACCTACTCCTTTATGAATGAAGTACCAAATATGTCCTAATTGATTGTGTCTCTCATTTACATAAAAAAATATTTAATTATGATACGAAACAAGTTTCAATGAGAGGTAAATTTGGATTTTTGCCCTAAAATGACATTTTTTGGACCAAAATTTCAGTTCTAAAACAACGTATTGGAGGGAGTAGTGATTTACAAGGGAAGTATATGTTTCAGCAAATGACATTATGACTGCATTTCTCACCTTGAAAATCACTTTTCTGAGTAGGGTACTCTCTATAAGATAGTATACCCTAGGCTTAGAAATGTAAAAGAGAGAAGAAGAAATGGGACTCTGAACGTGAGTCTTGTGTTGTTGTATTCTGTACATTATATAGGGGTCATTAGTTACAAGAGTCCTACTTGAAGCACTATACATGGAAGAAGATAAGCCTATCTAAGTAAAGAGATTACAATTAAAGATATATCCTACCAACAATATATAACAAATATGTACAGAATAATAGAAGAATCACGTGGTGATAGTATTCTGTGGTCCGCATACACACCCCCCCCCCTCAAGCAAAGCGGTATGGAGGCGAGCTGCAGATTGGACGATAGAAGGTGTAGACGAGGGCGAGCCAAGCCTTTTGTGAACAAGTCTGCGAGTTGATCATTAGTGGTAACAAAAGCTAAGCGGAGAAAGCCACGTTGACGCAGTTCGGGACAAAATGATGGTCAATTTCTATACGACGAGTGCGAGCATGAAATACCGGGTTTCGCGACATATGAAGAGTTGAGATATTGTCACAAAACAACTGAGGTGGAGATAGAAATTCACCAAGTTCTCGATACTGGAACGAGAACCAACAAAGTTCAAATGTCGTAGTAGCCAAGGCTCGATATTCTGCTTCGCTGCTCGAGCATGCTACGATAGTTTGTTTCTTGGCTGTCTAAGACACAAGATTAGGACCAATAAATACGCATGCTTCAATAGTAGAACAGCGATCATCCGGTGACCTTGCCATTCGGAGCCAGAAAAAGCACGAATAGTGGTTTCAGGGGACTTAGAAAACTGTAAGACAAGAGAAAGTGTGCCCTTAACAAATCTGAGAATTCGTTTAACGGCAGTAAGGTGAGATGACCTAGGCTGTGCATAAATTGACACACCTGATTAACCGCAAAAAGGCAATGTCAAGTCTAGTCAATGTGAGATACTGAAGACCGCCAACTATGCTTCTATACGTCGTAACATCATAGATGGGATCACCATCTAGAGCTGAGAGATGAGAGCCCAGAATCACTGGGTAGAAGCCTGTTAGGAATTTGACCAATATTGCCTAAATCCTATTATGAGTAGGAAAAGATTACTTATCCCATATTGGTTAGGAGAAGGATTAGTAATCCCATATCGGTTAGGAAAGGGGAAAAGTGGGTGTGCCTCCCATATATAAATAGGCTTTACTAGTTAGATTTTTGATAGAATTGGAGAGAACTTGAGAGAGTTAGCATATGTTTATAATTTAGAGAGAGAAATTGTACACTTGTATGCGATTGATGAGGATATTCAAGAGTGTTGAGAGAGAGGGTGTCTCCATTCTTGTAATATCAAGAAATATATAGAATTTATATTTTGGGTGGAATAGGCTTTTAGCCGAACCACAGAATATTGTGTGTTTTGTCTTTATTTCGTATTGTGTGTTGATTGTTTTTATCTTGTTGCGGATTTCTTGTATGGGTGAGCGATCCTAACAAGTGGTATCAGAGCTTTGGTTGAAGAGAAGAATTCGCATCAAGAAAAGAGAGCAAAAAAATTGAAGAAAAAAATTGCAGTTTCTGGTTCGTTTTTTTCAGCGCAGCGGTGGGAAAATTGACGTAGAGTGTTCGTTTACCGTTGGATCGGGCTGATTTTTGGTTAGTAGCTTAGGGACTAATAGATCTTAAATCTGAACGGTGGAGATTGGATTTTAAGGTCCCAGGCATCGGGAATAGTATCCGGACAGCAGCAGCAGTTTGAAGAATTTCATATTTTGAGGAATATGGATATTGGGATATCTAAGTATCAAGTCCCGACATTCGATGGGAAAATGGATTTCACGGTGTGGCAGATGACAATCCAAGATGTGTTGGTTCAACAAGGACTTGATGAAGCTTTGGAAGAGAACAAACCGGATGGGATGAAAGACATAGATTGGGCCAAAATTCAGAAGAGGGCTTCGAGTACGATAAGGTTAGCACTTGCTCCTGAAATTAAATATAGTGTTTTGAAGGAGAAAACACCGAGGGATATTTGGGGGAAACTTGCTAGTATTTATGCGTCTAAATCTTTGACTAATCGCTTGTTCTTAAAGATGAATTTATATTGTTTGAAGTTTGATGAAGGGGGTAATTTGCATGACCATATTAATTTTTTCAGTCAACTAGTATATCGATTGTCTAATGTTGATGAGACAATAAAAGATGAGGAGCAAGCTTTGTTATTGTTGGCTTCATTACCCAAGTCCTACAAGCCTTTTGTGCAAACGATGTTGACAGGTAGGACCACTTTAACACTTGATGATGTGGTTAAGGCGTTGAGGGATAATGAAAGGATGACGAGGAGTGATAGCTTCTCCGATGGTGACAGAGTACTAGTTGCGGAGGGTTCTGAAAGAGGGAGAAATTATAATCGCGGTGGCTCAAAAGGAAGAGGAAGGTCTTAATCTAGGGAAGATAGAGACATGAGTAATATTGAGTGCTTCTATTGTGGAGAGACTGGTTATATGCAGATGCGTTGCCCACAATTTCGTGAAGATTTGAAAAGTTTGCATGGTGTGAAAGAAAAGAAAAAGGTTGACGAGGAGAAGGTCAACACAATTGATAGTGATGATGGAGATTTTCTTTTGACAGAGACTGTAGCTGCTGCTGATGTGATTGAAGAGAAGAAGTTTGAATGGGTGTTAGATTCAGCTGCTTCAGTGCATATTTGTAAGGATCAAGCTATGTTTGACACTTTGCGAATAGAGGGAAATTTTGGAGATATCAAAGTTGGTAATGAGCAGAAATTGAAGATTGAAGGTGTTGGGAGTGTACGTTTCAAGCTTCATGATGGGACTGTGAAAACCGCTTTGAATGTGAAGTATGTTCCTGGTGCGACTGCGAATTCGCTTTCACTAGGAGTTTTGACATCTCGTGGGTATCGATATGTTGGAAGAAGACAGACGTGCAAAGTGTACAAAGGAAAGCGCTTGATTCTTCAAGGGAGAAAAGGTACGAGAAATATTTGCTATTTGGAGGGGCAATCCTTGCGTGGAAGATCCTTTTGTGATGACAAAAAGGAGAAGAAGATTGGGAAAAGAGTTCGCTTCTCTGGAGTTGATGAGATTTTAGGGAATTTTGGTCATGGGGAGATTTGTTAGGAATTTGACCAATATTGCCTAAATCCTATTATGAGTAGGAAAAGATTACTTATCTCATATTGGTTAGGAGAAGGATTAGTAATCCCATATTGGTTAGGAAAGGGCAAAAGTGGGTGTGCCTCCCATATATAAATAGGCTTTACTAGTTAGATTTTTGATAGAATTGGAGAGAACTTGAGAGAGTTAGCATAGGTTTACAATTTAGTGAGAGAAATTGTACGCTTGTATGCGATTGGTGAGGATATTCAAGAGTGTTGAGAGAGAGGGTGTCTCCATTCTTGTAATATCAAGAAATATATAGAAGTTATATTTTGGGTGAAATAGGCTTTTAGCCGAACCACGAAATATTGTGTGTTTTGTTTTTATTTCGTATTGTGTGTTGTTTGTATTTCTCTTGTTGCAGATTTCTTGTATGGGTGAGCGATCCTAACAGAAGCCGACTTGCAATCTCCATATGAAACTTTCCCAGAAGGTCTGAAGCATACTTTGCTTGGCTCAAGATAAGAGACTCAGAGCAGCAGTGTGTCTCAATGCCAAGAAAGTATCCGAGTGAACCAAGTCGATGACTTTCAAACTTAGCACAGATGCGATCAATCACTAGAGAAACCTCACTAGGGGAAGCCAACATATATGATCATGATAGTCAGGATTAGAGAACCCAGGTGGTTGAGCCATGTAAACTTCTTTGTGAAGAATGCCATTTAAGAAGGAATTAAGAACATCTAATTGTTGAAGTGGCCAAGAACGGGAGTGGGAGTGGGCGAGGGCAAGAAGGGTATAGATAGTAGGGGGTTTTATCACTAAGCTAAATGTCTCATCATAGTCCACCCCCTCTTGTTGAGTAACCCTTGAGCAACAAGGCGGGCTTTATGTCGTTCAACTGTACCATCAGACTGATGCTTGACTTTAAATATCCATTTACTACCCACCACATTCATGAACCTTTGCCGCGGGACTAAAGACCAAGTGTTGTTTTTATGCATGGAAGCTAGTTCCTCTTTCATGGCCAACTGCCAATGAGCATGGGGAGTTGCCTGTTTAAGTGTTTTTGGTTCAAACTCTAGGGAATCCGGAAGAGCAGCAGCTAAAGCCACGGGCATGGGATGACGAGTCTGACCAAGTGAAAATGGTGCAACTGCTGAAGAAGTCAGGTGTGCAGTGTCAGCAACAAACTTGGGTCGAAATATCCCTGCACGATCTCGAGTAACCATGGGGTGTCTCACAGGTGATCTGGTCCGTAGAGCTGAGGTGACAAGTGAGCTAGCTGAATCGGGTTGCCGAGCCGGAGAGCTTGTATTAGCAATAGGTTCAGGCATAGTGGACTGCACAGCTAGATCTAGTGAAGATGAGGCATCAAGCTGGGCTAGAGGTGAAGAACCTAGACTGTCCACTGTCAGAGAAGGGGACAAAGGGGCCTGATTCAATGGAGATGGTCCAGATGGACATGCCGGTAGAAGAGAGCTGGAGCCAGGAGAATCGGGTTGGATAGGGCTAGGAAGATCAATGTGGCAGGGGCCATGCTCATTGACGGAATTTCCAGAAGATAATCCGGATCGAGCTACGCCTTGAGTAGTACCTGTAGAAACATTCTTGGCCATGGGAAAAATGTTTTCATCAAACAACATATGTCTAGTAACATAAACTCGGCCCGTTGATTGATCGAGGCACCTATACCCTTTTCGAATCATATCATATCCCAAAAAAACACACGGAGCAGATTTTGGCATAAGTTTATGTTTATTGTAGGGTACAAGATGTTTAAAGCATAAACACCCAAAAGTCTTCAAAAATAGGTTGTCTGGAGTTCTTTTGAGCAATTTTTGGTGGGGAGAAATATAGCCTAAATGGCGCATAGGGAGCTTATTAATCAAAAAAATTGTTATAGTAAATGCTTCGAGCCAATAGACTTGCGGGACACCAAATTGAGCTAATAAACTTAAACCCATTTCCATTATACGTCTCTGTTTTAGTTCGACAGTTCCGCTATGTTGAGGTGAGTGAGGACATGTAGATTGGTGTTTAATTCCATTTTGTTTTAGAAAAACAAAGAATTGTCTATTAAGAAATTTGCCCCCCCCAATCAGTTTGAATGGTTTTAATGGTATGTGTGGCTTCAATTTTACGACTTAGTTGGTTTTCAATTTGAGTTTTGAACGTCGAGAAAACATCCACTACATCAGATTTGCGAATCGAAGGAAAGATCCAAATAAAGCGGGAAAAATCGTCAACAATACAGAAATAATATCTAAAACCATACTTTGAAACAATAGGGGAAGGTCCCCATACATCCAAATGTAACAATGCTAATGGTTCAACTGAACGAAAATTACGGTAATGGAAAGGTAAACTACTCGATTTCCCGAGAGGGCAAATGTGACAACTAGTAATATTTGACACAGAGCCACAAATAGGACTCTTAACTTTATTAACTAAAGACTTAAAAACCTAAAAGGACGGATGTCTAAGACGGGCAATCCACGTAGATGAAAAAGCTCATTCCCCAATAAGGGCTAAAGAATTGACTCGAGAAGATGGATCAAACCGATGTGAGTAAAGTCCATCCGAGCTACTGCCAGAAAGAATGGTCTGCGCGTAGTGTTTTCCTTCACGCGAAAACCAAAACCATCAAGTTCAAAACAGTTATTATCAATAGAAAAACGACAGATAGAATTTAAGGATTTATGCATATTAGGAACACACAAAACATTACGAAGAATAAAATTTCTATCATGAGATGAAACAGAAGTGTGAGCTATAGATGGTATGGGAATACGAGTACCATTAGCTATGGTTACCGAGTTGGTACCCGAGTACGGAATGACATTGAAGGAAATCAATTCCGTGTCTTTCATTATGCAATGTGTTGTACATATATACAATTCCCTAGTCCACTATTCTAGCATTCCAAGAATATCTACCTACCATAATTATCTGATATGCCTATCAATATATTTGTTTACAAAGATATACACAATAATAATTATCTACAACATATATTCTATCATACCCCCGCAGTCAAAGCGGGAGGAGACTGTATGCTTAGACTGTCTCGAAAATCATCAAAAAGTACGCGCAAAAGCCCCTTCGTAAAGATGTTAGCAATTTGGTACCGGGATGGAACATGTAGCACACGAACTTGTCCTTTTTCAACTTTTTCTCGAACAAACAAGATATCCAACTCAATGTGTTTTATTCGTTGGTGTTGGACCGGATTGCCAGACAAGTAAATGGCACTAATATTATCACAGTAGACTATGGTAGCTTTCGACATAGGAAGCCGAAGCTCAAGAAGCAAGTTGTGAACCTAACAAGCCTCAGCAACAACATTCGCCACCCATCGGTATTCAGCCTCAGCACTAGATCGAGACAACTAGGTTGGCGTTTAGATGACCATGAAATTAAGTTGTCCCCAAGAAAAATACAATAACCGAAGGTGGAACGACGAGTAATCGGACACCCTCCCCAATCGGCATCCGTGTAAGCTGTGAGAGAAGAACAAGAAGATCTCGAAAGGTGAAAACCCATATCAAATAGTCCCATGTAGATAGCGTAAAATACGCTTAAGAGTAGCCATATGCTCAACACGCGGATCATGCATGTGGAGACAGATCTGTTGAACTGCATAGCTTATATTCGGGCGTGTAAATGTCAAATATTGCAGTGCCCCTACCAAACTGCGATAAAACGTTGGATTATCATATGCAACACCTGAACTGCCCAATTTTGCCTTTGTGTCAATAGGAGTGTGAGAAGGCTTATAGGAAGTCATCCCAGCCCGTTCCAAAATATCCTCTGCATACTTCCGTTGACATAAAAATAGGCCATCCTAACTATGTGTTATTGCAATGCCCAGAAAATAATGCAATGCCCCAAGGTCCTTCATGGCAAATTCTGAAGCAAGAGTGGACATAATATGCTTCAGAAGATGATCCGAAGAAGTGACCAAAATAATGTCATCGACATACAAGAGAAGGTAGCCAGTGTCACGGCAATGATATAAACGAACAATGAATGATCTGAGCGGCTGTGATGGAATCCCATAGTGAACACAAAATCCACAAATCCCTTGTACCATGCTCGAGGAGCCTGTTTCAGGCCATATAGAGATTTCTTGAGAAGACAAACATGGTCCGGATGATCACGATCACGGAAACCCATTAGTTGGGGCATAAAAACTGTCTCCTGTAACTCGCCATGAAGGAAAGCATTCTTGACGTCCAACTGATGGATACACCAAGAGTTGGCAAGAGCATTGCTTAGAACAGTACGGATAGTTGCCAGTTTGACAACGGGGCTAAACGTTTTCGTGCAATCAACACCAACCTGTTGTGACCTGCCATCACCTACAAGACGGGCCTTATGCCTCTCAAAAGAACCATCAGAATTTTTCTTGTGAGAAAAGATCCACATGCAACGAATTATATTCACATTACGGGGACGGGGTACAAGTTCCCAAGTCTTATTTTTAATTAGAGCATCAAATTCATCATCCATGGCTACTTAATTAGGGTCAAACAACGCTAATTTAGGAATAGAAGGAAGTGGAGACGGAGATGAAGAGGAAAGTAGATAAAAGTGATGCTTGGGCTTAACTATCCCACTCAAGCTTCTAGTGGTCATTGTTCGAATGGGGGGAGTCAAAGTGGGAACAAAAGGAGGTACCCCAAGCGGTAATGGTCCAGTACGAGGGGGACTAGAAGGTCATGATGAAGACGCCAAAGGAGCTGGGCCAGGAACAGGCTGTGGCCCAGAAGAAATAGGCATTGGCCCAAGAGTGACAACCTGGTTGGTGGGGTTAGCGGCCTGACCAGATTTTGGAGAAGGTGCCTGGGCCAATGGGTCCCAGGAGGAGAAAAATTGGGCCGACAGAGAGGAGTATGAACCTGGGCCGGTGTATTGAAAAAAGGGTACAAATTATAATTAAAAGACTGGTCCAATACAGAATTTTGTGTGGACTATGGAGTAATAGTCGAAGGCTTCTGGTTTGCAAACGGGAAAGTTATCTTATCAAAAACAACATGGCGAGCAATTAATATTTTATGAGTGGCTAGATCATAACACTTGTATCATCGATGATTTTGCGGGTATCCCAAAAAATGCATGGAGCGGACCGAGGTTGAAGTTTATTTCTTTTGGTGGAAGGAATAAGAGGAAAACATAGGCAACCAAAAACCCGCAAGTGTTTATATGACGGAGTACGACGATATAAATAGTGAATGGGGGAATAATTTTGGAGACCTTTATTAGGGATGATGTTCAGTAAGTAGGTTTCCATGGCTAAGGCATGATGCCAAAATGAAAACGGTAAGGAGGCATGAGCAAGAAGGGTTCGAATCAAATTATTTATGGTGCGGATTTTTCATTCGGCTTTGCCATTTTGGGGAGAAGTGTGGGGACAAGAAAACCAAAAAGAAAGACCATTAGCACGAAAAAAGGATTTAAATTGCTCATTGTCAAATTCCCTTCCATTATCACATTGGAAGCGCTTGATTATCCTTTCAAATTGAGTAGAAATAAACTTGCTAAAAGAGAGAAATAACCGAGGAACCTCCGACTTACGTCGAACAGGAAAAGTCCACAAAAATTTTGTAAAATCATCAAGCAATAATAGATAATATTTATGACCCGAAGTGCTAGGAATGGGAGAGGTCCATAAGTCACTATACACAATATCAAAAGGAAGAAGAGTATTAGAAGTAGATGGAAAAAATTCTAATTTAACGTGTTTCCCAAGAACACAAGAGTCACAAAAATTATCAAACTTAGATGTCTTACAAGGAATCAAATTATTAATGCAAAGGGAGCGAAAAATAGGTGCTCCCGGATGTCCTAAACGATTATGCCATAAACGAGGTCCAGAAGCAGAAAAAACTGATGGAGAGAAATTGTGAAATCTAGATTTATTGGTGATGGGATATAAATCTCTGGTGCTATCACATCTCATTAGATGTACCCCCGTCTGAATATCCTTCACAGAAAAACCAAGAGGATCAAATTCAATATTAACATTATTATCATTAGTGAAACGACGAACAAAAACAAGGTTCTTGATTATTGTAGGAGCATGAAGGACATTAGATAATATAAGAGGGGGGGTGGGGACGGGGTAAACTATGCTGTCCATACCCAAGGATAGGAATTGCAGAACCATCACCAACAGTAATTGACTTATTATATTTGCTCAAATTAAAATAAGACTTAAGATTACCAGCAGACCCCGTCATATGTGAAGTGGCACTGGTATCCATGTAGAGATTGTTGTCGGGAACATTCAGGGACATAGTGTGCATCGCCAACTCAATGTCCGTAGGCATATACGAAGGAGTCTGATTGCCTGGATTACTACAATCAACTGGAGGACCATAAGTATTATAGGCCTAAACTGGTATGTGGCCCAATATACCAGTTGGGCTGAACGGTGGACGGGCCCAAGAAGTAGTGGGGTAGGGACATGGTGGAGCGGCCCAGGGGTGGAGTCCAACCATACGGCACATTAGAAGGAGCAGGCCAACATTGCACCTGTCCTTGCTGAGAAAAATTGGGACGTGGCTGTGAGTTGCCATTGCCGGCGCCCTGAACTTGCCGATTGCCTCCACCTTTAGATCTGCCACCGCCGCCTCGATTATTACCATTGTTCTTCTGTCCCTAATTATTTCCTCCCTGTCGACGGCCATTGTTACTATAACTGCGACCTCCTCCTTGTCCCGATCGATTTCCACCATTATTACCATTACCCGATTGCCGACCCTCATCAACAATCCCAGTTGAAGCAATAAGAGTCAAACCCGAAGCCATAGCCGCCATACTTGCTTGCTTGGCCTTCCTAGATTCCTCCATAACCAATTTGGACCTAACTTCATAGAATGTTGGAAGTGGATTGCTTTGTTGGATTATGGTAGCAACACCATCATAGCTCTCGTTCATACCGGCGATCGTCTGAAGGACCATCTGGTGGTTTGACACCGGTGCACCTACGTTAGCCATTTGATCACCAAGGGTCTTGATCTCCTTGCAATAGTCTGAAATGGATGGGAAATTATCCAATAATACTTGAGAAAATTGATTCTCAAGTTAGACTGCCCAAAAATGTTTGTTGTCGATGAAGATCCCTTCCAAGCATTCCCATTTGAGCCGTTGAACCTGGTTCCAGTATCTTTTGCAACAGATCTGGAGAATGTCCCATACAGCCATTGAAGATTAAGATTATCTAGCCTCGCCCACAAGGCTTCCTCGGCCGCAGTCCTCTCTGCCGCCTTGTTCCTATCATCCGTCATAGGAGGGATGATGTTGTCAATGACCTGGAAAATATGGCAGTGATTTTGAAACAATTCTACCCATGTAACATATTTGCTACTCTCGGGTTCAAGAATGACGGGAATGTAATACTTAATATTGCCAACGGTAAACGCCGGGTGTAAAGCTTGTTGGGCGGCCATGTAAAGAGAAGGAGAAAAGAGGCAGGCGAGACTAGGAGAGATGGAAGGAGGCGGCCTCAACCAAGCTTTGATACCATAAAGGAAATCAATTCCGTGTCTTTCATTATGCAATGTGTTGTACATATATACAATTTCCTAGTCCACTATTCTAGCATTCCAAGAATATCTACCTACCGTAATTATCTGATATGCCTATCAATATATTTGTTTACAAAGATATACAGAATAATAAATATCTACAACATATATTCTATCAGACATGAGAGAACCCTTTGGTTGAGGCAGTCATGTGATTTGTCGCACCAGAGTCGAGAACAAAAGTGGATCCTGATCCGTGATGTGGCTCAGACATAGGCTGCTCATGGTGGTTGTAGAGTGCAAAATTACTTCAATTAGGGCAGAGTGGAGCTGTATGGTCCGACTTAGAACACAATTGGCGTGCCGAGTGAGAAATAAAATTGAACGGATTTGGTGGCTGATATGGGATGCTCTGCCTACCAGTTGGATGATAAGGCTTGTATGAAACTGCCGAAACTGGATAGTGGGAAGGGTTTAGACCAAAGTTTGGCGGCGTAGGCAGTAAGCCACGTCCACCACGGCCATTCCCACCCTTACTTTGGCCACCAAAATTGCCTTTGCCCCCGTTGTTTTTATTTTTGTTGTGGCCTTTACTTGGATTAGGTGCACCACCAGTGGATTGTAGGAGGGCAAATGAGATGGAGGATTGACACTAGCAACAAGGGCACTAATAGGATTCAGGTTGGATGGCAAGAAACGGTTCTGAAGGTCTTCTTCCTGTAATAACAAGTCAAGAAGATCATCTAGATTTTCTGTGGGCTTGTTATTCTGCGAGGTGATAAACTCTTTGAAGGGAGAACTGAGTCCAGCCACAATACGCTGTTGAAGATCCTCATCAGGTACTATTTCCCCTGCTTTAGCAAGTGCATCATAGAGAGATGTTGCATACAAGAAGTAATCATCGATGCTCAGGTTTTGGAAAGGGAGTTCAGATTCACTCGGAGTTTCTAAATGTGAACTCGAGATTTACCACCAAAGCGCTTCTCCAAAAGTGTCCAGGCAGTAGGAGCGGTCACACACGGATTAACTCGGGACTGAATCTTGGACGAAACTGTGGCTTTAATCCAGCTGAGAACCAAAATGGATGCTTAATTAAAGTAATCAAGTAATGGATTCTCACTGCCATAATAAAGCTTAGCGGGAGGGGGCTCGGTCTGGATGACGACATTTGTGAGCTTAAAGGTGTTAAGGATGGTGTAAAACAATGACCGCCAGTTCAGATAGTTGTCATTATCTAAATGACAGTGCCCAAGGTAAGACTGGATATTCAAGGTTAAGAGTAAAGAAGTAGGAGTTGTAGTGGAAGGAATGACTGACTGTGAAGACATTCTGGAGGTCGATGAAGAGACGAACTTGGATCTTTTAACCGGTGAATGATACCATATAAGACAGTATACCCTAGGCTTAGAAATGTAAAAGAGAGAAGAAGAAATGGGACTCTGAACGTGAGTATTGTGCTGTTGTATTCTGTACATTATATAGGAGTCATTAGACACAAGAGTCCTACTTGAACCACTATACATGGAAAAAGATAAGCCTATCTAAGTAAAGAGATTACAATCAAAGATATATCTATAATACAATACAGGGGGATTTTAACCGCCTCTTATCTAGGGTATAAGTGGTGACTGAGATTGAAAGTTAGACATTTGATCCTACGGCTGATATTCCTTTTCCCTCTCACTACTCCTTAACTCCCCCACTGCTCCATATCAAGTAATTCCTCTTCTTCTGCCCTCTTCCCTCAAACACACACACACACACGTACGAACACACGCACACACACACAAAAAAACAAGTTGCTAACTCTCTGTTTTTCCCTCCCACGATCTCTTCTCTCCCTCCTCTGTCAACCACAATTCTTCCACGTCCTACCTCTTTTCCCCCTCTTCATGTTAAACTCACTCCTCCCACAATAGTTACACATTAAACCCACCTTATACCCGACTCCAATTCTCTGTTGTGGATATCTCGCTCCCCCTTTAATTTCAATTGCGCAAACTGTAAGTGCAATCAGGTAAGAGGTCTAGGGCTTCAATCCAACATTTGTTCTTCAGCTTCCATCCAACATTTTTAAGTCTGGTGGTTGTTTAAATTTTGTTTGTTTGTTTGAAATCGGCATTGGATTCCTTCTTCCGAAGGAGGTGCTGGAGGTGTAGCGGCAGTGGAGGTAGCAAGCGAGAATCTCAAGAACCCTTTTGTGTTGCTTGGCTTTTAATGATTTCCAGGTATTTTTTTCTCTCTTTGTCTAATTGATTTTCTTGATCCTGGCATGGTTTGATTTTGTTTCAAATGTGGGGTTTAGGGCTTTAGTTGTTTCTTGTAATCACAGTCCACAATAACGTTTGCAACCCACATTGGCATTTCAAAAATTATTTAGTTTCAAATTTGTGAGAGTTTAGCTTTAGCTTTATGTCGATTGAATATCTCTTATAAGGGTTTAGTTTAGTTTTTCCTTAAATCTGACTGTTGTTTCAGACTGGATTTTATGTTTATATGTTGAAGTCTTTTGTTTTTCTATTATAATTTATTCAATGTCTGGGTTGTGTTTCAGAAGAGGAATTTTGTTAAATTAAAATGTTTTTGAATGTCTTGAAAGGGAATTTTTTCGATTTTATAGTGACTTTTAAAATTGGTGTTGGAATATTTTTTAAAAATACCAGGGGATAGTGGAGTGTAACTAGGAACTCATGTATGTTTGATTGATACAAATAACATTAGAATGTCTGTTTATTTCCTGCTACCTTTATTGTTATCTGCCCACGCATTTTTTTCCTTTATTGTTACTTCTACTCATTTCTTGAGTAGAAGAACCAGTGTCTGTTTGATGAAAAAAATAGATTGTTGTTGGATTATACAATCATGCAGGTAGAAGCTCTACAAACACCTGAAACCTGCGATGGCTTCAAAAAGGATTCAGAAGGAGCTAAAGGACTTGCAGAAGGATCCTCCTGCTTCTTGCAGTGCTGGTTATTTTTCTTCCTTCATTTTTCGCTAATTGCCATTTACTTTCTTTTAGTTACTACTCTTTAATTGCTTCATAGTGCGTCATAGTTGATTGAAGTTTCAATTTTGTAGGACTTTTTTTTGTGGTAGTTAGGAAGCTCTATTGTCTATTTCTCTTTCCCTGGAGTGATAATAGTTATTATGCTAACAATAAGCATTTTTGTTTCAAAGTAGAGCCTTGCTTTGAAGTATATGTAGTGACTTCCCCCCACTGTCAGTATGTTGGTTGAATTGATTCGGGTGTGTGAATGTGGCCCCGGAACGTTTTCTTTTTTCGAAAAAAGGATCGCCGTTCACCTCAGTTTGAAGATACCGGTTTTATGAAAAAACAGAGTCTTCATGCCATTTTGATTTCCTCAAAACATTGAAAAAAAAAGGATAAGGGTTCGGGGGTTAAGTTACTTCTTGGGAAGAACGTTTGGCGTTCACGCAAGGAGCCTTGCAAAAAGCAAGTCTTCCTAGATCCGAAGTTTGTGCTTGTTTGTGTGCTTGTGTGCATGCATGATTTGAAAAGAGAAAGGGATGTGCCAAGTTTATCTGCCGGATATAAAAACCATTTAAGAAGGTTTTAGCTCGGGATACCTTAGATTTGATGGTTTCGGGATTTTGATCCCGTGCTCACTTTGGACTTGTGATCATCATGACGGGACTTATCTACCCTCCCGTTAGATTAATCAATTATCATAGGCGTAGGAGCCTTGGTATGTCTTAAACTAACATTCCTTAGGGATTTAGTCACATGTGATCAAAAGGGGCTCGTCTTTAAGTCCAAGAATGAGACTCTTTAGAAAAGAATGAATCTTTGTCCATCGATCCTACATCTTGAGACGATAATGATTCGTAGGGATATTTTTATGTTCGTCTCAAGTGATTATCGGAGATTTCGGGACCAAGACTCATCGGTTTCTAAAGGGACAAGGATTGTGGCATTTTTATGATGGAAATGATGTAAAGATGGAGTCTTTACACCGATCCTCACCATGGACTGCACCAAGAACCACGGGACTAGGGGAATGGGATATAAAGATTGGATTTTTATGCTCATCCTATGTCCTTTGTGCCTTAGAAGGCTTTTAGACAATTCTTGGAGAAAAAGATCCATCTTTAGGGACATGGGGGTAATAACTTTAAAGTAAAGATTGCATTTTTAATATGAACAATACAATGAGTATCATTAAACTAAAGACATAATGTAAAGGGGATGATCTTTATGGCTTTTCCTATGTCCTTAAGATCTCATAAGGTGGACAATCCTTGGAAAGATATATCAAGGGAAGAGGATGACATAATATGAATAAAGATTGCATTTTTATACGTAAAAGTAAAGGGAAATCACATCATCATATGGTAGATCTTCCCTAGAACAAGCCACTTGTGGAACCTTGTTCATCTTAGGGATAGAATCTCCAATGAATCATTTGTGAAAGGGGAGAGGGAAATATGATGATTACATTGCAAAGATTAAAGCTTTATAATAATAAATGTAAATAAATGACAAGTAATAAATAGAACAAGAGAAAATAGGAGTAAATCAAGGGTAAATGGAGGAGAGTTTGCCAATATTCGTTTTTCTCTATCTCCCAAGGGGATTTTCCTAGGCAATATCTATTTATGAATAGATTAAAGTAGGATTAGTGTATGAGAGAGGAGGGTTTTGTGTGATTTTTGGGACTGTAAATTCGAGGAGCTATTTTGATAGAGTAACAGTGCCTAAAATTGTATATCAAAATGAATAGAGGAGGCCTCTATTTATAGGCATCTGGTGTGCTTCTAATGAAGCCGCCCGACGAGATCTCTTGGCAAATGAAGCCGCCCGGCGTTATCCACCGTCGCGTCAATATGTTTCTAGATTCATGCAAGGTGGCAGCTTGGAAGCTTCTTTCCAGCGAGGTCCTGTTTAGAATTCTAATTCCTAATAGGTCATTCCTCCCTTGGAAAGTTTGGAAAAGTTTTCAAATTGCCCCTAGACTTTATGAAAGTTTGGGGAACTGCCAGAAACTTTAACTGGAAGGCATGAGCTAGATTTGGGTACTTACAGAAGCCCCTCGGCAATAGTACTTGCAAAGAAAGTGGGGTTGTCGATAAAAGTGAGAATCCAATCTGGCGAGCTGCCGAGATGGATTGGGATTGGGTGACCAAGGAGGTCGAGTGGCTGAACCTTTGAAAGGCTACCTGAAAAGAGAAAGTGATGTGCCAAGTTTATCTGCTGGATATAAAAACCATTTAAGAAGGTTTTAACTCGGGATACCTTGGATTTGATGTTTACAGGATTTTGATCCCGTGCTCACTTTGGACTTGTGATCATCACGACGGGACTTATCTATCCTCCCATTAGATTAATCAACTATCATAGGCCTAATAGGATCCCTGGTATGTCTTAAACTAACATTCCTTAGGGATTTAGTCACATGTGATCAAAAGGGACTCGTCTTTAAGTTCAAGAATGAGACTCTTTACAAAAGAATGAATCTTTGTCCATCGATCCTACATCTTGAGATGATAATGATTCGTAGGGATATTTTTATGTTCGTCTCAAGTGATTATCGAATATTTCGGGACCAAGACTCATCGGTTTCTAAAGGGAAGATTGTGGCATTTTTATGATGGAAACGATGTAAAGATGGAGTCTTTACACCGACCCTCACCATGGAATGCACCAATAACCATGGGACTAGGGGAATGGGATATAAAGATTGGATTTTTATGCTCATCATATGTCCTTTTGTGCCTTAGAAGGCTTTTAGACAATTCTTGGAGAAAAAGATCCATCTTTAGGGACATGGGGGTAATAACTTTAAAGTAAAGATTGCATTTTTAATATGAACAATACAATGAGTATCATTAAACTAAAGACATAATGTAAAGGGGATGATCTTTATGGCTTTTCCTATGTCCTTAAGACCTCATAAGGTGGACAATCCTTGGAAAGCTAGATCAAGGGAAGGGGATGACATAATATGAATAAATATTGCATTTTTATACGTAAAAGTAAAGGGAAATCACATCATCATATGGTAGATATTCCCTAGAACAAGCCACTTGTGGAACCTTGTTCATCCTAGGGAGAGAATCACCAATTAATCATTTGTGAAAGGGGAGAGGGAAATATGATGATTACATTACAAAGATTAAAGCTTTATAATAATAAATGTAAATAAATGACAAGTAATAAAAAGAACAAGAGAAAATAGGAGTAAATCAAAGGTAAAGGAAGGAGAGTTTGCCAATATTGGTTTTTCTCTATCTCCCAAGGAGATTTTCCTAGGCAATATCTATTTAGGAATAGATTAAGGTAGGATTAGTGTATGAGAGAGGAGGGTTTTTGTAGACACCCCATTCTGAACCAATAAATTCATGATTACACTACTCTTCATCTCTCTTTTGTGTTTTGATGAAAGCACATCAGTTTCATCACGTTTTGTTAAGTTTCCAACTAACCTCGTTAGTTTTGGGACCTAACTGACTAACGGAATAACTGAAGAGGTCAAAATGGTCAAATAACTAGTTGTCCCGCACGGGACATACGTGTCTCGCGCGAGACAATCCCTCAGCAGGATGTGCAGAATCACTTTCATTCTTTGTTTCAAACTCTTTTCTTGATAAATATCATCCAATCCGGGTATCCAATCATGAGAGGGTTCTGGAAGCTTCCTTGGGAGGAGTCCCAATCCACTTGAGTCTCCTAAACTTGGTGACCAAGTCATGCATCCACCTCTTAAACCCCTATAAATACTTGATGACTTTCAGTATTTTAGAGGTCCCCTATCCCCGATCGAAAACACATAACACACACATTTTGTGGGTTTCTCTCCCATAAAGATTCCTACAAAATCACCCTAAATCATTTAAAGTTTATTTATCAACCTTGTTGGTCAACAAACATCAAAGTCCGAATCAAGGATTGAGGCGAAGCTCTATCCGCATCAAGATCTGAATCAAGGATTGAGGCGAAGCTCTGTCCGCATCAAGATTCGAACCTAGGATTGAGTCGAAACTCCGTCCGAATCCCTTCTCAAACAAAAGGTAATCATCCTTTAAACTTTCGTTTCTCTTCTCAATCTCTCTATTGATTTTAGAGTAGTGTAATCCCATCAAAAGGATTAGCCTAGAGTCCCTTCAATTCATGAAGGCGATCTCGAAGCATACAATCCGACATTTTTAATTAATAAATTAATTAGGGTTTATTTATTTCTTTTTATTGTTCATAGATTGATTAAATTAATAACACCCAATTAGCAAGACCGATCTTCGGATTGGGTGGAATGGATGCTCCTTGACCTACCCATTCCATAACTTAACCCCCGAACCCTTGAATCTCTTGAAAATATCAAAAAGGTTTTTCTTATTGTTTTCCATCAATAAATAATAAGTGGCGACTCTGAGATGTTAAAAATTCACGCATCGCTACAGTGGCGACTCCGCTGGGGACAATTAAATAAGAGGGTTAGATTTGCGTTACAATTGGGTGTTATTAATCTTTTTAATTTTCTGTTTGAAATTTGATTTTTTCTGAATTTTTTGGAATTTTTCTGCACTGTTTTTGTCAAAAAAATTACTGTGCAAATGCTTGTCAAGCGCGGGACAAAGTTGTCCCGCGCGAAACTAGTATACGGTTTTCAAAACAAATAATTCTTTCCTTTGGCGGCGCATTAAAAGAAAAAAAGGGTTTAGTTGGTCAAAGTTGGACCACAATGTAATATGCCAACTTCTCTTCCACGTTTGACCATAAATTAAAAAAAAAATTCTTTTCTTACTAAACTTTGCGACTGTGCAAAATGAAATTTAAAAATAAAAGTGTTGACTTTTCTGTAAGTTGACTGGTGTCAAAAAAAAATCAGTTTCAGAAAACTTCAAAAAAAAATCCCAAAAAAATCAAATAAATGTTATTTCTATTTTGCTCATATTAACTTTATTTTGCAGTATAGAAGTAATTATTAATTACTTGAACTATATACTTGCGTGAGATTGGGTTATTTTAATTTTTACCGGTCAATGTTTGACTCGGGGTTTGTAATTAATTTAATTCTCTCTCTCTTCTTTATTTGGAACTATGACGGCCTGAGTCTTCCGAATTTGGGAGAAACATAGGCAACCTATTGGTGCGGCCACTATCTGTATTCTTTTAATTTTAAAAAAAAAATCTCTATTTTTCTCTATCACGTAGATGGACTATCACACACGCGCACTCATATTATATCTGTCATTGCACTACATACCCTTGATAAACCCGGGACCCACACTAAGGACGGATGACGGTAACCACCTAGTCGCCGGTCTCTCCAAAGTTGGATCATCCCACTCCGCGTATTAAATCCACCTAGATTGTCATATCGCGGGGAGCCTAGCCTTCCAGCCCTGCATCGCCACATATCATGTAGATTGTCTATTTAAGAACACTCCGTGACCGGTCAGTTTTGACTTGGTAATCTTTCTTGTCTTTGACCAAAATAAAGCTAATATAAAATTGACTATCGAGAAAGGATTCGGAAAAGTCCCTTCGAAAAAAGAAAAAGTCCCTTCGGAAATGTCCCTTCGGAATGACCCTTTCGGAAGACCCTTTAAAGAAAAAAAATCCTTCTTGAAAAATGATTTTACATGGCTTTATTTTACAAAGAATGGTCAATTACTGAGTCCCTAGGTTTGGTTCGAATTACGTATACCTGTAAGATTTACCTAGGATACTAGATAGAAAACGGATCTTTGTTTGTCCGACCATGAATTTAGGAAATAAAAAGAAAAAAAATCAATCTCTCCGAATGGTTGTCATGTGCGAGACTACCTTGTCTCGCGCGAGACTTTTTTGCAGAATTTGTGTTTGTGATTGATAATCGATGTGCGCTCCCTCCTTGAGTCAAAACTCCCTCTCTAATAAAAATAAAACTTCAAAAAAAAATCGCTCGTAAGGTAATTTTAACCATCATCCTTTTATCCATCTAGGATCGTTTGGGGCTAATATTCTAAAAGTCGTTTCGTTGGAATATCTCTAGTTCATCTCTAAGATCGTCAAGCTCCCTTACCTCTCCAACGGTAGCAACTCAATTTCTTTTCGACACGATGAATCCTGAAGCACTCAAGAAGGAACTTGAGGATCAAAGGACTCGATATGAAGAAATGCTACAAGCCCAAACTGATGAAATGGAGGCCCGATTAGAACTTGAAAGGAGAATCCAAACCAGGGAAATGAAAGCCATGGTTGATGAACTCCGAGCCATGAAACTAAAAGTGGCCGAATTAAGCTCAAAGAAGAAAGAAAGTAGGACCTCTTCCGATGATGAAGTATCATACACCAAGAAGGTTAAAAGCCACCACAAGCACAAGAAAAAGGTGTATGAGTCTAGCTCATCATCTTCCTCCTCCGATAACGAAAGCCAAACTTTCAAGAAGGAAAGTAAGGGGGAAACAGAAAAGCAAGTGAGCCCCTCACCAGGGAAATGCTAGAAAAGAAACTTGCATCCATCGATGTGAGCAAGGAAGCCTCGCTCTCTATCGACTATGACACCCTTCGTCAATCCATGTCAAAGCTTCCTAGAAAGTACAAGACACCCGACATTGCAAAATTCAATGGCACTACTTGTCCAAAATCCCACTTGGAAATTTACTCTTGGGCCATGCTACCTATGGGTGTCGATGACAACTTGCTAGTTTAATGCTTCCCTCAAACCCTTGATGGTGCCGCTAGAGATTGGTACATGACCCTTCCACTCTCCACAAGGCTTGATTGGCCACTTGCCAGTCATGCCTTCCAAGAACAGTTTGAGGACAACACTACCTACCGCACTACTAGGAGAGACCTTGAGCAAACTAAGCAACAACAAAAGGAGTCATTCGCCGATTTTGTCAAAAGATGGAGGACCAAACTGACTGAAATCGTTGATAGGCCAAGCCTAGACGAACAAATTCATATCCTACTTCAATGTCTCCGCGAAGAGTACCAAGAGAAGCTTGTCGGTAATTACTTCCTTAGTTTTCTCGAACTCCATAAATCGGGCATTAGAATTGATGAATTGATCCGTCTTAAAAAGAATTCAGAAAAGGAGACTTATCCAACAAAGGGGAGCACCGGCCGTACCTATCATGATTTTGGTGAGACTACTCTTAAGGAAATGTTCGATGATCTAGTAGGCCAAGGAAAATTGAAGCCAATGGAAGACTATCATCCTAAGAAAATGAGAGAAGATTGGGACCACAACAAATTTTGCGATTACCATCAGTTTAGTGGTCATGACACCAACAATTGCTATAATTTGAGGGACGCCATCCAAGACTTGTATGAAGCCGACAAGATCAACTGAAGCATCACCACCTTGGGGCTCCGATTGTCCTCTCCTTTTTTCTTTTAAAAAAATAGATTAGGGCAGCTTCCTAGTTTGTTCTCGAAGAGTCGTTCTGTCATTCTAGTCCATCTCTATCCTCTCTAGTTTGTGCCAAGTGAACTATCGAGTCTGTTTCAAATTTTCTTATCAATAAAAGTTATCTCTTTATCCTAAACACTTTCCCAAAAGTTGTTTTTCTTTATGGTTATCATTTGATCCATGCTGAATAGTGGACCCTCATTCCTTAAATCATCACGAAAATAGAAACTTCTAAACAAGTTTGAAATGAAAACTATCATTAGAAGGCCTAAGGCTAAACATTACTCCTGTTGAAAGTCGAAGATCAACAAATGAAGGAAGCCAAAGGCAGTGCTATCAACATTCATCCCAAGAAGAGTGGGGCTACTCAATTCGAGGCTTTGAGAGTACAAATTAAAACAAAAATCTCGCTAGGTCGAAACTCCTCAAATCGTCCTAGGCAAAAAATTAGAGCATCAAAAAAAAAAACTCTCAAAGCCTTCATCACCCCACAACAAAGATGGGATTTCAACAAAGGCAAGAAGGACTCTCCCACAAAGAAAAAGAGTCAAGAGATACCAACAAAGAAAAGAGGATCCCTCAACATCCTCTTACAATGAAGCCTAAATAAGCAGCGCAAATGAAGAAGACTTTCAACATCCATCTATAAAGAAAAATGTTTAGCCTTAAGTCGTACTAATGATTGGCTTTCTCTTTCAAACTCGTTAAGAAATTTCTAGATGATGCAAGGTCCATTAAAGGTAGAATAACTTTTCTAGATTTATAAGCCAAATAGCGTTTCTTGTTGAGTTTAGGGGCTTCCTGTTAGCCGCTCTCATGCACAATCTTGAAATCCAAGCATCAAAACTGGGGCTTCCTAACCTTTCCTCTCCCAGTCAATCTCTACTTAAATTCCCAAGAGAATCAAATCTGCATTAGGAGCTTTCCTTTTTGCTTCTTACTCTTATCATTAGAGAATATACTCCCCCAAAAAGAGTCAATGCTTGGATCACCTTTCAAAAAATAGAGTCCGTCTCTCCTCAACTAAACTTGAGATCTCATCTTTCTCCTTAATGAGATTCTTCCAACTGAGTCCCCTTCGAGTAAACATACTTTTCGAAAAAAAATGGCTTGCTAGGTTGAAAACTCGTAAAGAGCGACCTAGGCAAAAGTTAGAGCACAAAAATAAAAGACGCAAAAGAGATGCCCGCTAGATTGAAAACCCGAAAGGGCGGTCTAGGTAAAAACCAGGGTGCGTCACTAAGAAAATAAAATTCAAAGGGAAAAAGGAGGGCATCCTTCTTCAATTTACACAGCCTCACAAGCATGTTCGCGAAGTCATCTGCAGCATACAAGAAGTCTTGGCTTAGTGTCAAGAAAAGCCTTGGAAAATGCATGCTTTGGATTAGGCAGCATAAGTTCTACATAGTGAAAGCCATTAGAGTGGTTTGAACCTTGTTCAGTCAATGATCATCACATGAAAAAAACTTAGGGGGCTTGGCGATGGAAAAGTCCTACGACAACAAAAAATCCTCGAAGCATCCTGAACCTTAGTGTTGAACTTGGGTTATCTCAACGGAATTCTATTAGGCGACTGTCTCATTCGATATTTAGATGGACCTCACGAGTTAGTTTTCTAAAACCAAAATCTAAATCACACAAACGATTCTCAATTCTCACATAATAGAACTCATTCTCCCTGCTGATTCTTGGAGTCGAGTGCACATTAATCGTCTTGAACAAACAAATTCTTAAGTGAATATATGTTGTTATGCAAATGCTTTCACTAACCCTCTTGCAGGAATTAATGTGCGTAAAGCACGTCAAGTGCCTACTTTCAAGAATTAGATCAAACATGTTGAGTGTTTGGATTTCACTTACCAATGCATCCAATTAAGCGCGTCGAGCATCTCTTAAGAGCGTTACGCATCCATCGCGTCAAGCATCCATCACGTCAAGTGCCATGTGTCAAGCATATTCCAACAAAAAGCCCGATTCAGCGGCGTTACAAGTGGATCGTCACCAATTAGGTGTGTCAAGCATCTACAGGTAGTATGTCGAGTACTCACCAACAAAAAAAAGCTCGATCCCGAATCGCCAGGATCGTCACCAATTAGGTGTGTCAAGCATCTACAGGTAGTATGTCGAGTACTCACCAACAACAAAAAAAAGCCCGGTCTTGAATTGCCAGGATCGTCACCAACAAAAGCACGGTCCTGAATCGCCAGGATCGCCACCAATTAGGTTGTGTCAAGCATCTACAGGTAGTATGTCGAGTACTCACCAACACAAAAAAGCTCGGTCTTGAATTGCCAGGATCGTCGCCAATTATGTGTGTCAAGCATCTACAGGTAGTATGTCGAGTACTCACCAACACAAAAAGCCCGGTCTTGAATCGCCAGGATTGTCACCAACTAAAGCCCGGTCCTGAATCGCCAGGATCGTCACCAATTAGGTGTGCCAAGCATCTACAAGTAGTATGTCGAGTACTTACCAACAAAAAAGATCGGTCTTGAATCGCCAGGATCGTCACCAACAAAAGCCCGGTCCTGAATCGCCAGGATCGTCACCAATTAGGTGTGTCAAGCATCTACAGGTAGTATGTCGAGTACTCACCAACAAAAGCTCTGTCTTGAATCGCCAGGATCGTCACCAACTAAAAGCTCGGTCTTGAATCACCAGGATCATCACCAATTAGGTGTGTCAAGCATCTAGGGTCAGTATGTCAAATACTTACCTCAAGAAAAGTTCGGTCTTGAATCGCCAGGATCGTCACCAACAAAAAAAGCCCGGTCTTGAATTGCCAGGATCGTCACCTCAACAAAAAGCTCGGTCTTGAATCGCCAGGATCGTCACCAACAAAAAAACTCGGTCCCGAATCGCAAGGATCGTCACCTCAACAAAAGCTCGGTCCCAAATCGCCAGGATTGTCACCTCACCTCACTCTCAAAAGACAAATCGTTCGAATGCAAAGGACCGGACATGTAAACCTTTATTTTCTAACATCTTTCCCCGCAGGTTCGGAGCTCAAACAGGCGAATCTTCAGACAGACAGGTATATTCAGAATTGGGTCATGATTTGATTCCTCAGTACGAATTTACCTTTTCAAAAACAAAATCTCCTTGATTTTCAAAATATCTAAAGCAGCCTTTTCGTGTTTTGGAGTCGAACTACATTATGGTCTGATTCTTCGATAGAGATACGTAGGAAGTCGTACGGCCCGACCATCCCGATGTTCAGAGTGATGTCTTTTCTATCGTCGACATGACTTCTTCCATAAGACTTGTCGACGAGGGGCTCTGTAGACACCCCATTCTGAACCAATAAATTCATGATTACACTACTCTTCATCTCTCTTTTGTGTTTTGATGAAAGCACCTCAGTTTCGCACGTTTTGTTAAGTTTCCAACAAACCTCGTTAGTTTTGGAACCTAACTGACTAACGGAAAAACTGAAGAGGACAAAATGATCAAATGACTAGTTGTCCCGCGCAGGACATACATGTCTCGCGTGAGACAACCCCTCAGCAGGATGTGTAGAATCACTTTCCTTCTCCATTTCAAACTCTTTTCGTGATAAATATCATCCAATCCGGGTATCCAATCATGAGAGGGTTCTGGAAGCTTCCTTGGGAGGAGTCCCAATCCACTTGAGTCTCCTAAACTTGGTGACCAAGTCATGCATCCACCTCTTAAACCCCTATAAATACTTGATGACTTTCAGTATTTCAGAGGTCCCCAATCCCTGATCGAAAACACATAACACACACATTTTGTGGGTTTCTCTCCCTGAAAGATTCCTACAAAATCACCCTAAATCACCTAAAGTTTGTTTATCAACCTTGTTGGTCAACAAACATCAAAGTCCAAATCAAGGATTGAGGCGAAGATCTGTCCGCATCAAGATCCGAATCAAGGATTGAGGCAAAGCTCTGTCCGCATCAAGATTCGAACCTAGGATTGAGTCGAAACTCTGTCTGAATCCCTTCTCAAACAAAAGGTAATCATCCTTTAAACTTTCGTTTCTCTTCTCAATCCCTCGATTGATTTTAGAGTAGTGTAATCCCATCAAAAGGATTAGCCTAGAGTCCCTTCAATTCATGGAGGCAATCTCGAAGCATACAATCCGACATTCCTAATTAATAAATTAATTAGGGTTTATTTATTTCTTTTTATTGTTCATAGATTGATTAAATTAATAACACCCAATTAGCAAGACTGATCTTCGGATTGGGTGGAATGGATGCTCCTTGACCTACCCATTCCATAACTTAACCCCCGAACTCTTGAATCTCTTGAAAATATCAAAAATGTTTTTCTTATTGTTTTCCATCAATAAATAATAAGTGGCAACTCCGAGATGTTAAAAATTCACGCATCGCTACAGTTTTGTGTGATTTTTGGGACTGTAAATTTGAGGAGCTATTTTGACAGAGTAACAGTGCCTAAAATTGTATATCAAAATGAATAGAGGAGGCCTCTATTTATAGGCATCTGGTGTGCTTCTAACGAAGCCGCTCGGCGAGATATCTTGGCAAATGAAGCCGCCCGGCGTTATCCACCGTCGCGTCAGCATGTTTCTAGATTCATGCAAGGTGGCAACTTGGAAGCTTCTTTCCAGCAAGGTCCTGTTTAGAATTCTAATTCCTAATAGGTCCTTCCTTCCTTGGAAAGTTTGGAAAAGTTTTCGAATTGCCCCTAAACTTTATGAAAGTTTGGGGAACTGCCAGAAAACTTTAACTGGAAGGTATGAGCCAGATTTGGGTACTTACAGAAGCCCTTCAGCAACAGTACTTGCAAAGAAAGTGGGGTTGTTGATAAAAGTGAGAATCCAATCTGGCAAGATGCCGAGATGGATTAAGATTGGGTGACCAAGGAGGTCGAGTGGCTGAACCTTTGGAAGGCTACCTACGTATCCTGAAGAGGAACCAAGCCAAATCGTAGTTCTGGATCCACTGGGGAAAGGATATCATATGTGACGGATTGGCTTAACCTAAAGTAGGCTACCTACGTATTCCGGGAGAATCAAGCCATGATCGTAGTTCAGGAATTCCGATGGGGAATGGCGAAGCGAAACTCGTCCCTTGCATATGAGGAAGGAGAGGAGGTGACCTAAGAGGTCGAAAGGCTGGTGAATGCGCGCTCGCCAAAAATATATATATATATATAAGGAGTCGCCACGCCGTTTTAAGAGGAAACATTGAAAACCTTTATTTTAGAGAGAAAACATGAGTTCGGGGGTCAGGTTACGTGTTGGGAAGAACCGAGAGTTCACCCAACATGCCTCGTCCATAGACGAGTCTTTCAATCAAACACATCCAAGTAAATCCAAAGTGTGTGCAAATATCGATAATAAACGAAATGTGATAAAATGCATCTTATTAATTATGAAACAAGAAATTACATATTGTGAGCCCATTATTTAGGGAGGCCACATCCCTGATACAAACAAACTAGAACAGATTACAAAGGAAAAGAGTCACTGTAGATGGGTCATGTATGTTGCATGACACATCGTACCAGTGACCACATGTGTCGCGTGACACAGGATCACTTGGGGACGAAGGTGTCGCGTGACACATATGAGCCTTGCGTAAAACCTCACAATATGAACTCGAAATTAACGAAGCTATACGTATCTAATTAACAAGCCGAATTATGAACGAAAAACATAAACAACATCAAATCGACCTGCAGGGAGTGTGGATATGGGTAGATCCACACCCCTGGGGGCTCAAACACCAAATTTAACCAAATCAATCAATATGAGCTCAATTACACAATCTATGCAAGTTAAACAGAGATTTGATTGGGATTCAAGAATTCAGATAACTAGGATCTGATTACTGAATCCAAACAAAATAGAACTATAAAATTGCAAGGAATTAAATGAGAGAGAGAGAGAGAGAGGGTTAGGGAATTGTTACCCTTGTTGATTCCACGAATTTTATATCTAGTCAGATATAGAATCCTTCAATTCTTCGTTGTAGATCTCACACTCCGATCCAAGGGTTCCAATTGGTGTAGGTAGAGAATTGGGTTTGGATGAGAGGGATTAGTGGGTTGGAAGGTAGGAGAGAGAGAGGTTTTGTGCTTGGGACGCTCGTTACACGGCTATTTTCGCAGAGTAACAGTAGGCTAGAATTGGGCTCCATTTCAATGAGGGAGGGTCTTATTTATAGGATGCAGCTTGGCCGCCTTAGTATGTCGCACGACCTTACGCGTCCACTTTCCATGCCTCAAGTTGTCGCGTGACACAAGGTGGCTCAACCGCTTTTGGCGCCAAAACCGTTTACGGAACATTCCGGGAAAATACCCAAAAGGTCCAACAGGTTTTATTCCCAAGGGGTCGTTTGGCATGAATGATGTACCAAAAGGTACTTCCTTCAAGGGAAACTCATGGAACGTTTCCTAAGTCTCTGGATAGGCCGGAATTTACCAAACGCCCCTTAATGCAGCTTTTATTATATTAAAATGCATCGAAAAGGTTGCGAATTGGATTGGCGTACTTACAGAGCCCTCGGCAACGTCACTTTTGGAAAAAGTGGGGTTGTCGATAAAATAAGACCCAATCTCAATGAGCGGTCAAGTTAAGGTGAAGGGCTAGAAGGGTGAGAAGGGGAAAATTATGGCTGGACCTTTCGAGAAAGGATTCCTACGTATCCCTTTAAGAAGGGAATCAAGCCAAATCGTAGTTCGGAATTACCAATACCGACTACAAGCAAGAAAGGGGTAGAGATGTGTCTTCATACCTTTCTTTGTGCTTACTGTGACTCTGTTGTGCTCCGCTTGAGAGGCTTTTCTTGGGTTTGGCTCGCTTGAGAGGCTTTTCTTCTTGGTGGGCTCTGCTAGAGAGGCTTTTTCCTTCTTGGTTTGGCTCCGCTAGAGAGGCTTTTCTTCTTTGGTGGGCTCCGCTAGAGAGGCTTTTCTTCTTTGTGTGCTCCGCTAGAGAGGCTTTTCTTCTTTGGTGGGCTCCGCTAGAGAGGCTTTTTCCTTGGGTTTTGGCTCTGCTTGAGAGGCTTTTCTTGGGTTTGGCTCTGCTTGAGAGGCTTTTCTTTTGGTTTTGGCTCTGCTTGAGAGGCTTTTCTTGGTTTGGCTCTGCTTGAGAGGCTTTTCTTCTTTGTGTGCTCCGCTAGAGAGGCTTTTCTTCTTGTGTGCTCCGCTAGAGAGGCTTTTCTTGAGTTTGTGCTCCGCTAGAGAGGCTTTTCTTGAGTTTGGCTCCGCTGAGAGGCTTTTCTTGGTTTGGCTCGCTTGAGAGGCTTTTCTTCTTGTGTGCTCCGCTAGAGAGGCGTTTCTTCTTTGTGTGCTCCACTAGAGAGGCTTTTCTTCTTTGTGTGCTCCGCTAGAGAGGCTTTTCTTGGTTTGGCTCGTCGAGCTCTTCTTGGGGTCAGCGTATACGCATGCTTTTTTTTTTTGTTCTGTTCTTTCTTCTCCAGCTTTGGTCGGAGGTCCAGTTGAGACTCAATTGATTATTGTACTGCGGGGTAAAACAACAACTCCACGCGGGTCAAAATTTGTACATCATTAGAGTGCAGGGGTATTTTGGGAATTTTGGCTTTGAGGGAACGTCGTGTCGCACGACCATTTAAAGCCAGTGATCGCCTTTTAAAAGGGTGAACAAATTCTCATTTCGAACAACATTGTTTGGAGGGAGGTGGACGGTCTTGGCGAGAAAAGCACGCCATTTCACTCATTTTCAATTGCCGACTGATTCTAGGGTTTGATTCCAATCTTGATTCGTCAAAAATGCCTCCTAGGCGCCGACCCACCAAGAATGCCCCGACTCAGGCCCAATTAGCCGCACGACGGAAGAATGCTCTGAGGAATCAGAGACCATTTGTTCCTCAAACTGATAGGGGAGATTTCTACCCTCATTTGAAAGAACATTCCTCGGGCCCGGAGAAGAAGGTAATAATTGTAACCCTAGCTTTTGGTGCATTGAGGAAATTAAATTTTTTCGAAAAAAGATTGATTTTTCTTTCTTTTCCTTTCTTTGTTCGGACTCGAAGTTTATTGCATGCTCTGATTTTACTTTAGCAATTGTGAAATGTATGCACAAAACCTAGTTTTGCTTGAAATTGAAATTGATTTGACGAGTAAATTTGAGATATTCATACCTGTGATGTGTTTACCTGTAGGATTTGCGTACCCGGGGCTCTCCAGAGGTCGTTGGCAGATTGTGGGATTTGCTGCCGGGTAGTCAGGAGCTTGTCCACTCGCCAAAAGGTCTGGTATATGCCGTGTGGTCAGCGCTTCTTTGAGATGGCCAAAGCTGTTGGCAGTACACAGAGGAGCATTGGCTTAGTAAAGGCTTTCAAAGAGTTCTGGTGGGAGACTACTCACTCTTTTCACTTTTCTTGGGGCGAGGCGACCGTCACGCCATATGATTTTGCCGTCATTAATGGTCTGCCTTTCACTGACGAGCCTTTATATCTGGAGGAGCCTGTTCTGATTGATGACCCACAGCCTCCTACTGATGCTTACTTTATGGAGCTGATCGGCTTTGTTCCCCAGGACAAGAAGGGGAATGGGTATGAGTTGGGAGATCTTCATGGCCAGATGGTTGATCAGAGCACCGGTTTTCCCGCTGAGATGGCAGATACTGATGAGGACAGGTGGAGGGCTGAGAGATTGGCCAGGGCGTTTGTTTGGGTTGGCTTCTCGGATATGTTGTTTATCAATGCCACGTCCACGGCTTTGCTTTCTTTATTGGAGCTTCTGAGAGATTGGGCCACCGTTGGATCATTGTCTTGGGGGAGGTGTTTAGCCGAGTTGTTTTTGGCTTTTGATGATGTTAGTCGGGGAAAGCTAAGTCCTTCAACCGCCGCCACTTTGCATTTGAGGTATTTCTTGGTTTGCCTCCTTTATTTGAATATCGCTTCGTCTCTTTGACTCGCTCCGTCCTTCTTTTCGTGCTTGGGCTTATGAGGTCATTGGGTGTTATGCTTGGAGAGTAGGGAGACATTTCCGGTTACCACATTTCCGCCATGAGACGCTGGGTGAAGGATGCTAGGCAAAAGATTCGTACTCGATTCTAAGGGACGGATGACGCTTCTCAGCCGATACCATGGTTTGTTTGCGAGGAGTCCCCGGGAGTTTGACTTTCTTACCTTGGGCCGATAGGATATGCCGGGGTCCATCCGGATCATGCCCTTCATCTTACCGAGTGCCGCAAACTGTTGGTGGGTTTGTCTGGGGATGCATTATATTTGGGTGAGAGGGTTTGTAGGCAAGACGGTCCGTAGTATGGCCAGTGGTTCCCTATGATCCTCCCGCCGAGATGTGGTTTCCTCGGAAGTTGGAGAATGTGGTCACTTTGATCCAGGGAGAGCCTGCCTTCAATTATACGGAGGATGATGCGGATTATGACACTTATGTGGCTACAAGGTTGAGATCGCCGCAGGTTGCTCGAGACATGATATTCCTAATGCTCCCGATACTTCGATGCTCAAGCCGCCGGCCATCTCCTGGACATGTGACGGATGCACCTGCGCCACCTCCTTTCGTTGATTTTCAGGATGGAGATGCCGTGAGGCGGGCCACTCTTGACACCAGCAGGTTTTTCCATATTTTCATCTTCGGAGGGGACTCAATCTGTAAGTGACTTTGAACTGTGAATATCCTTCCATTCCCTTGTTTTGATCTGATTTCGATTCTTTTTCATTTGCTTGTATCAGGTATCACCGACGTATACCGGGGCTTTGCTCGTCGCTATACCGGGGCCATGGACATGGTTGATCAGCTGATGAGGAGCAATCAATATCCGAGGGAGAAACTTGCAGCTCAAGGTTCCAGGTAGTTCCGATGACAAAGTGATTCCACAGCTTAGCTTGCCCGGTAGGAAGAGGGCTCGCATGCGATTTGTCTCCGAGGATACTCATTGGCCTAGGACCAAGATCGTTCGTCGTCCTCCTAATCCTCCCATCTCTCGATAGTGAGTCTTCCCGAGATCCTCATGAGCTTGAGACTTTCCCCGTTCTGTTATGCATGAGCTCTTCCGGGATGATCCCGTTGTTTATCATGAGCCCGTCGCTGGCCGGACCAAGAGGAAGGTGATGCCGATGGGGAAGACAGTGAGGAGACTGCAGATGACGATAGTAGCTCGCCGATGGTGATACTTACATTTCGATGATTCGGAGTAGTCCCCGGACCGATTTATGATCCTCTTTTGGTTTATGTACCCGTTTTTGGGGAAAGAAACAAATACTCTCTTTTTTTTCTTTTCTTTCTTTAATTTGCACCTAAAACATTATTAGTTGTTTATTTGTTTGTGCGAGCTCTTATATTTTGGGAAAGAAAAAAGAGGTGCATGGAATGAATGGCTTTTGAATGGTTTATGTGACTTTGGGGTTTGTATATGAGGATAATGGTTCATGTGTATGTTGCTTTTGAATGAAACTTCCACCCCGTGATTGTTTGCAGGAGCCTTGTTGTTTGCGGCTTGGGACAAGTCGGGAGTGCCTGGTACATATCCATTTGCGGCTTGCTGAAGTCTCGATGGCCGGATTTATCATGTCGCACGACTCTAAGTGACTCCGGGTATGTTCTGTCGCGTGACATTGCAAAGCCAGGTTGACAAACCTTCGCCATGGACTTCTTCATTGTTTCTTATAGTCAATCTTCTTATTC
Source organism: Adenophora triphylla var. japonica (assembly GCA_022495995.1). Classification (NCBI taxonomy): domain Eukaryota; kingdom Viridiplantae; phylum Streptophyta; class Magnoliopsida; order Asterales; family Campanulaceae; genus Adenophora; species Adenophora triphylla. The sequence continues at coordinate 405,586 of JAFEMH010001480.1, read as the reverse complement.
AGGATGTGGAATCCAGTAGGTTCATCGAAGAGTGAGCCTCTTTGCTAGGGAATCCATTTTCAAGCATTGCTATCATGATAACAGCCCCGGAAATCACACACAAAATGTTCATCGTCTTCCGCCAAAGCCCCAGCCTTCATACACATCCTTATGCAGCCCGGTCCGAGATTGATCCTTTGATTTCGCCGCCGGTCAGACAGCAGACAAGACTCAAGAAATTTGCATGCAGGGACATATCTTTCGGATGGTGGGAAATGAATCCTGAACTTCTGTTTATGACACTCTCGTTTTTAGGTTTGACTCTTTTGAGAGAGTATAAGCATCACAAGGTGTGGAAAGTGTATGGAAGCCCCTGCTGACCGAAACGGTGTTTAGCTCTATCTTCCTATGATGTAGAAATAGAAGACTTTTCGAGACACTTGAAAACCTGTCTTATTCGTGATGATCACAAAGCTGCTTAAAACCCTTTATTGATGTTCGGGTTAGTCAACCGCCAAAGCTGATATGAGCGAATATTTTATATCAATCCTGAGGAGAAAGCCCACTGATATCGAGATCAAATTCGGAAGGATGGAAGGTGTATGGGCATGGTCCTTGAGGAGACCAGATTTTCTGAGATTTGTCTGTGATTTTGACTGAACCAAATTATGGCTGCCTACGTTCCCCTCCGTAGGAGGAGCTCAAGTCGTCGTAGTTCGGGCTCATCTCGAATGAAAAGGATGAACGGTGAAGTTCGGGGATGTGAGGACCTTCGAGAATTTTTGAGAGTTGAAAGAACGTGTCCTCTTAGAGTGTCGATGGGAGACACAGATGCGAAGCCCCAGTGGGACATTCACGGCAGATGTTTGCGGAGGAGAAATGAAGTATGCTCACATGCAACGTCAAATGAACGGACGGAATTTGCACAATCTTCAATTGATGGTCCTTTGAGCCGGGATGGACTTGGCTCTGCTTCAAGCAATAATCTGTATTAGATCTCGACGATATTAGACTGAAACTGCTATCCAGTAGTAACTGCGGCTGGGTTTCGGGATTTGGATCGGTCTTCGGGTGATTTGGGATATCATGACCTCTTAAAATGAGAGGTCGGCTAGGCTTTTTGCTGACTGAACCTCTAAAGATGAGAGGTTGGCTCTTGGGTATGTGTTTGGGATTTCTAAGGTGAGGATATCTGTGATTGCATCTTCAATGCCTCTAAGAATGAGAGGTCAATCTTGGCTTTGGCTAAAGGCAAAGGTAAGGGTAATGGTAATGGGAATGTTCTCTAAAATCGAGAGGACGGCTTGGGATCGGTTAGAGGTAATGGTGAGGAAACATCCGTGCTGTCTCTTTGTTCACTCTGAGACTCCTTTTGAGTAACGACCAAATCTTCTGACTTTCGCTTCTGAGAGGATCACTGGGGACCAGGCTCTCTTTCTTGTCTTTTTTTTTTTTTTTTTTTTTTGAGAGGAGAATTTTCAGCTAGTCCCCAGGATGGATCATGGAGATCCAATAATAACCCATCCTGAGTATGCTGAACATCAAGGCTCGGGCGTTCATATGTGGTCCACATGCGCCACCATGGACTTCTTCCATGACCTTTCTGGCCTTAGACTTTCTGATGCAGAGTAGAAGTGGGCCTCGGTGCCTTTTCTTCCATAAGTCATCTCCCAGAATAACGTACTGTGCAGATAACCTTTTCAATGCTTGTAAACTTTTGGCGCGGAGACCTTCTTTCGGCCTACCATCCTCTTCTGTCGGGAACGAGGCTTCGCCATGCTTAAGGTACTGGAAGATCTGGCTGTACCATAGGTCATCGACTTTTTCTAGCTCAATCTGACAACAGTAGGCAGGGTTCTCGCGCCTCCCCACTCTGAATGGCCTTACTGACTTTCCCTCTGGGATCTCTACCAAAGAGGCTAAAGTGGCCAGGGTATCGCGAACCTGTTCTTGTCCCGGGGTAGATAGTGGAACGTGACCTCCTTAAATTGGTCGATCAGGTCCTCCATGTAAGCATAGTACATCTGCAGGTACTGGTCCACAGTTTTCCACTTATTGGACACCTGATTGATGATTAGCTGAGAGTCTCCGTACACCTCCAATTTTTCGACATTTCGCTCTAAAGCTGCCTCGAGGCCGGCTATACAAGCTTCATATTCCGCGGCATTGTTGGTAGCTGGGAAATTCAACTTGATAGCTATAGGGGTGTGCACATCCTTTGGATCAACCAGCACCATGCCGATACCATTGCCCCTTTTGTTAGCTGCACAATCAAAGAACAACTGCCAACGGTCTGTACCTTCTATCATGAAGATTCCATCATCTGGAAATTGGGGTTCGAACCTGAGCGCTTCTGAGCTCGGAAAATCTGCCAAATGATCTGACAGAGCTTGGCCTTTGATTGCCTTGCGGGTTACGAAGTTGATATCAAATTCAGCTAAGAAGAATGACCATTTCGCAAGTCTTGATGACAGAGAAGACTTACCGAATAGGCATTTGATGGGATCCATCTTTGAAACCAGGTGTACTGTATGTGCCAAGAGGTAGTGTCTCAATTTTCTAACCACCCATACCAAAGCTACACAGGTTTTCTCTAGAGCTGAGTAATTCAATTCACTGCCCTGAAGTTTTCGGCTGACGAAGTAGATGGCATTTTCCACTTTTGAATCTGGCTTTTGCGCAAGCATGGCCCCGACAGCCGTATCTGTAACTGTCAAATATAGCAACAAAGGCTTATCCTTATGTGGAGGACACAGGATAGGGGGATGGACCAAGTAGGCCTTGATTGTCTCGAATGCGGTCTGACACTGTTCATTCCATTCAACCTCCTGATTCTTCCGGAGCAGCTTGAAGATCGGCTCACAAATAGAGGTTAGCTGGTGGATGAATCGGCTGATATATTGGAGATGTCCCATGAAAGCCTTCACCTCTGTGACTGTCGTCAGCGGCTTCATCTCCATGATGGCTTTAATCTTTCTTAGATCAGCTTTGATTCCTCGTTCAGTGACCATGTATCCCAGAACCTTTCCTCGGACTATGCCAAAATTTCATTTTGCTAGGTTTAGTCTCATGACATGCTCCCGCAGACGGTTGAAGAATTTCCTCAAGTCGACCAAGTGTTAGCCATCTGATCCCTTGGAATGGATAATCATATCATCAACATAGACCTCGATCTCCTTGTGGATCATGTCATGAAAGAGCGCAGTGACTGCCCGCTGATAAGTAGCGCCGACATTTTTCAGACCAAAGGGCATAACCGTGTAACAAAAGGTTCCCCAAGGGCTGGTGAAGGTAGTCTTTTCCTGATCTTCTTCGGCGACTTTAATCTGATTGTAACCCGCAAAGCCATCCATAAATGACTTGACTTCGGAACTGGCAGTAGTATCCACCAACAGATCGATATTGGGCAAGGGAAAATCATCCTTCGGGCTAGCCTTGTTTAGGTCCCTGAAGTCCACACAAACCCTGACTTTGCCATTCGACTTGGTTACTATCACTATGTTGGCCAACCACTTGGGGTATTCGACCACTCTAATGAAACCCACTCTAGAGTTCTGGGTCCAAGGGTATTCGGTGCTCAACAGTTGAAGTGTCCAACCCGGACATGTCTTTGTAGGACCAGGCAAATACGTCCACATATTCCTTGAGCAAATCAATGAGGGCTTCCCGTTCTTCCCCAGTGAAGAAACTGCCAATCTGTGTCTCTTTGAGCTCTTCGGTAGTTCCCAAATTCACTGTAGTTAATACATCATCGGCAGCTTGGGCCCAATTGTCGTCTCGATCAAAAACCTGCTTTATATTATCATTTAAAAAGTTTTCATCTAAAAAGTCTGTGTCCTCTTCAAATGAATCATTATTAACCACTTTTAAGTCATTAAGATTTGTCTTAGTTAACTTATCATTTGTTAAGGTGGCAATTAAGGGATACGCAGAAAGGTCAACCAATTAATTAAACGCAAAAGGGAAGACAGAGTTAAAGACACGGCAATGATCATCAGCCGTGAGAGTATCAGACCTATCTAGAGACTCGAACTCGATAACAAAAGACTCTGAGGACTGGGATTCAGAGAACCCTGACTGACTCTGGACCCTACACTACTTATTTGACTCGAAGCTTTTGGCATGGATTGGACTCTTACGTTCTCCTGCTGTCGTCTTGGAAACTTCAAGCTGACCGAGGAATCTGTCGGAAATCACTGGTAAGCCAGTATCTTGGAAAAATGGTGCGGGGAGCTAGAGAAATCTGATGCAATCCCTTAGCTAGCTCGTTCATGACAAACGGACTCATTGGTTGAGGGGTCTGGCTCATCTTGTCAACACCCTGCGGATAAGTCATCTCCTCTTTACTGATCTTCGATATCATAACCTTATCTGTGCGGCCAAAAGGAGGGTTAACCTGGATGATGCTGATGAAGCTTTCCTCGGGAGATACCTTGATTCCTCCTTGGTTAACTCTATATTCCATAGGAGTCTTATATTCTGCCTCCAGACCAGCCAATTTTTCGTTGGACTTCACAGTGGTGATAAACTCAGAACTTCTTATCCCAATGGGATCAATGACGACGGGAAAGTCGGGCTGGGCTTTGTTTTGGCTAATTGCTTCCTTGGTGGGTTTCTTGGTGTAACGGACGTAATAGTCAAATTTGCCTGAGGGTTCCCCCAAAGTTCCCACACTCTCGTCTCCAGCTTCGTATCCCTCCTTCAATTTCTGTTGCATGGACTTCGTCCTTTTCTTCTTTCTTGAAGGAGCATTTTCGTTGATCCAGTCTTGATATTCATCTTCCAAACAATCTTCACAATCACACACATCATACCAGATGTGGGGTATGGGTTGAGCTGGGGCAGCCCCGCCTAGCATCTGGTCATCAGCATTGTCGATTACCACATTTGCCATTCTTAACACTGGAACGTTGAAGTCGACGATTTCTACGGTCTATCTGAGGCTGCTGAAAACGGATCCTTGACCGGAAAGAAACTGATCAATCGACCACCCGGAACTCTGACCCAATACTTGCTCGCTGAAAGGGGGAGAGAACGGTTTTAGGTAGGGGAGAGGATAGGCTTAGGACGGACTCATGCATATGCTCTTTTTTTTTTTTTACATTTTTATATTTTTTTTTATAAAAATGATTTTTACTAATCCTAGGAATGGTTGGAAAAGGGGAGACACCTTCTTTTTCGCATTCTACGCTATTCCTGGATCAGTGGGTTCCATCACTACATCTATAGACCCCCTGTATTCCACCTATATTGCACCTCCGGGACGGACAATCCCGGCAGAGGTCCTATAGGGCACGTGGAACCCACCAATCGAAAGGGAGAACGAACCTATGGGCATACAGGTCAAAACAAGTCAAACTCGGGGTTTTCAAAACCAAGTCCAAGTCAACGTCTAGACTCGGGAGGAGAGAGGGTCGAACGTACGTCTGAATGTACGAGACCGCAATTTGCAGGTAAAATCCTGGAAGAATTGGGCATGACCTCTCCTCTTTTCGAGTTGAAAATCCGGCATGGCCTCTCGTCGCTTAGGGGCAAAATTTCGGCATAACTCCCATTAGTATGCGTCAAGAATTCGACATGGTCCCACGTTGACACATGTCGAGAACGCGTCTGACCTCTTACGAAGCCAAGTCGAGAAATCGATATGTACCTACGTCGAGATATGTCGAGATCTTAACGTGTACTTATGTTGAATTATGTCGTAATTCCGACATGAAGGGGGAAAGTATGCCAGGATTTTGGAGACAAAGCATGACTCAGACTTTGTGAGAAAATTTTGAAAACCGAGTTTGATTAATGTTTTGAAAAGCATTGGCCAAAAACCAACCGGTCACGGTAGAAAGTGTGTCACGGACAAGTGTTGGTTGACTCACAGGCTAGGAGGACTTTAGGCGCTCAAACGTAGGCGAAACACGTCACCGTCCGCGATGCCGTCCGTACACTCCCAGGTTCTAACTCTATGTGCGGGTAGCGTGTGATTAGTGTGAAAGTATTTTTCTAGGAAAAATATTTTTTGCTTTTTTGTAAAAGATATTTTTTTGTTTTTTTTTTATGCAATATGCAAAAGGAAAAAAAATAAGAGAATGAGTCCAAAGCACGACAAAAGGGGACTGCCCCAAGTGTCCAAATTTACCAGTAGCTGTAGTCCAGAATCATCCTGCCCTGTTCTGATCAACGGGAAGAGCAAATAGCAAAGGGGGAAGCCCCGGCACCCAAAAATGCCACATACCAAAGCATATAGAAGCATGGCAAGGCTCACATGAGCACACAAAATAACATAATGCACACACAAGGAGAATGAAGAAATTGTCCAAGTTGATTTAAAAAAAGTTAGACCCTCTTAAGAAAAACTTCTTTTTTAAAAAAAAAAAAAGAAAACAAAATGATACCGGTACGTGGGATTGTTAGACCACAATTTATTCTAAGCCCCGGGTTAAGGAGCGATACAGGAAGGTTGATGGTTTCCACCTATATACCAAGTATCGTTTTCATTTTTTTTTTTAAAAAAAACAAAGGTTTTTCAATGTAAGTCCCCAGCGGAGTCGCCACTGAATGAACGCTCTCCGAAAAATAAAAAAAAGTAATATGATGATTTTATGAAAATTTTCGGTTTTTAGGAGTCGCCACGCCGTTTTTAAAGGAAAACATTGAGAAACCTATTTTTAAAGAGATTTTGAGTTCGGGAGTCTGGTTACGTGTTGGGAAGAACTTGAGAGTTCACCCAACACGCCTCTTTCGAGACTTTCAATCAACATTGGACAATTATAGACATTCAAAGTGTGTGTGCAATATGTGTCGACAAGCAAGGCATGCAAATTTGCAATTTCATTGATGGTATAGAGACTGGATACAACTTGTGAGCCATGATAGGGGGCCACACCCTTTACATATGATGATTTTCATCACAAGGCAGAAGGCTGAGACAATCTGCTCAGGAAGCTCTGATGTCGTCCGACACAGGACTTCCCATGAAGGGGATGTCGGACGACATAAGGCCTCATGGTCAGATTGTCTCTTACAAAGACAAGGCTATTCTGGAAGTGGAACAATATTATTTCACCCAAGGAAAGACACTATCTAGTGGTCTAAGTTCAGTTGGGGGTTGATAGGAGTGAGCAAAGTCATGATTGACTTTTAATGATACGGATGTCATATGACATAGAACATCCGAAGTTGTCTATGTCACATGGCAAACCGCCTCCATCAATAGATCGCGCCCAAACAGACCTTATACACTCCAAATAGTGGCTAATGAGCCAAAGTTACTTAGGCAAACTTTGAGTTACAAAGGGGGGTCAATCTTGACAGATCTGAAGTCCAAGAAAAGCTTTATAGCCTTCTGGGAACTCTATGTCGTATGACACAGGACCTCTTGAGAGTCCTGTGTCGTCCGACATGAGCAGCCTATTTCAGTGCCCTTCAGTCTGGTTGATTTCCCCTTTGTTCTCAAAGCCAACCAAGTAACCTTATTAACTGTAAGCAGTAAAATAGTAATGTTACGTGAGTATTATGGGAGGATCACATTGATTTAATGGCCAAATGTGATAAATCACATGTTTATGGCCATTTTTATGTAGCCATCACCTCCTAACTCAATGGAAACTAACAAAGATTCAAACTTTAATGGTGCTAGTGTCACCAAATGTTCAGATCTGAGGTGGGGAGAAGTGAATATGGAAGATTCACTTCTCCAACACCTTTATCATGCAAAAACCCCAATATTTCACATAATATCAAAGCAAGTAAACATGCAAAGTGATATAAGTGTATGGAAGAGTTAGTTAAAGAGAGAGAGGGTTTAGTGGCTACCTATTGTAGTCCACAAGGTAAGAACACCAGTAGTATGGTGTTTACCCCTTCAACACACCAACAAAGGGAACCTTTCTTTGGATCTTGGCTTTTAGGGTGTGTGTGTGAGGAGGGAGGTGAGTGTGTGTGTATGAGAGAGAGAGAGAGTCTCTATTTCTGCAGAGTTTCCCCTCTTTTACTGATATCCTCCCAAAACTCTCCAAAGTCCTCCCTTAAAATGATCAGCCATGCCTTGTATTTATAGGCAGGCTGATGGGAAGCTCCATGTCGTCCGACAGAGGGAGTTAAACCGCCTTAGTGTCGTCCTATGTCGGACGACAGCGTACAGCTTTTTGGCACAGTTGGGCCGAATGGATGGCAGGCCCAATGGGTTGAGTGGGCAATTGGATAATTGGACTCAGATTGCATTTTAGCAAATAAATGAGCCCAAAAATCAAGGAAAGTGGACCCAAAACATGAGTTCGGGTCGGGGTACTCACAGGTCGCTTCAAGCCTTCATCAGTGTGTGAAGTTCGTTTCAGAAGGGAACCTAACAAACATTTATGGAGACCTAGTCACTCTGGAAGGCACTGACACAGGTGGAATACCCATCCTGGAAATCAAGCATGATGAAGATGGTTTTATGCTAACCGGCTTCACAGTCGAATCACCTAAAGCTCAAGTTTGCAATGTGGATCTAACTGTTACTCGAGACAAAATCCCTCCCGTCATGAGAATGATGAGAAAGATGAACTACCTGCCTGGTCTGGGTCTTGGGAAACGCCTACAAGGGACTCACAAGGTCATTGAAGTAAAGGAACAGAAAACTCGCCATGGCCTGGGATATGAGCCAACCTCAGAGGAGGTTGCAAAAGAAAAGAAAATTGCTCGAAAGAGGAGGGAAGCTGTTGCAAAAAAGATCTCTTATGGTGGTTCTAAATCTCTCCCTTTCAGTCTTGACATGACTGACTACTTCGTAAAGGGCTCTCCGCAGGTGGACAATGCCACAGTCAAAGAGCCCACTCCTACAAAAGGTTGTTTGAAACTATAGGAGAATCTTAGCAAGTTCAGGGGAACCAAAGCCAACCCCGTCCGAAGAATGTTTCTCGATTTACTAAATATACCTGGGGCTACTACCACCATGGAAAGTGAGTATACTTTCAAAGGAGTGTCGGAGCTGGTAAAGCAGTTTGAGAAGCTCAATGAAGTCATCCCGACTGTCGAAGAGGCCACAAAAGCTGAGTTTGAACTGGTCATGCCAAAGGCCAAGACTCTAAAGTTCTCCCTAGATGAATGGGATTGTCCCATCATGCAACAGATGTTTGGGGAAGAAGTACACATTCCAGACCTGATCGACTTGTGTTAAAAAATGATTACGGTTATCGAAGCGGGAGGACAGAAGCCGTTGGATCCCCGAGTCATAGTCATGCAGTCTACAATGCCCCTGAAGAATTGGGAGACTCTCTCCGGTCCGTCCGCGAGCAAAGAAGGGATCATCACAAAGCTTGGATTGGTCCCTCGTCCCCTTGTGTCCACCTATCTCAAGTCCTCTGAGTCTCTTGTTGTCGAATTTGAGTTCCTAGAGTTGTCTAATGGCCTTACGCCAGAAGACTATGAAATTGTAGCCAATGTTGTACTTCCTTTTGCTCTGAATGAAATGATCGACATCCGAGTATCCCCTGATCGCCACTTTAACTAATAATAAATTAACTAATAACTTAAAAACGGTTAATAATGGTTTCTTCGATGGGGCCGAACAAGCAACCCTGACTGAGCTACCCAAGGAATTTGTGGACGTGTTTGCATGGTCTTACAAGGATATGCCCGGCCTCGATCCCTCCATAGTAGAGCACTGGATACCATTGGACCCCGAAGTCAAGCCAGCAAAACAAAAGCTGAGAAAGATCAAGCCCGAATGGTCGCTACAAGTAAAGGAAAAAATTGAGAAGATTCTCAAAGAGGGATTCATCCGGGTCATTGAATATCCCACCTGGCTCCGCAACATCGTAACAGTCATAAAGGCTAATGGAAAAGTCCGATGATGCATGGATTTCAGAGATCTCAACAAAGCCAGCCCAAAGGATGACTTCCCCCTGCCCAACATTGACATGCTGGTAGATACCACGACCAACTACATAGTCAAGTCTTTCGTTTATGGTTTCGCCGGCTACAACCAGATCAAAATGGTCGAAGAGAACCAGGCTAAGACATTTTCACTACTCCTTGGGGGACATACTGCTACACAGTCATGCCTTTTGGTCTGAAGAACGCTGGAGCTAACTATCAGAGGGCAGCCACCGTCCTGTTCCACGACATGATTCATAAAGAAATCGAGGTCTACGTGGATGACATGATATTCCACTCCAAAGGATCCGATGGCCAGCACTTCATCGATTTGAGAAAATTCTTCGACCGCCTCAGAGAACATTCCATGAGGCTGAACCCAGCTAAATGCTCCTTTGGCGTCAAGCGAGGTAAAGTGTTGGGATACTTGGTAGCTGAACAGGGAATTGAAGTAGACCCTCAAAAGATCAAAGACATAGTTGAGATGAAGCCGCCTCGAATACTGACAAAAGTCAAATCTTTCATGGGAAGGCTGCAGTACATAAGCCGCTTCGTGAATCAACTAACCTCCATCTGTGAGCCTATCTTTAAGCTGATAAAGAAGAGCACATGCACTGAATGGAACCCAGAATGCCAGTTTGCTTTTAAGAAGATCAAGGCATACCTTGTGAATCCTCCAATTCTTTGCCCCCCCACATCGGCAAAAGCCACTACTGCTATACCTAACTGTCACAGACACAGCAATTGGGGCTATGCTGGCACAGGAGAAGAAAGACTCCAAAGTTGAAAGAGTCATCTATTTTGTGAGCAGAAAGCTACAAGGCAGCGAACTCAACTACTCAGTTTGCGAGAAAACTTGCGCAGGCCTAGTATGGGTAGTGGGAAAGTTGAAGCACTGCATGCAATCTTACTTGGTGCACTTGGTCTCAAGGCTGGATCCCATCAAATACCTGTTCGACAAGCCCTCCCTCTTCATGAGATTGGCAAAATGGTCATTCTTTCTGGCCAAATATGATATCACTTGTGTGAGAAGAAAATCCGTGAAAGGGCGGATAATGGCAGAACAACTGGCTGACTTCCCAAGTGATGAATGCTAAGGACCTGAACCTCAATTCCCTGACGATGGAATTTTTGCTCTAGAGGAAGAAAATTGCTGGCAACTCTTATTTGATGGGGCAGAGAACAGATGGGTGAATGGGATAGGAATGCTCCTGGTCGACCCCACTGACGAACATACTCCCATAGCCGTAAAGCTCAATTTTGAAGTCACTAACAATGTCGCCGAATATGAAGCCTGCATAGCTGGATTGGAGGCCGATTTAGAAAGGAACATCGAGGAGTTAGAAGTATACGGTGACTCCGCCCTTATCATCAACCAAGTGTCCAACAAGTGTAAAACAATTGATCCTGGTCTGTAAAAGTACCATGCTTATATGAAAGACCTTGTGGCCCAGTTCAAGGAGGTCAGCTTTCACTATCTGCCCAGAGATCGCAATCGGTTCGCAGATGCCTTGGCAACACTAGCCTCTCTTGTCTAAATACCCAAAGGAAAATCAGTTAAACCATTCAGGATTGGGAGAAGAGAAAACCCAGCCTACTGTTTTGAAATTGAAGCAGATAACGAACCAGTAGATGACCCGTGGTATGCTCAGATCTACCAATACTTAAAAAGCAGTGAAGCCTCTTTCAAAAATAAAGACGGGAAATACAAAGAAGGAATCAAGGCAAGAAGTATGATAGCTCTGAAATGCATGGCTTCCCACTACGTCCTTCTGGGAGATATGCTATACAAAAAGCGTTATCGGGGTCCCCTCTTACGCTGCATCAGTAAACAAAGGGCTACCGAGCTAATGAATGAAGTACATGGTGGTACTTGTGGTCCCCCACATGAATGCTCGAGCCTTAATGCAAGTCATCCTGAGAATGGGCTATTTCTGGATCTCTATGGAGACGGATTGCATCCAGTTCATGAGATGCTGTGACAAATGTCAGCGCTATTCAAATCTCAACCATTTGCCTCCACACGACCTCTACTGCATGACAACCCCTTGGCCTTTCGTTACCTGGGGAATAAACGTCATCGGCAAGGTTATACCGCCAGGAAGCAACGGTCACGAGTTTGTCCTGGTAGCCATAGATTATTTCACCAAATGGGTCAAGGCCAAGTCTTATAAAGTCCTTAATTCCAAGAAGGTGGCCCTCTTTTTCAAAGAAAACATCATGTGCAGATACGGGTTGCCAGTTGAAGTGATTTCTGACAATGGCTCTCATTTTGAGGGAGAATGCGACAGATTGTTTGCAGAGTTTAACGGCGCCGTTGAGGCAGCAAACAAGACTCTAGAAAACATCATCAGGAAGATGGCCGTCCGAGGCAGAGATTGGCCAGACAAGCTCCACCTTGCCCTCTGGGGATACAGAACATCCGTCAGAACTGCCACAGGAGAAATGCCATTTGCCCTCACTTACGAAATGGAGGTCGTGCTCCCAATCAAATTGGAAATCCCCGCACTCCGTGTGTTGTTGGAAAATCAGATCAACGAAGTCAAATGGCTCCAGAGTCGCCACAATGAGTTGGCCTTGCTAGATGAACGTCGTCTAAAAGCCATGGAACACACCCGGGCTTACCAAGCAAGAATGGCCAGAGCTTTTGACAAGAAAGTGAAACATAGAGACATCCGAGAAGGCAACCTCGTGCTAAAAGAGAAGACTCCAACCCACGCCAATTCACTTGGCAAATGGGAGCCCGTCTGGATCGGCCCCTACGTAGTCCAGAAGATCTTCTCTGGAGGAGCCATGCAGCTCACAGACTTAGATGGAAATCCTTTCGTGCATCCGGTTAACGGAGACATGCTCCGTAGATACTATGCCTGAAGAACGAGTCTTTTCCCCTCAAAAGTGCTAAAAGAGTAATACCCAACTAGGTTGAAAACTCGAAAGGGCGGCCTAGGTAAAAAACAGGGTCGCACTTCTCTTGTCCCTCTCTCTACCTACCCCCTCTAAAAAAAAGGAAAAAAAACAACAACAAATTCATAGAGTCGAACTACGGAGACCTGAGCCCCTCAGTCCTCTTGTAAAAGGGGAACGTAGGCAGCTAGAAACGGTTCGGTCTAAAACAACAAAAATCATACTTTGTCATCCACACATTGATCAAGTCATGAGTGTGTCTCAAAAAAATCTAATGCAATTCATATATTCATTACAGTTAAAAACTTCTTGATGAGTTCAAGTCCGGTCTACTCTTAAACTCACAACTAAGCTAAAAGAAAAAAAATGCATAACATAAAACTAATGTGCCTGCAAGGATGATCAGTGGATACTAGAGGCTCTAGCCACTAATGCTCGCGTCCCCCTCTTTCCTCTTCCGTCTCCTCCCACCGTGCCTCGTGTTCTTCCTAGGCACGTGAATGATGTCCGTCCTCCTCCTCCCTAGCTCCGGCATAGGGGCCAGGTCTATCAATACTGAAATTGGGATGTCTTCTGGTCCCACAATGGCCTTACACCTCCTCATAAGAGCCACCTGAGTCTCCCCACGTGTCCCTCGTACCGATCCAAGTACCAAGTGGACAGAAAAATATGCTCCGGACGCCTGAGAATGACCATAGGAAGAAAAACCTGGTACCTCCATACTCGGGAGAAGAAGGAAAATGCAGATGAATCATCCATAGAAATAGACATCACCACCCGGGTGGCAATATCATCGCAGCCCTCCAAAGGAACCTGCTCTATCCCAAACTATCGGAGAGCTAAAGCTGGAATATAAAAGGTAGACAAACAGAGCCCCGGAAGCATGACTACCTTAGATCCATCCTGAAGTGTCCTCCTAGTCTCTATCTGCTAGTGCAGAATCCACCATCGGATGTCCTGGGTACGACGCTGAGCCATCCAGCGCTCCCACGAGGCCTGATCCTCGATCTCGACTGTAACCCCCCTCCTAGCAAAGGTCAATTGTCTGAATGTGTGTGGAGCCTCCCGCAGGACCCCCAGCCTCTCCATCAGCCACATCGACAGCAGAAACGGGCTTCCCCCGTGCATGTACCGCTTTTCGATAGCCAACTGGTCAATAGCATGAAGGGTCTCCCCCAAGATCAAGGGAACTATATCCCGACCCAATCGGCAGTGAACAACAACGTCTAACAAAGACCGGTGACACATCCCAAAGGAACAAACCATGAACAAGGACCCGATTGCACAAAGAGAAAATGCATCCCAATAGCAATCACCAACCATACCCAAGCTCCTAAACCTATTCGGGAGACCAGAAATGTCAAAATAGTTGGGTCTTCGAATCATACCTCTGGCTTCCTCCGGGGAGATTTGAAGGAGACTAGATAATTTGTTGACGAAAGACATCCCTCCGGGCAAGGGAAGTGCAATCTCTTCCACCTCGGGCCCTCCAAGTAAAGCCCTAAAATCTTCAAGGGTGGGAACCATCTCGTTGTAAGAAAAGCAAAAGATGTGCCTCCGAGTGTCCCAAAATGCGGCGAAAGCCCTCATCAAGTCATAATCCGGGACAAGCTCCTTAAGAGACCACAAGGATTTGATCTTGTACATCTCCTCAAAGAACACCTTGTTCCCATGCACGATATCCCGAGACCATTCCTTGAACTTGTTGAAGAAGACCATTTGCAACTCCGTTGGCAATTTAGGAGAATTCTTCATGTGTTTCCATGGTTTTTTTTTATGGTTTGACACCCAGTCCAAAAAAATTTCTGACAGAAGTAAAAAGTGATGTCCCCAAATGAGGAAATATTTCCCCAAACAGCCAAGCAGCAGAAAAGTTGCCCATTCCCAATTTTTTTCAAAATCCCAACAAAGATTCCATTCAAAATCCCACATAAAACACCAAACCGGGCTCATGCAACTTGCATTCAGTACAGAATTAACAAAACAAAGATACAAAAAAATAATAATAGTGAAATAAAATGTATTAACCTAGTTATTACATTCCAAAAATAGATTAAAAAAAACATTGTGCATAAAATGTATATATGTTTTCTCTCTCTCTGCCCAAACATGTACAGTCACTCAGAATCGCTGTCCGAATCAGGAACGGGATCTTCCTCCCTGGCAATCCCCTTGCCGCGCCTCCGCACCCTTCATTGAGCCGTGCTCAGTCCCTCCACAGCTGCCTCTGGGAAAGCCATCTCCGGCTCTACGTCGTCCTGCTCAGCATCTGAGTACGTGTCCTCAGGATCAGCAGGCACACCTCGGTACGGCACCCCGATATCGGTAAAGAAGTCGTATCCGAAGGAGAAGGCGTCATATCTCTGACCGTATGTCCCCTGAGTCTGCAAGGGAGTCCCGTAATCTCCCTGCGACTCAAAGGCGCCGTAACCCCCGCGGTGCGAAGAGGAGCCCTCGCCAGCCCCGCCCTGTACGTAGCTCGGCCCCTCCATGCCCCCGAAGATGATGTGATCCCGGGAAATCTTCACACTCCTGTCCATGTAGGGAGAAGGAGAAATGTCCACCGACTCTTTGGGCTGGGTACGAGGAGTCTCCATAGACCTCCTGTCTGGCATAGTCCCGCTGGCAGGAATAGGCGACCTCTCTCTCACAGAGGTACTAGACGCTAATCGCGACACCCTTTCGGAACCCCGAGCATTCCCCCGCATCAAGAGGTTGTGAATGAACCTCTTAGCCCCGATGACCTGGCGCAGAAGCCGATCGACAACCCGGGACGAGTACTGTAAAGAAGAAATGAAAGCATAAAAAAAAATAGTCAAAGCAATGACGAAAGAAGTACAAAGGCTAAACAATAAAAACGCGATCAGCACATACCTGAGCATTCGGTCGAGGCCAGAAATCTCGCGGTGTCACCTCTGGGATGGGTATCTGTGCCCTCATCCTAACCCCCTCCTGGGTATACGAGAAGTCAGCTCGAGGGATCCTCACGACCAAACTCCCTTCCCTCGCCAACACTTGAGGCGTTCTCAGCCTGCGCCCCACGAATGCCAGATAAGGCTCCTGAGTGACATACTCCAGGCTGGTCGCCCACCCCTAAACCACTGCCAGTCCGTCGACCCTTCTCGGGGATACATCATGTCAGTTGGAGGCTCAGCCGGTGCCAAAGCATCCATCCCTAAACCGTGCTGCCTCTTCACCCTCTCCCCCCAAATAGTAGACATCGCATGTGAGTCCCCGTAATATACACCTCTGCCTCGTCCAGCGCTCGACAGTGCCCAGCTGATCAACCTCGAACCGATCCCAAGGGTAAAAATTAACCCTATCACTGGTCTCCACTGTCAAAAATGGTACAATGTCATTGTACCTCACCTTCTTCCTAGTCCCGCTAGTCCTCTTCACCCGGGCATCCTTCGTCCACCAAAGCATAGTCTGGTATACGAAAGCCTCCTCCGGGACATGGTCCCACAACGCACATCAAAAGATCTCCAAAGCCCAGACCTGCATCCAACAAAGGAGACCCATCAATACCAAAATTGCATACACAATATGTACAAAGGAGACCCATCAATATCTGTCCAAAGTGAAGTACAACTATGCCAAGCCTGCCGCTCCCCAGGTGTACTCGTCTATCCTGTCAATATTCGCCAAAGACCCCAGCAAGGCGAACATAGCTTTGCTCTCAGCGTGCCCAAACAAAGTGCTAGAAAGGGCGAACCACAGGAAGCAGCGAGCGATCTGCTCAGCTGAGATGGTCTGGTCCCCCCTCTCATACCGAGCTATGCTCTCGGTCAGCTTCGTATCCACCACGGCATACTCCATGCCTATCCCCTTCCGCGTCATGAGAACAATCCCTAGCAGATCCATCAACTCCGCGTCCGTGTACCCGTCGTGCCACTCCTAGCTAAGCCCCTTGAAGGACAGGCCAGTGATAGCGGCATAGTCAGTGGGGGTCACGGTAGCCTCCCACCAGAAGAAGTGGAACGTGTGGATAACATCCCACCAGTACTCAATCAGTGCCAAATAGAGCTCCTTTCTCTTATGCAACCCCTCCACTCCTCTCAAGCACTCAATGAAACCATAAAGGTTAGAAGCCACCACGAGCTGGCGAGGACTCCTATGACCCACCCTACCAGCTGTGGGCAGGGCATCTCAAAGCCTAACGACTGCCTCCACAGACCCCCGCATCTTTATCTTATCCAACTTGCGTTGGATGACATCCGCTCTCCCCTGAAAGTAAGCACATCGCAAGTATGTCATCAAAATTGTAAATATGACACAAACAACAAAAACAGAAAAGAAAGAAAATAAACTCTGTCTCATTTTTGGACACATTTTTCTACATGCATCTTTCCTCACATTCAGTCATCATGTTATTTCACATACATTCACAAAACAAATTTTCATCATCAAAAATCTCTCATGAAAGAGTCCGTCCCAAATTCGGCAAATTTGTACCCATTTTACAAGTTTTCATCAAAAATCTCTTATGCAAGAGTCCGTCCCAAATTCGGCAAATTTGTACTCACTTTACAAAAAAGTTTTCATCACAAAAAAAAATCTCTCATGAAAGAGTCCGTCCCAAATTCGGTAAATTTGTACCCATTTTACAAGTTTTCATCAAAAAATCTCTTATGCAAGAGTCCATTCCAAATTCGGCAAATTTGTACCCACTTTACAAAAACAAATTTTCATCAAAATCTCTTATGCAAGAGTCCGTCCCAAATTCGGCAAATTTGTACTCACTTTACAAAAAAGTTTTCATCAAAAATCTCTTATGCAAGAGTCCGTCCCAAATTCGGCAAATTTGTACCCACTTTATTTTTACATTATGCAAACTACCCATGTTTTTTACAAATAAATTTCATATCCCTTCTACCCATGCCTTCAATCAAACATATGAATCATCAATTTCATATTTCAACGGCAAAACAAATAAAAGCCCCAAATTTTGCCATTCAAGCCCTAAATCTAGCATGAACCAATTTTGATAAAAAGATCAATAAAATCGACAAAATTGAGTGTCATACCATGTGAAGATCTTCATCGGTGACCCAATGTTGCCACATATCCGGGTAAAATTCCTCGTTCACCAATTGCGAAAGCGTGTAATGGCGGTGCATCCTCACCAATTCAAGCCTCTTCTCCGCAGCCTCTCTACTCACCCGACCTCGGCAGACTACGTTAGCTCCTTCCCTTCGCTCCATAGCCTCAATTTTGAAGGTTTTTGCGGAGATTTTCCACAACAATGGAGTTTTTCTCTCTCCTTTTTCTCTCTTTCCCTCGGCTGCTGTTTGAAAAATAAGGAAGACAACAGAAACGTCTGTTTTAATCTTTGAACCCGCCGCCCTGCTGATCTGGTCCGCGCGGATAAGATTGCAGGGCGAAATCCCTGCTTTGCCCTTTTAATTCCTGGCACTCTGCATTCAGACTCCCAGCTTAACAGAAAGTTAACAGGAAGTTAACCCCTTCACCAAAACTTAACGGAAACCCATTTCCTTCCTCGTTTTCAACCCCGGCCTTCAACATAAGCCCGACCTCTTCACCAAAACTTAACGGAAGCCCACTCCCTTCCTCATTTTCAACCCCGGCCTTCAACGTAACCCCAACCTCTTCACCAAAACTTAACGAAAGCCCATTCTCTTCCTCGTTTTCAACCCCAGCCTTCAACGTAAGCCCGACCTCTTCACCGGAACATAACAGAAGACCATTCCCTTCCTCATTTTCAACCCCGGCCGTCAAAGTGCTCCCTCGGCAAAGAAAACCATCCCCAGCAGACTCTGAACTACGACCAGGCTTGATTCCCATCCGGGATACGTAGGTAGCCTACCATAGGTCCAGCCACTTGACCGACACGGTCACTCTTTTCCCCAAAAAGTCATCGTAAGACCAAATTTTTCCCCCAGCTAAGTAAACAAAGTGATGCCTCCATTAGTCGAATTACCTTCGGAAATGCCTCTGTTAGTCGAGTTTATCTTCGGCAACGCCTCCGTTAGTCGAATTCATCTTCGGCAATGCCTCAGTTAGTCGAGTTTATCTTCGGCAATGTCCTCGCCTCCGTTAGTCGAGTTTACCCTCGACAGCACCTCTGTTAGTCGAGTTACCTCCGACAACGCCTCCATTAGTCGAGTTTATCTTTGAAAACGCCTCCATTAGTTGAATTCATCTTCGGCAATGCCTCCGTTAGTCGAATTACCTTCGGCAACGCCTCCGTTAGTCGAGTTTATCTTCGGCAACGCCTCCGTTAGTCAAATTCATCTTCGGCAACGCCTCCGTTAGTCGAGATTATCTTCGGTAACGTCCCCGCCTCCGTTAGTCGAGTTTACCCTCGACAACGCCTCTGTTAGTCAAGTTACCTTCGGAAATGCCTCCGTTAGTCGAGTTTATCTTCGGCAACTCCTCCATTAGTTGAATTCATCTTCTGCAATGCCTTCGTTAGTCGAGTTTATCTTCGGCAACGCCTCCGTTAGTCGAGTTTATCTTCGGTAATGCCTCCGTTAGTCGAGTCTACCTTCGACAACGAAAATGCGGTGGGAGGTCCATTTATTTGACCACTCCTTTCCCACCCAAAACCTGAACTACGACCGGCTTGATTCCCACCTGGGATACGTAGGAATCCTTTAAAAGGGTCCAGCCATCCGACCGCCTCGGTCACCTCCTCACCCATCTAGGTAAAAGTTTACCAGATTGGGATCCTCACTTTGTCGACGATCCCACTTCCCCTGGAAGTACCGTCGCCGAGGGGCTACTGTAAGTGTACTAATCTGGGTCGTTAATGTTCCGTCAGCCCAAATTAATGATTTATAATCATTTAGGTGCATTTTGGACATTAATTTGACAATTTGAATGAGGAAGGACCTCTTAGGAATAAGAAAGTGGCATAGGACCTCACTGGAAATATGTCATTCCCAATAAAAAAGGAATATTGACCATTTGCAAACAGCCAAAACTGCTTTCTGCAACAACCAGGCACGCTGTTGATCCCATCCGCGCGGATGAGATTGTCATCCAGCCAACCTATAAATACAGCCCTGCTCCCTCAGTTTTAACAAGCCAAAAAATACGAAAACATACTGTTACTCTGTCAAAATTCACCTTCAAATAGCCCTTTACACTCTCACAACTCAATTTCAACACCAAATCTAACCTCAAATACACTCCAAAACAACTTCTAAGCCTTGAAATCTCTAAAACCCTAAACATAAACCCAAGAAAGATTGGTAAACCCTCACTCCCCTTACTTATATCTCCCTCATTCATGCATACATTTTATGTGTAAATGATGTAGTCTTACTTACTACTTGTTGTTCACCTCCTCTTCCCCTTTGTCCCAAGGATCCAAGAGGATCTCTATGGAGTTCATCTCCATGGATGATTCTCTACTAGGGTTCATATTTTTCATTATGCAAATTCCCTATGTCCTCTTTTACATTAACTAGCTTTCATTTGGTACTTGCTTTTTTGACCTAAAGTATGGTCATCTTGGAGTCCATCTCCATGGATGACTACTTCAAATGGTCCACATTATTTACTTCTGATGCTGCAGGAATTGTGCTTATCAGTAATCCTCCATGTGGCAAGACTAATCACCTGGCTCCTGACCTGAAAACAAGAACCCACGACTAGCCGGATGTGTCTCCGGCTTAGACCCTCGGGCATGAGAGTAAGATTACGGTTGAATATAGCTCAAAATGTATTGAATAATGAATTCAGATAACAAAATGGCAGTTACCTTTTACTGTTGGTAGTGATGATGTATTTATAGGTGATGAATGTTGTTTATTTGGAGGAGCGATGTATGCTCCTAGATTCCAGCGGCATTTACTTGTAATGGGAACGTGCCTGTAACTGTCCCTGATTTGTAGGGATACAATTATGGAAAGGTTTGACTCACGTGTGCCCACATCTGTTAGGTCGACACTTGGTGATTAGGTCGAGGTCGCCATTTGAGGAATGGTCGACCTGACTGGCGGGTAGAGCATGGTTCGTACCCGAAGTATAGTATGGATTATTGATTCGGATCAAGCTAGGTCGGGACCTTTGAGGTCGGACAATGGGCTTAGATCGACGGATACTGAGATGGGTTTTGGGCCATGTACTGATTGGGCCTAGCCCACAGGATATGCTGAGGAGTAGTTGCTTTGAGGATTGGGCCCTACTTGCTTGGACCAACTTGCTACTTTTGGTATGCTCAGTGGCCCCCAACTTTCGAGTTGACTTTGTCGACTAGGAAGTTAAGGAAATCTCGATGGAAATTGTTGTTACTCGTAGGTCGCTACTCGCTCTGAAGTTTAGTCGACCCAAGATGACGTGGCACGATCCTGGACGTCGGCGATGAACGGCCGGAGATGAAGGAGCGCCGTTTTTCGGTCATCATTACTGTTTTGACGCTTGGTGCTCTTTCTCGAAAACCGCCTCCGTGTTTAATTTAAGAAAACCAATTTTGAATTTCTTTTTCCTTTCCAAATTTGGGAAAATATAAATACCCAAAATCCTTCTCTGATTTGAATTCTTACCGTCTTCAAACTCTTGTTCCTCTTTGGCGATAATTGCGGAGCAACAGCAGGATTTAACCCAGGTTTTCGGCTTTGGCAACGGATTCCCCTTCTGCAATCAAATAAGGTATTTCTCTTGTACATTTGCTTTAGGGTTTACGACTTATGCTCTGTTTTTGTTTTCGCCATGGCTAGAACCTTCCGTAGCGAACCAGGAGCTTGGTATGGGTACTGCACTGTTAATCGTAGGGTGTACAAGAATGTGAATGGTGAGTGGAGAGAGATGTCTTTGGATGAATGTGCTTCCATCTTGACCAAGTGGGAATTGAATTTCAGTGGAGAGAGATGTCTTTGGTGAGTGGAGAGAGATGTCTTTGGAGAGAGATGTCTTTGGTGATTGATGACTCAAATGTTGTCGCTTTTCATCTATTTCACGAATTGCTCGACCATATCACCTTGTTTTATGTTAGGGATGTCCATAAACCCTCCTTCCTTAGAAACAGAATAGGTTTTCCGGGGGAGTCTAGGTCGCCCTTAGGTAGGTCGACTGAATGTGATCGTAGGACTGACTCCCCATCTTCCTCTTTTTATTGTACAGATATGACGACTCAAGGTGGAGCTACAGCTTCAACTTCTTCAAGTCCCCGAATAGTGGATGCATTTGGCTCCTCCGTCGTACCGGGGAAGAATGAGAGAGGATACATACCTAATAGGCCTCTTCGAGGGAAGAAAAATATGGAGTCCTGTTACGCCATGGTCTATGATTTTTGTGGGGTAAATAGGGCGGATTATAGGGTAACCATCCTTAGTAGAGCGGATTTCATGGCTAAGTACCGTGCCACCTTCACCACTGATGCCACTAGGGTTGCCTTCTTCTATGGTCAATTTGAAGAGGGCTTGAGGTTGCCTTTAGATCCTTTCATTAATGAATTTCTGGAGTGCATGGATGCTCTTCCTCTTCAGCTTGGGGCCAACACTTGCAGGGTACTAGTGTGCTTTGCCATGGTATGTAGATTTCTAGGCCATGAGCCCTGAATGAGAGTTTTCAAGGAGTTTTTTGGTGCTAAGCTCGATAAGGTTGATTGGGGAATTAGTACTCCCTCTAAACCCAATTCTCCAAAACTGTTTGTCAATCTTCCCAACAAGCATAGTGGCTGGAATTCACATGTGGTTGTGGTAGAGAGTAGGCTGGGATGGGAGTTTCCCTTGCCCAATAGCGAGTCTGATGTCATTAGTGAGGAAAATTATTGGGAGCCTCCTTGGCATACAACTTTGTATAGGAAACTGTGTGCATTGGTAGAGAAGGGACCCATCAGCTGGGAGTCATTGGGGACAACCAAATACAACTATATCCAAGCTGGGATGATGCCTGGAGATGGGGTAGTGGAGCCTCTTGTCCCAGTAATGAGGGGCCAAGTATACCCTGATTGGGTTACACATTCTTTGGGTAGATTAGAGGAGAACTGCCAATTTTGTCAGAAGAAGGCCAACTATTTCAAGGATAATGGAGAACACATTGGTGGTAAGGGTTTACTTGCCTTTATTCCTTAGCTCGTTCATTGTTGACTCGCACATACGACTTTTTATTGGCATGTGGAATTATTTCGATCTGCATATACAGCTCTTAACTCTTCAATTACTTGCTCGTATGTAGAACTATTTAACTCGTACATAGAACTGCTTTGAATTGTATCTCTTGACTCATCAATTGATTGCTCGTATGTAGAACTATTCAGCTCGTACATAGAACTGTCTTGAATTGTTAAGCTAATCTTTAATTGCTTTGTTGTTGTGCAGTCTTAACTCCCGAACAAGAGGCTGCCATGGTTCGTATAGTGGGAGTATCAGACAAGAAGAAGGCCAAGAGATCTCATGGGGCCACCAATGCTAGAGCAAGCAGGGAGAGGGAGGCTGCTGCAAGGAATAACCTGCTCCCAAAGGATGTTGCTGGGATGATTCCAATGGAAGAGGTCGAGCTGGAAGACCCTTTATAGAGTGGTACTCAGTCCATGGACGTTAATGAAGGAGGAGATGAATCCAACAGATCAGCTAGGGTAAGTCTGAGCTCTGACCCAATTCATGATGCTAATGTTGCGACCTCTGGATCCGAGATGGCGGGGGCCAGCCCCTTGAACGTTGTAAATGTTGAGGATGATGACATGGAGGTGGATGATGATGATCAGCCCTTGAGTACGAAGAAGAGGTCGCGATCTGAGAAGGGGAAGTCAGTTTCTTCAAGCCAACTTCCTCCACCAGCTTCTTCTCGCCCCAACCAAGAGTCTCTAGAGGACCAGATGAAGAGACTGAGCGATGTCCCTCCTCTCATAGGAGTCAACAGCTTGAGCCGCCTCTATCCAGATATGAGCTTAGGCCAGGTCATAGTCAGGAGGGCCATTGATGTCGACCTCCTAGCTCATTTTGCTAATAAGGGAATCACCCCTGAAGAATTCTCAGCTCGCTCTGGGATGGTGCATTGCGAGGTAACTTTTCACTTTCCCACTCTGTCTAGTCGCTTGTTCTTTTAGTTTACCACCTTGATTTACGAGTTAACACTTCCCTGGTTTCCTTTAAATGTAGAATCTCACCATGGTCGAGCAAGTGAAGAGCTCTTGGAGGGCGTCCATTGAAAGGGAGAGGCAGGCCTTGCATGATTACTCCAAGAAAGCACAGGAGTTGGCCGATCTGAAAGAAAAATATAATGATCTGGACAGCTCCTTTGATGCTCAAGAGCTGGTGAAGAAGAAAGCTTGGGAAGATCTGGAAGCGGCTAAGGCCAAAGTTGGAGAAGTGACCTCAGAAAGAGATGCTGAACGTTTGGCGCACGAGAAAACAAAGGTTGAGCTCGCCACCGTCTCAAAACTCCTCAAAGAAAAAGATTCCTTTTTGGCAGAGCTTAACGAAGAGCACAATGCTGCTCGAGCTAAATGGAAGGAGGATCTAGAGAAGGCTGGCCCTGATACTGTGGAGAAGTTCAAGGATGGGGATGAGTTTTATAATGCTATTGTCACCAAGGCCAAGGACTTTCTGGAGGTGGGTAAACGTCACATGGCGCGTCGGGCTTTGGTGGATCCAACTGCAGAAGTCACCCTCGAGCAGTTAGCTCGTTGGTTCTCTGAAGCCCAATACTACATGACGGCCCGTGGTGGACACTCACTTGTTCCCTATCTTGAGAATGATTTGGCCTTCATCGCCCAGGAAGACCAAGAGGATGGATGTGAGAAATGGGAAGCTCCTCCAATTGTCGAGAGAAATTTTGATGTTGTTTCGCAAGAACTTGAGGATGCCGCCACCATGGAAGAAGAACCTGAGCAGCAGGTATACTCTAAATCTGGTAAACCTCTGGGCCCCCAGCAACAAGGAGATGATGGGGAAGGTCGAGCTTCTACTGTCGACCAAACCGATGCTAGCTTGGACTCTTGAGTTATTCGGTTGAATTGTAATGAACAAGTCCCAAACAATATTTTTCTTTTTGTTCTGAATGCCTTGGCCCAGTTTTTGGGAGGCATAGAAACCTGTAAGCTTATTTTGTGCAAGTCTTAGCCCGCTTTTGGGAGACTTGTTTATATCTAATCGTAGTCGACTCCATACCCTTGTATGCTTTATGCTTTTGATGTTAGCCTGTAGGTTTCGAGCTAGATAGGATAGGATGAATGAGACAACTTAAGCTTAGAGGCGACTTGATTTTTGCTGATTTAGTCGACCTCAGACTTGTTTAACTTTTTGTGAACTAGATTGACTATGAGTCGAACCTGTTCAAACTATTGAAGCTGACCAAGGGTCGAGCTAATTAGAATGAAGTCGATCCTGGATCGGACTTGTTTTTAGGAGTAAGCTGATTGGGAATCGAGCTAATTAGAACAGACTGACTAAGAGTCGAGTTTGTTAGAACGAAGTCGACTAAGAGTCGGACTTGTTAAGTAGACAAAGCTGATTAAGAATCGAGCTTGCTAAAGTTAAGCTGACTAAGAGTCGAGCTTTGTTAATGGAACGAAGCTGACTAAGAGTCGAGCTTGTTGGGGTTAGTTGTAACAAAATGTTTGGTCGAATAAACTGCGCTTTTTATTGAAGTAGGGAAACGTTTACATCAATGGAAAGCTAGAACTATGACAAATTTCAATCTTGGGAATTGCCTCAACCTTGAACTGAGTAGTAGACCTGAACCTTCAGAAGTAGTATTTGATGAGGTGAGTAGCGTGCCATGGATGCTTCAACTCTTCACCATCTGGATGAGCTATCATGTAAGTTCCCTCTTTGACGACTCGAGTAACTATGTAAGGACCTTCCCAGTTAGGAGATAGCTTGTTCTGCTGGGTCCTTCTCCCCGTTGCCACGATCTTCCTCAACACATGATCTCCTACTTGGAATGACCTGGCCTTTACTTTCTTGTCGTGGTAACTTTTAGTCCGCTGCTTGTAGTTAACCATTCGAAGGTAAGCCGTATCTCTCTTCTCGTCGACTAAGTCCAAGTCGATCAATCTATTGATATCATTTTGCTCTTGATCAAAGAATGTCACTCTAGCAGTAGGGAATCTGAGCTCAGCAGGTGCCATGGCCTCTGATCCATATGTGAGAGCGAATGGGGTTTCCCCCGTAGGCCTCCGAGTGGTTATGCGAACTACCCAAAG
Organism: Adenophora triphylla var. japonica; assembly: GCA_022495995.1. Taxonomy (NCBI): domain Eukaryota; kingdom Viridiplantae; phylum Streptophyta; class Magnoliopsida; order Asterales; family Campanulaceae; genus Adenophora; species Adenophora triphylla. The sequence goes on along the minus strand of JAFEMH010001480.1, from coordinate 379,734 downwards.
AGCAAGGGGGAATTCGTCCAACCAGTTATTGAGTCGACCTACGAGTCCTGTCTTGAGTGCAGATAGAACAAGTTTATTCGCTGCTTCAGCTTGCCCATTTCCTTGAGGATAGGCGACAGAAGATTGCCAATGTTTGATCCCTACCCGATTCATCTCTGCTTCGAAGGCTCTGGAGAACTGCAGGCCGTTGTCAGACACTATGGCTCGAGGAAAACCAAACCGACACCAAATGAAATCATGAATGAAGTTGATGGCATTCTCTTCTGTGATGCGAGCTAATGGCTTGGCCTCAACCCACTTGGTGAAATAATCGATGGCGACGATCACATACTTGCAATTTCCCCGGGCGGGAGGGAAGGGTCCAATCAAGTCGACACCCCACATGTCAAATGGCCAAGCAGCGATCACAGGAGTTTGCTCCGTTGTTGGCACATGAGGTAGGTTGGCAAACCTTTGGCATTGATCACATTGCTGAACAAAGTTATGAGTGTCAGCTCTCATGTGTGGCCAGTAATACCCCAAAGTGATTAACTTGTCGGCTAGAGTCCTGGCCCCCGGGTGTCCACCACAAATCCCACTGTGTACCTCATGTATCAATAGGGCTACCTCTTGAGGGTGGATGCACTTTAGCAATGGTCAAGTATAGGATCTTCTGAACAGATCACCTCCTTGAATAACGTACCTTGGAGCTTTCTTTTTGATAGCTTGAGCTTTCTTCTCGTCATCAGGCAGCTCGCCACTTTCTAGGTACGCCTTCATTTCTTCGATCCAACACTTCTCATAAACCCAATTTCTTGAAGTGTCCTCTACACATTGAATTTTTATCCTCTCATAAGCTGGATTTTCGAGGAAAGAGATGGGCTCTTCATGTGGCTCGTCCGATGTATCTAACTTCGAGAGGAGGTCGGCTAGCTCGTTGTCTTCCCGTCCAATCCTTTGAATCTCCCAGAATTCCAAATCCTTTATCAGCTCCTTCACCAGGTCGCAATATTTGATTAAAGTGGAACTAAGTACCTCGTACTCGCCTCTAACCTGGTTGACTATCAGTTGGGAATCACAATAAGCCATGATTTTAGTCGCTCCAAAACACTTGGCGTACTCTATGGCTGCTATCAAGGCTTCGTATTCAGCCTGGTTGTTGGAAGCATCAAACTTAAACCTTAGTGACTCCTCGTACACTGCCCCAAATTCTGGTTCAATTAGCACTATCCCAGCTCCACTGACATTCTTGGTCGCTAACCCATCTGAGTAGACCTTCCAACAATCGTCGGGTAGGTTAGTGGCGACTTGGGACACTGGATCTTTTCCTTTAGTTTTCTTTTTTTGAGCTAGCACTTCGCTGTCTTCCTTGGTGAACGTCAGCTCGACCAAGAAGTCTGCTAGTGCCTGGGCTTTCAATGCTTTTCGAGGTCGATACTCGATGTCGAATTCCGTGAGGGCAATTGACCAGTTGAGTAAACGACCTGAACTTTCTGGCTTATGAAGAATTTTCCTTAGGGGGGCATTCGTAAGTACCACTATTGGGTGAGCCAAAAAATAAGCTCGCAGCTTCCTTGAAGCTACGACTAGAGCATATGCGACCTTTTCAGCATTGTAGTACCTGCTCTCCACATCTGATAAGGCTTTGCTGATGTAGTATACTGGCTTTTGAAGCCCTTCCTCTTCTCTGACCAAGACTGCTGCAACTGACTTGTCTCCTACATACAGATACACGAACAAGGTTTCACCAGTGGTCGGGCTACTTAGGAGAGGTGGAGTAGCGAGGTAATCCTTCAGCTGTTGGAACGACGAATGACATTCGGTCGTCCATTCAAAGTTTTTCGTCCCCCTCAAATCTTTGAAGAAGGGGAGAGACCTCTCTGCCAACTTAGGTATGAAGCGACCAAGAGCTGCTACTCTTCCGTTAAGTCGTTGCATTTCTTTGATACTGGTGGGAGTCTTCATGTCGACTAAAGCCTTGATTTTTTCCGGATTAGCTTCTATGCCCCGTTAGGACACCATAAACCCCAGGAACTTGCCAGCTGCTACTCCAAAGACACACTTACTGGGATTGAGTTTCATGTCGTTTGCTCGCAGATTGGCGAATGTTTCTTTTAGGTTGACTACGTGACATCCAGCCTTAGTTTTGATGACCATATCGTCTACGTAAGCCTCCATATTTCGGCCAATTTGTGAGGCAAAGACCTTGTTCACCATTCTTTGATAAGTTGCACCTGCATTCTTCAATCCAAATGGCATCATGTTGTAGCAGTAGATGCCTCCATCCGCTTGAAATGCCGTCTTGACTATGTCGTCCTCATGCATCTTAATCTGGTGGTACCCTGAGTAAGCGTCAAGGAAACTGAGGGTGGAGTGACCAGCAATGGAATCAACTAGTTTTTGTCGATTCTAGGAAGGGGATAGCTGTCCTTTGGGCAAGCAAGATTTAGAGAGGTGAAGTCGACACACATCCGCCATTTGCCATTTGATTTCTTCACAATGACCACATTGGCCAACCACGTTGTATGAGTGGCCTCCTTGATTATCCCTGCACTTAAAAGTTTTTGTACCTCAGCTTTTATGGCCTCCTCCTTATCGCGAGCAAAACTTCTCAATTTTTGGGGTCTAGGCTTTATGGTCGGGTTGACTTCAAGTCTGTGAACGGCGACCTCTTCCTTGATTCCCTTCATGTCTTCTACTCTCCATGCAAAGACATCATTGCTCCCCTTGAGTAGCTCGATGATTTCCAGCCTTTCTTCAGCTGACAATTGTTTCCCAATCTGAATTTTTTGGTCGGGGTAGGAAGGGTTGGTGACTACTGATTCTAGCTCGTCCACAGCCTCCGGCTCACGGACCATCTCTCGAACCGCAGGGGTCTCAATGATGATCTCCTAACTCTTTGTCTCTCCTCGGCCCCCTGTGGGGAGCTTCCTCGCCTATCATATCATCCGGCTTATCCGCAACCTCGTTGGTGGTGGTGGTGGTGGCCCCCGAGTTATTGTCGATCTGGAGGCATAGGTTGCCTATGAGGACTTGGTGACCATAACTACATCTGGATCGACCGTTGTGGTTTCAGAGTGACGTGTCGACTCAAACATGACCTCATCATTTGAGCGATAGGTCGACTCTTCCACATTGGTGATCGTTGACAGTCGGGTAGTTTTGGTGACTGACTGGGACAGCTTTAAGTAACCATCTGCAGTCTCAATCTCTAGCTCCCTCTTTTTTCTTTCTCGGAGAACATGATCCAGGTAGGCTCGAGATGTGCCTTGTACACATCCTACTCCAGCAGGTGTAGGGAACTTGACTCGCTTGAGGGATTGATGCCACCATTCCAAGCGCGACCTGACCAGGAATACCAAGTATAGCAACATAGTCACTGTTCACATTTATCACAATAAATTGTACCTTCGATACTACCATGTGGGGGTGCTGGCCTAGGTTGACTTCGAGTTCAATCTGTCCTTTGGCATCAACTTGATGGTTGGTGAAACCCTCCAACCTGCCATCATATCTTTCAAGATGCTCGTCATTAAGACCCATCTCTTGGAAAGTCTTATAGAACAAAATATCTTTGCAGGCCCCCGTGTCGACTAAGAATCTGCTCGTCATACATCCGTCTATGAGACCTGGGATGACGAGAACTTGCTCCCTAGCCGCCATATTAGTTGCCAACTCATGGGGGTAGAAGCTGATCACATCATCTCTGACATCTCTCCTTGGAGGCACATGTGGGGCTTTATTGAGTTGAAAGATTTTGTGCTTGATGGCTGTGTTGCTAGCTTGCTCCGTAATGACCCCCAAGTTCAATCTAGGTTGCCTCGGTCCTTGTTGTCCGCCTGCTGGCTACTCGCCTCCACCAGCTTGAGGCCTTTTCACATATGCATCGAGTCTTCCCTGTTCGACCATTCTTTGGATGATGCGCTTTAAGCCTAAGCAATCCTCCGTGAGATGACCCGTGTCTTTGTGGTAATCACAGTACTTGCTGTTGTCCCTTCTGAACTTGTTGCCGGGGTTCATTAGGGCAGGTGGGGCCAGCTCGACCGCATTCATGATTTCAGTTCGACTCACCGTTAGGGGAGTGAAAGCCTCGGGCACCTTCTCTGTCGCCCTTATCCTGTTCTTTCCATTTTTATTGTTTCCTCCATTTTTGTTGGAGTCCTTCTTGTCATCAGCGACCTCCACCTTGGGGCTTTTCCCATTTTTCTTTTCTTTCCTTTCCTCGGCCAGGGCGACGTTATAAACCTTTTTGAACAACTCTTGTCGAGTTGTGACTGTACGAACTGTGAGTTCATAATCCATGTCTGCCGAGGAAATACCATTCCTGGAGCAGTTGATAACTTCCCTGTCAGTGAGATCCTCCTCGATCTTATCTACCATTTCCTTGAACTTGGTGAAGTAGCTCATTGAGCTTTCATTTTTAGCTTGCACCAAGTTATTTAGATCGGTAACTGTCGTCTTTTGAGCTCCAGCCGTTGAGAACCGATCTAGGAACTTTATCCTGAAACACGTCCAGGTGGAGATGCTACCAGCTGCCAAACCATTGAACCAAGTTAGGGCTGCCCCCGTGAGCGTGCTTATGAGAGCTTTGCACATATTGTCGTCCTCATTGGCGACAAAACACATTGTGGCTTCCAGATGTGCTATATGACTCTTTGCATTGGTCGACCCTGAATACTTCTCTAGAAGGGGCAACCTAAATCCAGCAGGAGGTCGACTTTCTCTCAGTTCCTTGGATAGAGGTCGAAGAGCAAAGTCAATTCGTTCGACCTTTCCAGTATCCTTTTTCTTCTCCTCCTCCCATTTTTTGAACTTCTTTTTCATCAACAACCATTCCCTAGCGTCGGGTCTGTCATCTCCTGCAGGGGGAACGACATTCGACCTCTGACCCTCACTTCTGGGGGGAGTCACCTGTCTGCTTCTCCTATCTCTATGGGAAGGAGCCCTTTCTGATCGAACTGGAGATCTGTGCCTGTCATTCCTTTGTGGCGACCTGCGCCTTTCATCCCTGGATGGCGACCTGCGCCTATTACCTCCGAGTGGCGACTTGCGCCTCTCTTCTCTTATAGGCGACCTGCGCCCATTCCTGTCCCTATGAGATCCTGATCTTTGTGTCCAGGCAGGGGAACCACGTCGGCTTCTATTGGCCTCTAAATGCGTCCTCAAATCTGATTGAGCCTCCTGCTCCCTATTCCTGGTGAGGCTAGCCCTTAAGTCATTACTCGGCACATGAATGAGAGTTGGAGGTCGTTGAACCATCCTGTCTTCGTCGTTCTATCCCACACCCTCATTAGGCCTAGCACTCCTGGCCTGCTGCCTATTGGAGACTTGAGAGGGAGCCACCCTTTCTGAACGTATGTCGGCCTGCTCTGCTTCCTCCATAGCTATTAAATCAGCCAGAATCTGGGCTCGTTCCAACATCATTTCCTTCTTGCTCATGGGATTGGATGAGGGACCTATCCTGCTTCCAATGTTCACTTGCCCAACTAGACATTTTGGAGGAGGTGGAACTCCTTGTCCCTCCATGTGTCGTTTCCCTCTTCTGGTATCGGGCAATCCTCTGCCATCAACAACACTGGTAGAGCGAGTTGCTCTACCGTGAGGACGATTTGGTGGGGGAGGAGGCAGATTTGCGTTTTCAGCATTGGTGTTGAGATTTCCAGCGTTTGCGTTGGTATCAGCGTTGGTGTTGGCATTCACCTCATTGAGTTCATCAGAAGCCTCTGTCACATGCCCGTCTGGGGTTACCATTGTTGTAGGTTGATGAAATTTTCGAGGTCAAGCTAAAGCACGATTCCCGGCAAAGGAACCAAACTGATGCTGCAGGAATTGTGCTTATCAGTAATCCTCCACGTGGCAAGACTAATCACCTGGCTCCTGACCTGAAAACAAAAACCCACGACTAGCCGGATGTGTCTCCGGCTTAGACCCTCGGGCGTGAGAGTAAGATTACGGTTGAATATAGCTCAAAATGTATTGAATAATGAATTCAGATAACAAAATGGCAGTTACCTTTTACTGTTGGTAGTGATGATGTATTTATAGGTGATGAATGTTGTTTATTTGGAGGAGCGATGTATGCTCCTAGATTCCAGCGGCAGTTACTTGTAATGGGAACGTGCCAGTAACTGTCCCTGATTTGTAGGGATACAATTATGGAAAGGTTTGACTCACGTGCGCCCACATCTGTTAGGTCGACACTTGGTGATTAGGTCGAGGTCGCCATTTGAGGAATGGTCGACCTGACTGGCGGGTAGAGCATGGTTCGTACCCGAAGTATAGTATGAATCATTGATTCAGATCAAGCTAGGTCGGGACCTTTGAGGTCGGACAATGGGCTTAGATCGACGGATATTGAGATGGGTTTTGGGCCATGTACTGATTGGGCCTAGCCCACAGGATATGCTGAGGCAGTAGTTGCTTTGAGGATTGGGCCCTTCTTGCTTGGACCAACTTGCTACTTTTGGTATGCTCAACTTCCTTGCAAATTCCCCTCCCTAGTCTAATATGCTCACCTTGGAACTCTTTTCTTGGATGAAAATCATCTAGACACACAAAATAGGCCACACAAGATGTATGAGATACACTTGAGTATATGTCTCAAGGCTGGTCTTCTTATGACCACCTTAGAGATCTTCCTCTAAAGTTGATACATCTTGACTTAACTTTTCTTGTTAAATTACTTTCACTACAAGAAACAGAGGTATTAGGGTCGGCACTTTCCCGTCCCAAATGATCATTTTGCCGTCCTTAATACTATTTAGGTCGGCCTTTAGGTCGGGAAACGGGGGTCCTAAATAACATGCGACTCTAAAAGTTTTAGGACCCCCGTCACCGTCTCAAATACTATATTTAGGTCGGAATTTAGCCGACCCTAAAAAAAAATAATTTCTTTTTTTTTTTTTGCGGGAATTTTTTAGAGCCAAATAGTTTTTGGTACCCATTATTAGGGACGAGATTGCCGACCCATATAATATTTAGCGCCTTTTTTTTTTGAGGGAAATTATTAGGGACCCTATCGTGTTAGTGGTGCCATTTAACAGTAAAGATCTTACCATCACTTTGAAAACGTTCCAATAAATATGAACTATAATTCAGAAAGGCCAAATTATGGATATTATTATCCCTAAAACAAATTTTTCATCAACAACATATAAGAATTCCACATACAAACCCCAACAGGGTTACAAGGCATCAAATTCTCTAGGTTTCAAAAATGAATGAGCTATAAAATGCAAAAACTCCAACCCCTATTTTAGCCAAACACCGAGACTACTATCTGATGTTCTGTCGCATCAATATTCTTCGCCCATTTCAAGCAAAACTACCCCCCTTATCATCACCCAAAAGTTCCAAAGCCTACAAAGACTGCCATCACCTTCTCTATAATCTTGCGTCCTCGCTCCAAATGGAAATGGTTTTTGCCTCATCTCGCACCGCTATAAACCTTAGTCTTTGCTCTTTACGTAGCTTGAACGATATCTTCTCTCGACACAGAATCACCACCTGTTATATCAGTCACCAAAATAATACTATTATTATTACCGAAATAATACTATTATTATTACCTACTAAAAATAATGATAGGTTTTGTTAGCTAGGTGAAGAACAAAGCAATCTGTAAGAAAAAAGAAAAAAAGAAAAAGTAATAAACAAAAGAGCAACGTTGCTCTTTTGTTTTGAAACCTGCGGAAAAAAAAACTAAGATATAAGACACTAGAGTTGACTTTCAAAATATTATTCCCAATCTACCGTGATTAGATATAGCATGTTAGACAAGGAATGATGATGATAAACAAAACAATTTTATCACGAGGTAAAGGAACTATCAGCATATGCACAACCAACTCTGCAGAGTGAGTGATGCCTACTTGGATAATACTACCCCCGTCTCAGAAAAACTGTCCTACTTTTCATTTTATTTGTCCCAACATAACCATCCCATTTCTTAAAATAGTAATAGTTTAATTTGAACTACATAAAAGTAAGTATGCTACATAATAGATGGAATGAGGGAGTGCCAACTGCAAAGTAAGTTCATTGTTCGTGTAAAGTTGCTACAAATTAGAGCACTTTTGGGGTTTTGCGAAGTGCCAACCAGCAGATGGTTTTATTGAAAGTCAAAAGGGTCAAGAAACAAACATGTGTTGCTACAGGGGTTAGTGGATGTATGCCCACCATAGTCTCTTTCATATCTCTAGCATAAAAGTGGGATAAGCATACTTGTGGTTATGTAGAATATTCGCTGAACAAATTTTCATCCGTCTTCACTATACCACTTCTCATTTATTTCAAGTCCATCTATTAAGAGTTTCAACTCCACGATCGTCTTGAGAAATTAATATATAAGAGACAGATCATGAGCCAAAGGACCAAAGCCTATAATTTTCTCAAGTATTATTTATTTAGACCATCAATATAATAGGCGCCTTGAGTAACCCAAGCATAAAACATTTGTCAGTAACCCAATTAAAATGACAGCACTGATTTACTTGCCTTGCAATATAAAGTCTTATATTTTTATTCTCTTCAACCATAAAGCACAACTGAAGTAGGTACAAGTAATATCAAGAAAAAAAAGCCAGCCATGTTGTCGTAAAATTCATATTAGGAGCCAATGAGTAATCTATTATGTCGAGAACAATAAATAAGAACGTCAGAAAACATAATTCAAATAACATTCTCACCTTAAACTCAAGAGATTTTTGTCAATAAGAAGCATACCTCTGTGATCATCTCATAATGCTTCCCAATGTCATCTGTAAATGGAAAACAATTTGCTGCAAATGCATCGCAAATTTTCAAAATCTTGCTCCTTGCCCCCTTTCACCGAAATAGAAAATGAGAAATACATTTTCCCAACCTGCAGATAGAATCTATGTATTCTTACATGAGGAAATAAAAGCATCAGACGAATACAGACGAATACTGGTGACTTATATTAAGAAAATGAAATTAAAAGGGTACAAACACAGCCTTCTCATTGGTATGCAGGTGCAAGCTGGAGGATAAAACATCTTTTTTTATGGACAAAGGGGAACAAGAACAAGTCCTGACACGAAAATGCACCATCATACAAAAACATTTCCTAAATACGCATCAAGAGAAAATGAGAATTATAAAAGGAACATCATTGGCAATCCCATAAACCAAAAAAGTAAAGCATTCACGTAAGATTAACAAACTGATCATGATCAACTTCAAAAAAAAAAACTATAAAAAAAAGGAATTTGCAGAATTACCTTCTCTTCAGACACAAGATCAGTAACAACAGGATCTTAAACATCAGTTTGCCTCAGAAACGTAATACCCCTGGTTGCAAGAAATATGATCCTCTTGAAAGCTAATGATTTTTCTCTCAGGACAAGGCCACTGACAAATCCCAGCTTAACTTGCTTCGACGGATCAATTGTCATTTCCTATAAGAAAACTAGGTTATAAAGGTAAATCAAAAAAAAAAAAAAAAGTAGTACCAGTATGCAATTACCAACTATGATTGACTACTTGTTTCCATAATAAAGGACTGTCCATAAATCCATCATCAACGCAATGATCTACAAGTTCCCTCTGCTAAGCTGCAGCACTTCTTTGAGAAGAAGAGAAAAAATTGCCAGCCTGCAATCAAAAAGCCACCATAGGACCTTCAAGCTTTATGAACAATGGAGAAAGTATACATTTAGCTTATGTACTCTCTTATAATGTAGCTCTGTATAACTTATGAAAAAAAAAACACAATCACTTACTGCAAAACAAGCTCATATTTGAGCAATTCATTATGAGCGCGTTGTAGCTTTTCAGTTTTTAAATTCATCTCTATCGGCCCCACTTCAAGTTCACCAAATCTCATCTACCAATAACCTCAAGAATTGAGAAATCAAAATAAAAGATAACATCTAGTAATTGACTCAAATTTACCTCTAGGTCGCCCAGATTTATAATTTGCACCAATCGTATACCCGGCGGAGGATGAGAACCCTGCCTTCTTCATTTGTTCACTGAAAAACTGCAGCTTGCGTGCCTTTTCCCCCACATCTTTTAATCTACATTAGCTATAAATACAATTATGCACTAGAAAATTAATTATGGAAGTACTGAACATAAAAATGAAATAATCAAAAACTCGAATAACAACAAAATTTATAATACGATATTGGACATGTAAAGAGTAAATACTACGAATTTAAATTTGGAACCACAGTTGTTTATACTACCTGTGTTTATCAAAGTCAAGGTGCCCAAACCACATACACATACAACCTCACTTTTCATAGTGTTCAAATTACTCTTTCTCACTCACACATAAACAAAACGGAAACACACAGACATATGTGGCCATGCAATTTTTCCTAACAACTTACACAAAATTGTGAAAATCAATAAGTGGCAAAAGGCAGTTTCAACATAAATTGCCATGATTCATAAAAAAGTAAACATTATTTTCAATTCAATGTAATTAATAGAGACGGATGAGAAATCAAACGAGGTTGTACCGATGAAGAAATTGAACGACGATGAAGAAATCGAAACGATGAAGAAATCGAATGAATGATGAAATCGAACCTGATGAAGAAATCGAATGATGAAGAAATTTTTGCAGCCGCTAATCGAACAAGCGGAGGAAGAAATCGAACGGAAGAATTGATATTTGCAGTCGCTAATGGAAGGATAATTTAGGGATTGAGAGAGGGAGTAAAGGGGAGGTGCGCGCAGGAGAGGTGGGAGTGGGCGTCAATTAGGGAGGTTTTATTTGTTTTGTTTTTTAATTATTATTTTTCTTTTTCTAAACTAATTATGTTGTGGGCTTTAAAAAAAACAACGATCTCGTCAATTAAATTGACCGACTCAAATAAAATAACTAATTAGCTGTTCTATTAAGAGAGTAATAGGGTCGGATCCAGACGGGCGACCCAAATAAGGTAGTCCCTATAAATCACTTTTTTTGTAGTGTTTTCATGTCAAAATCCCCCCTTGTCCCTAACAAATGACATGTTTTCAAAGTCCTAATGTACCCCCGGGATGACTTGATTAAGTGGATTTATCACTTATGACCACTAATCAAAGTCTCGGGAAAGAGAGGACAAAACATGAATGCCAAAAATCCAAGTATTTCCTTTATTTTTTGCTTTCAGCTACATTTCCAGTTAAGTCCTGTAAATCCAGTTAAGTTTCTGGAAATTACAGTGACTAAATTGGAAACTGTAAAAAATATTGACACTGCAGGCCCATCCGCGCGGATAAGATTGCACTACAGTCTCATCCACGCGGATGACATTATCATCTGCAAACAGTTTTCCAGTTTTCTGTTATTTTTAGTTTAATCAATGTTTTCAAACTGTTTTCCAGTTCAGTCCCTACTATTTCAGTTATTTCCAGAAAATCACCTTTTATTCAAAGTCCTTTTTCAAAACACACACACACACAAAAGGTTTCAAGTGAGGAAGACTCGTCATACGAGGCATTCCGGGTGCACGTCAAACGTCCATCCCGGAGTGTACTGTGACCTCCAAACCCATTTTCTCTAATTTTAGGCATTTTTCAAAGTTTTGACCCTTAAACTAAAAATGGCGTGGTGACTTCGTCGATTTTTCAAAGTCCGATAAAGATTTTTCAAACCTCCAAAAAAGGGTATTGTCGGGCTTTGACGCAAAAAAAAATCGGGTACATCACACCACGCCATTTTGATTTCCTCAAAATTTTGAAAAAAAGGATAAGGGTTCGGAGGTTAAGTTACTCCTTGGGAAGAACGTTTGGCGTAGGGATGGCCAAAACCGGTCCGGACTCGGTTCGATTATAAAACCGCCGATTCCGGTTCGGCAATATGGTGACCCTTAACCGGTCCGGCCTAACCCCGGATCCGGTTACTCCGGTTCCGGTTTTCTCCCCGGTTTGCTCCGGTTCCGGGCTTTTCTGGTCTGGTTCCGGTCCGGTTCGATTGAAAAACAAGGAATTTTCGTCCGGTTCACGGTTTAGGTTCCGGTCCGGTTCACCATTTTTGTGACCCTTAACCGGCCCTTATCCAAACCGGTTTCGGTTACCCCGGTTCCGGGCTTTTCCGGTCCGGTTGTGTTCCGGTTTGGCCATCCCTAGTTTGGCATTCACCCAAGGAGCCTTGCAAAAAGCAAGTCTTCCTAGATCCGAAGTTTATGCTTGTTTGTGAGCTTATGTGCATGCATGATTTGAAAAGAGAAAGGGATGTGCCAAGTTTATTTGTCGGACATAAAAATCATTTAAGAAGGTTTTAGCTTGGGATACATTGGATTTGATGTTTTCGAGATTTTGATCCCGTGCTCACTTTGGACTTGTTATCATCATGACGGGACTTATCTACCCTCCCGTTAGATTAATCAATCATCATAGGCGGAGGAGCCTTGGTATGTCTTAAACTAACATTTCTTGGGGATTTAGTCACATGTGATCAAAAGGGGCTTGTCTTTAAGTCCAAGAATGAGACTCTTTAGAAAAGAATGAATCTTTGTCCGTCGATCCTACATCTTGAGACGATTATGATTCGTAGGGACATTTTTATGTTCGTCTCAAGTGATTAATTGAGATTTCGGGACCAAGACTCATCGGTTTCTAAAGGGACAAGGATTGTGGCATTTTTATGATGGAAACGATGTAAAGATGGAGTCTTTACACCGATCCTCACCATGGAATGCACCAAGAACCACGGGACTAGGGGAATGGGATATAAAGATTGGATCTTTATGCTCATACTAAGTCATTTTGTGCCTTAGAAAGCTTTTAGACAATCCTTGGAAAAAAAGATCCATCTTTAGGGACATGGGGGAAATAACTTTAAAGTAAAGATTGCATTTTTTTTATGAACAATACAATGAGTATCATTAAACTAAAGACATAATGTAAAGGGGATGATATTTATGGCTTTTCCTATGTCCTTAAGACCTCATAAGGTGGACAATCCTTGAAAAGCTAGATCAAGGGAAGAGGATGACATAATATGAATGAAGATTGCATTTTTATACGTAAAAGTAAAGGGAAATTACATCATCATATGGTAGATCTTCCCTAGAATAAGCCACTTATGGAACCTTGTTCATCCTAGGGAGAGAATCTCCAATGAATCCTTTGTGAAAGGGGAGAGAGAAATATGATGATTACATTGCAAAGATTAAAGCTTTATAATAATAAATGTAAATAAATGACAAGTAATAAATAGAACAAGAGAAAATAGGAGTAAATCAAGGGTAAAGGAAGGAGAGATTACCAATATTGGTTTTTCTCTATCTTCCAAGGGGATTTTCCTAGGCAATATCTATTTAGAAATAGATTAAGGTAGGATTAGTGTATGAGAGAGGAGGGTTTTGTGTGATTTTTGGGACTGTAAATTTGAGGGGCTATTTTGACAAAGTAACAGTGCCTAAAATTGTATATCAAAATGAATAGAGGAGGCCTCTATTTATATGCATCTGGTGTGCTTCTAATGAAGCCGCCCGGCGAGATCTCTTGGCAAATGAAGCCGCCCGGCGTTATCCACCGTCGCGTCAGCATGTTTCTAGATTCATGCAAGGTGGCAGCTTGAAAACTTCTTTCCAGCGAGGTCCTGTTTAGAATTCTAATTCCTAACATGTCCTTCCTCCCTTGGAAAGTTTGGAAAAGTTCCCGAATTGCCCCTAAACTTTATGAAAGTTTGGGGAACTGCCAGAAAACTTTAACTGGAAGGCATGAGCCAGATTTGGGTACTTACAGGGTGTCTATGCTATAATGTGTACCTGGATTTGTTTGATGATTATTTGGTGAATTAAGCTTCTGTTGGGAGCTGCCCACTTCTTAAGTAAGCATAATGTTTAGTTTGGAAAGGATTAGACTGGCAGTAGGATGGAGACCATCAAGATTATGTATTAGTTATTTTATGGAACCGAAGAAAAGGTGCAACTGTGCAAGGGTAAATGCCGTATCACAAGATAGTTTATGGATATTGCTGATCTGAGTGTGTTTGTTCCAACTACTCCCTTCGTCCCATAATGAATGTCAGAAATAATCTTTTGATCAAGATTAATTTTTAAATTTTTTTGGACATTATTTTGAATGGAGGTGATGATGCCCAAACGGGCTACCCGGCCCGGCCCGGCCCGCCAAATCAAGGCCAAACGGTGAAACGGGTTTAGCCCGGCCCGTCCGTGTGTGCTAACGGGCTAAAGCCCGGCCCGGCCCGTGCAGAAATCGGAGGTGAGGCCCGCCCGTTTGGCCCGGATCCAAGGATCCACGGGCCATACGGATTTAATCCTTTTTTTTTTTTTTTTAAAACAAAATATGAAATAGGGGTTGGGAGGAATCGAACCGGGTAAGAAGAAGGAATAAATAGGATCTGCTTACCACTTGGACACGAAGCTATTGATGTTATTTAACCAAATGGTAAATATAAATAATAAAAAAAAAACCGGGCCAAACGGTCAATGGGCAAACGGGCTTTGGAAGCCCGCGGGCTTGGCCCGCCCGTCACCCTAAAATCAATATCAGGCCTGTACCGTAAAACCAACAGGCTGGGCCACGGACCGGAACACGGATCACGGGCCACGGGTTTAACGGGCCACGGGCCACGGGCCAAAAAAAAGCCCACGGGCCAAAACCCATTTTGGCCTTCATCAAATGGAGGTAGTAGAATATAGCAAGTGGGTGACTGGGGAGAAGTGTCAGTGGCACATCAAAGGTGAAGAGGTTAGCTCACCCTCTTTACCTTTAAGATAATGACATTTTTGTACCTTCATGTTTAGTATAATATTGTTTTTTTTCCTATTAAAATTTAATTTCATACAGTTTCATGAAACTTAAAAATTGCACCACTCATTTACACCAAAAATATATACTAATGCTCAGTAATAACCACACAAAAAGTGCCCAGGATCTATCATCAACCACCATAAAGATCGACTATGATTGTCTCCAGGAATAACTTCCTATAGACTTTAAAAAATGGTCCATATTAATTCATAACCGCCCTCATCTAATGACTATTATTAAATAATTTTATTTCTTTTTAATTTCAATCGTTAGATTATTTTTTATTAACTATAATCTAAGGGCTGACAATGAGTGGTTTCCTTTATTCAATTTTTTAATTTTTTGCAAAAACCATTTTTTCATCACTGAACTATAACTTTTTTCAAAATGTTCTCACTGAACTATTTTTTTTTCAAAATGTTCTCACTGAACTTTTACATTTTTCAAAATGTTCTCACTCTGTTAACAAATTTCCTTAAAATTTAATGAAATCTAGCCACATTAAATATGCATGATTAAAAAATTATTAATTGTATTTTAATTGTGCATCAATCAAAGTTCTAAGATTTTTATGTACATATAAAATATTTTAAATTATAATTATAATTAGTCACTTTAGTGAAATTTTAGAAGAGAAGAAACAAATCGAATTGGAATGTTTCATAGCTTGAAACAAATATTAAGATTGTAGTTTAACAAAAAAAAAATTATATTCTTTCACCGGGTTAATCAATTTAGCTATTAAGTTCAAATCAAGTAAGGCTAAATATTATCTCAATGATGATACTGATGTTCGGGTGATGATATAAAACTTTAACCATACATTAAGGCAATCAACCTCTCCATCCCCCCTATCGCACAATACATTATACACTTTTATAGGATCGATCAAATTCATACAGTCACCGTGCAATTGGCACGGGTAAAAGAGTACCAGTCCTATCAACAATATATAACAAATATGTACAGAATAATAGAAGTGGAGATGGCCATTTTGGGCCCAGGTCCGTGGGCCGCCCGTCCGGCCCATAGCCCGCTTGGCCCGCGCCCGTACAACCCGTGGCCCGTTATCCGCTTGGCCCGTTTTGTATACGGGACGGGCCTAGACCAGATATGTCCTTACGGACTGGGCTTTAGCCCGCGGATCAGAAGATCTGTTTGATCCGTGGCCTGTTTGGCCTGTGGATCAGGGAGGTCTGTACGGACCTGTTTGTAAATGTCTAAAATATTATTTTCTAGTCAATAAAAATTAAATTAAATAAAGGGTAGTCTGTCCCTCTTTTATTTTATATACTTTCATTTGTTTAGTTTTTTTAAAATATATTTGTAAAAAATATCAGTAATAAAAAAAGACTAAAATATTATTTCCTAGTCAATAATAAATAAATAAATAAATAAATAAATAAAGAGTAGTCCGTCCCTCTTTTCTTTTATATACTTTCATTTGTTTAGTTTTTTTTTTATCTTTTTTTATATACCTTTTTGTAAAAAATATCGATTATAAAAATAGTCTAAAATATTATTTCCTAGTCAATAAAAATTTAATAAAAAATAAATAAAGGGTTGTCCGTCCCTCATTTCTTTTATATACTTTCATTTGTTTAGTTTTTTTTTTATATTTTTTTATATACGTTTTTATAATAAATATCACTAATAAAAAAGTCTAAAATATTATTTACTAGTCAATAAAAAATTAATAAAAAATAAATAAAGGGTAGTTCGTTCCTCTTTTCTTTTATATACTTTATTTTTATTTTTTTTTATTTTTTAATCTTTTTTCATATACCTTTTTAAAAAATATCAGTAATAAAAAAAGTCTGAAATAATATTTCCTAGTGAATAAAAAATTAATAAAAAATAAATAAAGGGTAGTCCATCCCTCTTTCTTTTATATACTTTCATTTGTTTAGTTTGTTTGTTTTTTTTTATCTTTTTTTATAGTACCTTTTTGTAAAAAATATCAGTAATAAAAAAGTCTAAAATATTATTTTCTAGTCAATAAAAAGTTAATAAAAATAAAAAATAAATGAAGAGTAGTCCGTCCCTCTTTTCTTTTATATACTTTCATTTGTTTAGTTTTTTTTTTTTATCTTTTTTTATATACCTTTTTGTAAAAAAAAATCAGTAATAAAAAAATTCTAAAATATTATTACCTAGTCCATAAAAAAATAATAAAAAATAAAATATAAATAAAGGGTAGCCCGTCCATCTTTTCTTTTATATACTTTCATTTGTTTAGTTTTTTTTTTAATTTTTTTTTATATACCTTTTTGTAAAAATATCAGTAATAAAAAAAGTCTAAATTATTATTTTCTAATCAATAAAAAATTATTAAAAAATAAATAAAGGGTAGTCCTTCCCTCTTTCTTTTATATACTTCCATTTATTTAGGTTTTTTTTTTATCTTATTTTATATGCTTTTTTGTAAAAAATATCAGTAATAAAAAAAGTCTAAAATAATATTTTCTAATCAATAAAAAATTAATAAAAAATAAAAAATAAATAAAGGGTGATTCGTCTCTCTTTTCTTTTATATACTTTCATTTGTTTAGTATTTTTTTTAATCTTTTTTTATATACCTTTTTGTAAATATATTAGTAATAAAAAAAAGTCTAAAATATTATTTCCTAATCAATAAAAAATTTAAAAAATAAAATAAAAATAAAGGGTAGTCCGTCCCTATTTTATTTTATATACTTTCATTTGTTTAGTTTTTTTTTCTTTTTTATATTCCTATTTGTAAAAAATATCAATAATAAAAAAGGTCTAAATTATTATTTTCTAGTCAATAAAAATTTAAAAAATAAAATAAAAATAAAGGGTACTCTATCCCTATTTTCTTTTATATACTTCCATTTGTTTAGTTTTTTTCTATCTTTTTTTTTATATATAAAACAACTAATTTTCTTATGTCTAAGTTATTTTGTATTTTAAAATATAGCTTATTAAATACTAAATTACTTTTTATTTTTTCCATATTTTTTTTGATTTTTTTTGATTTTTTTTAAAAAAAAAATTAAAAAAAAATAGGAAAACCCGTTTGGCCTGTGGATCTTTAGATCCGGGCCAAACTGACGGGCTTGAACATCTGAAATGGGAGGGATCGGACATGATTTAGATCCCTTTCATCACACGGGCTTACGGGCTTCAACCTGTTCCGCCCGCGGGTTAGTCCGTACGGATCGAGACAGTCCAGCCCGTTTGGCCATCACCAAATAGAAGTATCCCGTGGTGATATCCTTAGTATTTTATGGTTCGCTTACACTCTCTACACTACACTGACAAGCTTTTATGATGGCTTTAGAATGTGTTTATAAATCAAAGATGAAAAAAGGTTATATGAGCTCATCTATCCGCTTTTTGCAATAATACCCCCTCCATCCTTCCCCTAAAGGATTTTCCTATTTTTTATTATATTTTATTTTGGAGTTGGTTTTATAAAATATGCGGTTTTTGTAAGCTTAAGAAAAAATCATTTTTACACCGGCACTTAATAATACATGCACTGACACTCTTTAAACTTTCACTTTTTTAAATTAACATCGTCACTTTTTTACCCTACACTGACACTCTTTTATACTGGCACTTAATAATACATACACTGCACTCTTTACACTGTCATTTGTTTACACTAACAATGGCACTTTTTAACACTAACACTGACACTTTTTTACACTGACACTTAATAATACATGCACTGCCAACTCTTTACACTGGTCTGACACTCTTTACACTGACACTTTGTTACACTAGCACTGTCACTTTTTTACACTAACACTGGCACTTAATAATACATGCACCGACACTCTTTACACTGGCACTTTATTACATTAACACTGACACTTTTTTACACTGACACTTAATAATACATGCACTGTCACTCTATACACTACACTGACACTTTGTTACTCTAACACTGACACTAGCGGGGGAATCAAAACATGATTTTTCTAAGATTAAGGAAAAACACGTTTTTTGTAAGATTTTGGCTTTATTTTGTTATGCAAGAAATTTTGAACGATAATTTTATGTTATAATAATTATCCTAAATTTATTTCTCAGGGTATTTTCGTAATAACAACAACAAAAAAAGTAGGAAAATTATTTTGATACGGAGGGAGTATATACTTTTCTCCTTTCCTTTTTTTTTTTTTCCAGTGAAAACAAGAGATAAAAGGGGTGGAAAAAAATTAAAAATAAAAACATCTGAATCAAAACATTTCTCTGAAGAGTCGTCAAAAGCAGGAAGGATTACCTACAAAGAAAACTATGCATTTTGCAGAGGAAGGAAAATTCTCCAACGGTGAATTTGGATGGAAATTTCAGCTATCTTCTTCAGAGACCAGATCAGAAGCGACATCTCCAATGGTGAATTTGGAGTAAAATGCTGCTATCTTCTTCACCTTAGGATAGAAAATTTGGAATGGCCTGGCAGTGTATAGATGATGACAATGATGCATCCACGTGATCCTCAATGGGCAGGCGAGTGTCAAACATATTGTTATCCTGCTCCCGTTTAGGTTTGAGGAACCTTGTATTGGTCTCTCTCAACTCCTGCCCTCCAACAAACGACTGGGTCTGATCAATCAGTTCTACTTGTTTACCGAAACCAAAGCTACCTTGAACTGTGCTGGCAGATACCGGGATACTCATTGGTAATGGCATGGGAAAATCTGGCAGAACTGAGCCAAAAGACATTGAATTCTGAAATGGAACAAATTTCGGTTGGTACATGGAGGAGGGAGCTCCATATTTCATACCATTACCAAAGTTTCCAACCAAACTTGGCAACGTATATTCAGTACCAAGTTTTCTTTCGAAGCGAAGAGGGTGGTGATCTAGAACTTGTGCTTCTAGCTTTAAGATGCCATTGATTCTGGGTAATTCCCGGGGGTTGGAGACAGATAGAGGTAGATTTCCAACATCCACATTTGCATTCTTGCTGTTTCTGGATGTAGGCACTTCATGGTTGTGCTTCCCCTCGTATGTTGTTATTACTGCTTTTGGATTGTCAGAGGCTCTTTCCACGTGCTTCCTTACCAAACATCCAGCACTAGTGCATTTGTAATAGCTCCTGTAACAGAGGAAATGCAAATTTGTCATATTGGAAATATTTATTGGACTACTCAAGCGAAATGTAAAATACCTTGGGTTTGGATTTCCTTTGACAACTTTCTGTCCATACTTCCTCCACCGATAACCGTCATCAAGAATGTCAATTTCACTCTCTATTTGGAGCACCACTTTTGGTTCACGCATAGCCCTTGATACCATACTTGTTTCCATCAACAAGTCCCCTTTCTTTCTGAAATAAAATTTGATCAAAGAGACAAATATCTCATATTTGCATATAGCAGAAAAGGAGAGATACAGAAAGAAAATAACACCTTCTTTTTGACTCGGGTCCATCGTCATCAGCATCATCTCCAGGTGATAATTTTCCTTCATTGGTCCCATCATCTTCACCAAGTGTAGATGAAAACTCTGGAGTTTCTGCTGACTTCCCTTGGGTGGATGATAATGGATCCGAGTTAGATGTTGAAGAAGACCTCTCTGAACCGTCTGGACCAACTGTACTGTCCTTGGACCCCAGTTGGATATTTCTCGATACGTCCCCGACTTCAACTTTTATGCAGGATCCATTGCCTTCACCAATCTCTGACATGTCATTGGACCCTACTGTGAGATGACTAAGGTGAGGAGTTTGGTGATTATGAGTACCCTTATAGATGATTTCTGTTATTTGGCCGTCAAGTGAACACTCCACCTTTTTCCTCACCAGACAATTAGGATGAGTGCATTTATAGTAGCTCCGAGGAAATCTACTACCTTTTACATGTTTCTGCCCATACTTTCTCCAATTATATCCATCTTCTGAGTTTTTGACTATTGCAGTGAGGGGATATGTCTGTTTCTTGTGTCCTTCAATAAACAGATTTTCTCTGAAACTAGGTAGTCGACTATCAGTATGACATGACTGCAAAGCAGCAGAATAAGCTGTTGGAATCGTATTTGTCATTACTTTAGCTTCAGCAGATGAATCTGGAGCACTATTCTTTGTGGCAGATTCCTTTAACAACTCTACAGTGAGCTCGGGTGACATTGCTGGCTGCAAGGAAGGGTTCTACATTGAGCAAGCTCGAGATTTTGAGAACTCTCGGAAGGTTAAGCCTCCTCAAATAAAGAAACCACACAATTTGATATAGCTAGCAACATAATCCTAATGAATGATAAGAGCATAACAATGTAATGCTTTAGCAATGACAAAAATGAAATATCACTGGAGGGAAAAATATATCCAAAAATATTGCAAAAGTCTGGAAACGTGGGTGCTGACTATTCAACATATCTTTCTAAATAATAGTAGTAAGATTAGATTATGTTTTCATGCCAGGTATTCATACACGTTCTCAGTAGTACAATTGTGAAAAGGCGACGATATAAATATACTAATTGAACTTTTAAAGAGATATATGGAGATTATAGTCTAATAGCCTCTTGGCAATTGTCAGGGGAAGGCTCTAGCAAATGGTTCCCTCTCCCAACCCCCGCTTGGCGGGGAGCGCTTGGCGCACCGGGGTTTGCAAAAAAAAAAAAAAAAGGGTGTTAAATGGGTGTGAAGGATTCAAGTAGCCTACCCTGAATGGTTGGAATAAGGTTTTGTTCGATTGAGCCGAATCTAACAAGAGCCACAGGAGCACCGTATAAAAGAAGAAAAAGAAAGGGACATAGGGTGGGATATCCTAAATGTTCATATCGGAGATACTTGAGGGCTTTACCGGCCCAATATTAGTGTACTCCATTCTCATCTCGATTCCTTCATTTTGATCTCTCAATCTTCTAGCTATTTGAGTTTCTTTGCTTCTAATTAACATGCTGAACCTAATTGTTTAATACTCACTCCGTCCCTAAATGAATGTCGAAATTTCATATTAAGAGACACTCTGAAAATGTGTGTTTTTATACATTTTAATGGCAAAGATGCATAAACTTTTTTATTTTTCACTTTCCAAACATTTAGTTTTGCAAGTATAAAATGACTAGTGAAAAAAAATATTGGTAAAAAAACATTTAGGGGCAAAGTTTTTTCCAAAAATGGCATTCATTTTGGGACAAAAGTTTCCAGAAAATGGACATTCATTTAGGTATAGAGGGAGTAATATATAAATGGAAAGACATTTAGTAGCATGTAAATAGCTACATGTATAGTTCAAAACAAGCTAAATAACATCAAAGGAAAAGATAAACGGACACCTATTTCTTCAAGTACCTCATGCAATTTTCAATTACAAGCCAACCCCGCTATGAAGAGCTTGGAAAAGTATGTATGCACGCACAAGAATTTATTTGTGGAATAACTTAGAGAAACTCTCCCCATATGGTATGGCGCAAAGCTGACAATATATGCACGAGCTTGAAGAGTGTTGAAGTTAAGATCAGTATAGCTCCAGGGTTAATGGAAGTTCAAACTTGACATGAATGAAGATGTTGAATAAAAATAACAGCTTGTAATTCAGGAAGGTACATGCATCTCTCTACACAAAGCTGAAGGCAAAAAGATACTACTCCCTCCACACAAAATAGGACTCTTATTACTTATAGGGAAGTCCCAAAAAAAAAGTGTCCCCATACATAACTTTCCAATTTTGACATAAAAGCTTGACATTTTCACTCTTTCGTAGATATATACTCTTCTCCATAGAGGGTCCAGCCTAAAAACATGGAAAGTTCACATTTTTTTCCCATGTGAATGCTCCTCAATAGTGAGACCAAACATTTTAATAAAGGAATCATATGCTTTCCGAAAAGTTTGTGCCCATCAAAGGGGACTCATATTTTGGGACGGTGGGAGTATAAGACTAAGGTTATGATAAGTTGTTGTTCAAAGAAAGTATCTTGCTATAGAGAGCTGGAGGGTAAAACAAGACTAATAATTGATCCCCAAGTAGTTGAAGCAAGGGTTCAAAATAAGGAATCAGTAGGCCAATTGGACTGGTGTTAGAGTCCCGGCTCTTGTATCCCCTATCCTTCTCTAATTATTTTTGCCTCACCTTATTAAGCTCAATCAGACGGAGCACTCACTTCTTCTATATTATACTTATCGATTATAGTTTCAGGGAAAGAAAGCTGAAATTTTGACAATGAAAGTGTGCATGCAACAATTTGTCATTGAGGTCTGCTGATTCATTAATTTAACTACATATAGAAGGTACGGGTTTAACAAGCAGCAAACAATCACTGAAGCAGTCATACCAGAGGGTTGACCCGTACAAGTATTAGGTCTCACTTGTGAAGATCTGTAATTGGTCTTGCTCAGAACATCTTCCTTCTTTTTTAACAAAAAATATTGTTATCATACTGGACAAACCTGCAATGACATAATCTTGGAACCGAACAATCCAAATATCCTCGTTTGAACATAGCTGTTATCAAGACATGCTTTTATTATTGCCGCTTAATGTTCATGATACACATTAAACTGTTAATGTCATGTTGAATGTCCATTATTAACATAGCTACTCACGTAATTCACCAGCAGCTACAGTATGTGTTGCAGTCACTTCTTAATCAGCAGCACTTCACAATCTCAACTGTCAAAGAGAGCTCCTGTGCGTAGAATAATCTTGTTCTTTTTCTTCTTAGGGAGAAAGATAAACTTAATTGATGACGAAGTATTTTCGTCCCGTTTGGGTCCCGCGGGATCCCGCATCCCGCAAATGGGACGGGATGGGACGGAGTATTTTCGTCCCGTCCCGTTTTGTCCCATCCCGTTTCATCCCGTTCCCGTCATGGGACAACGTAATTTCGTCCCGTCCCGTCCCGTATTCCCGTATTGACGGCTCTACATGTCATGTGGCCTACCATTATTTGCTTTCAACTTTAATGCTGTGCCCACCATATAATACAAACATTTATCTGATGGTTGAATTGAGATATAAATACAATTTTCACTAGGTGACTTGGCCGCTAAATTAAAAAATTAAATGTGAAAGGTTAAACCAAATACAGCACTTCAGCTTTACCTGATTTTGTAATTCCGAGATGCATGACCAAAAAAAGGGATCGTCATGAGGCCGGAACATGATTGAAGAACCTACACCACCATCTATCCCTGCAGGACTTGCTGAATGCAACACCGAGCTTCCATGATGTAGAGGAGGCAATGGAAAGGTTCCAGTCGTAGGAGATAGCTGTGCAATATGAAAAATGGAAAAAGACACATAAAGTGATTAATTTAACTAAGAGGATTCATTCCAGTACAAGTTTACAACTGAGGTCTTCAGCTAAACAACTATTTGCTGCCGCATGAGGCTATAACTTCCATAATAAACAAGATGTGAAGCAATATGTACCTGACTTTAACCCCCTGACCCAAAAGGAGTGGCACTTTTCCCATTTTAGACAGTCAAAAGACAAGAGTCCAACTTATTATAGATATACTCTACTTTGTCAGGAAATAATAAGTCAGTTTAATTAGGCACTGCAGTAAAATCAAATTCCTTTTCCAGTCCATCCCTCTATGTGTATGTAGGGATGGCAATTTAACCGAGTCCGATCTAAACCGATGGCGATCTGATCCGAAACATTCGGATATGGTTTCAAATTTTTATGACCCGATCGGATTCGGATCGGGTTCGGTACCACTGTCGATCCGATCCGAGATCAGACCCAATCCGACCCGATCACATTTGCATAAGTTGCAATTTATGTTTCAGCTCCTTATGTTCTTAGAAAACACAAATAACCCTATTTATATAACTAAAATTTAGGGTTTTGGAGATAGAAAATTAGGCCTCTCTTCTCTCTCTATCCGCTCATCTCAGCTGCGCCATTGCAGCGGCGTTCATCCACTTCCTCCTTTCTCTCTCTCTCCCCGCTCGTCTCTCTCTTTCTGCGCCATCGCAGCCGGGTTCTTCGCCTTCACCGATTGTCGATTGATTGAAGGTGCCCTCTAAATTTTTTCCTGTTATATAATTAACATTTTGTTATTGCCCCTATCGAAACTTTTTCTATATATGTAGTGCCAATCTAACACCGAATTGCTTGAGAATCCCTTTGTTGGCTATCTGCCCTTTTATCTTCCATATCTAGCCATGTTGTCAATTTTGCTGCTGCTCTTTTAGATCTTGAAACCCTAATTTGCCCTCTCAATTTTTTTTCATGTTATATAATATGTACGTTTCAGGAATATTACTTTGAATGGGACATTATTTTTATCATAATCCAATTCTTTAGAAAGTTTGGCTAAACAAAATTTAGGCAGTAGCCATGGCAGAGCTCAAAAGCTGCCTAAACATAATTTGAAGCTCTGCTAACAAGGTTTTTAATACCAAATTTCGGATCGGATCGGGCTCGAATCGGGCTCGAATCGGACACCTTCGGATCGGATCGGGTTCGATAAAGGGTTTATAGTGTTCGGATCGGATTCGGATCAGAATGTATCCAATCCGAACCCGACCCGTTGCCATCCCTATGTGTCTGACTTCGAAGGCTGATAACTTTTAAGGATTTGAACAAGCAGGATCTTCAGGATAAAAGAATATCAACAGTCTTGCTCGACTTTCAAAATGGATGACTTTTAGTACATTCATAAATGTTAAAGTGAATCTGTATATTCGGCATGCAGTCCAGCTCGTTTTGTATTTCCCATCCAACACTTATTATAGTCAATAACAAAGGCGTGGAATGCATGATCCTTTTACATATAGTGAGAATGAAGCACTCTATCCCACTGAAGAGACCTGGGTATACCGCCCACTCTGAACACAGATCAATTAAACCTTAGTCTCAATCGGGTGTAAGTTACATAAATCACACGTATGGCATGTATCTTTCTTTCTTATGTCCGTATAAACTTTGGTTCCCCCCCCCCTACTGTTTTTAGTTTGGTCGACGTTTATGCAAAAAGATTCATTCAGCCGAACCCAATTGATCCGGACTAAGGCTGAGTTGAGTTGATAGCAACAAGCACTTAATGCTTGTTGTTGAATGTTTTTCTTTTATACAATTACTTCAAACTAAGGGTGAATTTTGACTTGAATTGTAACAATCATCCCATATTTCTCTTATCCAACAATCATCAGTATTCTCACTTGTTTAATAAGAGTAGATAAGCATGAAGATTGACAATGACTTGTTTACAATCACTTAAATTCTCTAAGATTGTCATTCATTAACAAGCATTAAGTGCTAGTTGGTGCTTGTTGTTATCAAACATCACTTTACACACAGTGTATTAAGTTACTGCCAACCAAGAAACAGTTCCAAATTGAGCAACGATCACATTTAGGAAAATACTTCATTTCAGCAGCTGACCTTGACAATATTCAATAAAATGATACTCCCTCCGTCCCAAAAAGAATGTCTATTTGGGATTTAAAGGTCATTTTAAAAAGATTGATTTTTAATAGAAAAAAAATCATAAACATTTTTGCTATTAACTTTCAAGAAGTTAGTTTTGCAAAACTATAATGAACTATGATTTTTTTTTATATATATATATTTTTTTTTGAAAAGAAATGATTTAGGGACATAGTTATTTGAAGGTAATGTTTTGGGACAAAAAAGGATATTCAATTTGGGACGGAGGGGGTAATTTAAAAGCACAACCCTTGCCAAAAATGGAGGCATTGGAGCATTTACCTGAGAATTGGGGAGCATGATGGGAGAGTCAAGCAATGCAGTTGGACTAATACCACAAGGTATAGTAAGATATGGTGATTGAACAGCCGGAGAAGATAAAGGACTTGCACACCAAAACCGAGCAACATTGATCTTAGAAGCATTGAAACCTCCTCTTCTTTCTGCAATACTCCCTTTCTTCTTAACATTCCCCTCAACTGAACCCTCCTTTATAATCGAATTATCAACGTCTACATAAACCCCTCCATTCTTTTCCCCCACCTTGTTCTGATCATCATCATTCAAAGACGAAACAACATGCCTCCTCCATTCTTCAAAAACCCCTCCATTCCTTTCAATCTCAGACATAATAGTCTACTAAATAAAACTGTGAAACCTCACATGGTTTTGATAATGAAAATGAATGTGGGTAAAATTGTAGTGATATCAATCAAATCAAAATCATTAGGGTTTCTAGTAATGTGACTGATACTGTGCTTGTTTACGAAAGCAAACACAGTATCCATCAATCAAATTTGCAGGAGTCGGAAAATCTGCAGCAGCAAGAACGACTCAGCTGCAAATTGTCTCCAATATCGAGACCCTTTTTTTCAAAATTCAGCACGAATTCTTTGCTGCTGAGAAAAAAGAAGGAAAAGAGACGTAACAGAGAAAATGGGGATTTCCATGATTTCACAAAGGAAAGAATAGGAAGAAAGAGAGTTTTAGAGAGAGAAAGTTGGGTTAGAGTCGCCATTGAATTTGGAAAGGTTATGGCTGGCCGAGAAGTTTTGAGCGGAGGTTTAGATTTCATAAATCCGTTATAAAATTAGATTTAAAACATGTTTTTTTTTTAGGAAAAGATTTAAAACATGTTGGAGAAGAAAAACACTGTACTCCCACAAACAATCACACGTCACACCTCCCGAGGCCCTTCAAATTGAAAATAATATTATTACTGCTGGGCCCTCCAACCCTAATTAAATCGATTAGGATTAGGGATATCAATTATATTTCTGTTATATCATGTATCAATCAAGTTTAACTTGGTATATAAACATATGTACCATTAACAATCGACTAATTCAACATACTAATTTAGTTGGTATGGTTGGTAATCGGTTAGTACTAACATCTACCAAATGTAGAATCAAAATTCAAAAAATATAACATCTTCTACTAAATGTAGAATCAAAATTCAAAAAGTATAACATTTATTTTACAAATCAAGTTAAAAACATTTATTTTGTAATAATACAATCTATAGTATAAATGAGGGAAGGGTTGCTACATTACTATGAATAGTGTCAAGCGGCGAATTTCCCATTTTGCCCTTATACATTTGTCCCTTTCCCATTTTGTCCTTAAATTTTTTTTTTTAAAATTAAAAAAAAAAAAAAACCCGTGTCCTTGAACACGGGCATGTACTAGTGTTCTATATAAAAGGAGAAAGGAATCATACAAATTAAGTCATAGTAAATGATGATGATGTAGGAAACGGTCCAGATCAGCCTTAGTCCAGCAATTAGGTTGATCTCCAGCTATTAGACCTGAAATCACGAACAGACGACTAGCCGGGATTGTCTCCGGCTAAGTCCCTCCGACGTGATGATGAGATAACGTATATTTGTGCTTATAAACTCAATTGAATAAAGGAATTACTCAAATAGCAAATAAGACATTACCCGTTCACATTGGATGTTGTAGGGTATTTATAGTTGATGTAGGATCACGTTGAATCCCTAGGATCACGGAGATAATGTAGGCATAACTGACTCTGAGAAAATAGGAGGTGGTTACAAATAACGACGTGGAATGGCGCACGTGTTGGTAGGTCGAGGTTGACTGAGTAGCCAAGTTCGACCTGACTTTATGCGTTTGCTTGGTAATAATTGTACAAGTATATGATCGTGTGTTGGACGAAGCTAGGTCGGGACCGATGATGGTCGGACAATGAGCTAGGTTGACTGATCGATGTTGGGCGATTGGCAATGCAGTAATTGGGCTGGCCCATTCAATAATAGAGTAAACTGATGATTTAAATTTTGGGCTTGATCTATTGGGCCTGGCCCGTCGCTTTTATTTCGTTCAGTGGCCCCCAACTTTCTGAGTTGACTTTGTCGACTAGGAAGTTATGAAAAATTTGTGGAGTCTTAAGTAGCTCATAGTTGGATGATCGACGCTGTTGATTGGTCGACGTTGTTAGATGGTCGACTGAGTTGATGTGGCTTGATCTCGACCATTGACTTTTTTGACGGTTGGATCTGTTGGAGCGCCGTAATGATTATATGGTACAGCATTTGGACATTCACCTTGGGAAACGACGTTGGCATTAATTGAATGAATTATCTGTTGTGCGCCTAAACCTTTGCAATTCTGGTAAGGATTAAGATAAGTATAAAAAGCCTAATCCTTTTCCTTTTACAACTTTACAATCCCCACATTCTCAAACATACAGCAAAAACAAAAGGCAAGGAGCTTTCGATTTTCCAGTGCAACCGAATTTTTTGTTCGTTTTCGATCTCTCCTTCCTCAAATTAACTAAGGTACCCTTCGATTCCTCTATAGTTAGGTTTAATTTCAAGATTTTTCTTTGCTTCTGCCATGGCTAGGACCTTTGGGTGTGAGTCGGGTGTTAGGTACGGGTACAACTCTAGGAATCATAGGGGTTTATAAACGGTTAGAGGGGCCATGGAAGGAGATGACTAGGGATGAGTGTATCTCCATCTTGAAAAGATGGGGGCTATGTATCGGTGTCGTAGATTTCCCGACCGGTGACTGTATGGGTGACTTGGAGGAGGACGATCCATGTATTGTCCGTCTCCATCTTTTTAATAAGTTGATTGGCCATTTCATCATTTTTTATATCAAAACCAATAAACCCCCCTTTCCGAGAAAAGGTTAGAATTTCCAGGGGAATCTAGGTCGCCTTTAGGTAGTTCGGATGAGTCTTCAACTAGGACTGATTCCCCTGTTTCTTCTTCTTCTTCTGTAGATTGGCGGATCAAAGTTCATCGAGAACCTCTGGCAACATTGTGGATGTCTTTTGCTCGACGGTCATTCCAGGCCAAAACGAGAGAGGATACGTGGCCCCCAGGCCGGCTGTTGGAAGGAAAGGTGCAGAGTCAAGAATTGAGATCCTTCACAGCTTCTGCGAGATAAGCAGAGATGATTTCAGGCTGACTCATTTCACAGAGGCCCAAAGGAAGGTTCAGACTTTGGCTCATGGGCCTTGAACAAATCTAGAGTAGCTTTCTATTACGGCCAATTTGAGGTCGGGCTACGACTCCCCTTAGATCCTTTCATTTGTGAATTTTTGGAATGTATGGCTAGGTCCCCATGCAATTAGGAGCTAATACCGTGAGGGTTCTGGTATGTTTTGCTATGGTTTGCCGGTTTGTTGGGTACGAACCGTGCATGACTGTTTTTAGGAGATTTTTCAAGGTAGTGGTCAATGATAAGACCTTAGAAATCAGTACCCCGGCTAAGGCTAAAGCCCCCAAATTACTTATCAACTTGCCCGATAAGGTATCTGGGTGGAACTCCCATTTGATCTTGGTCGAAAGTACGAAAGGGTGGGCTTTTCCTCTACCAGAAATGGGTACAAAGGCAATGAAGGAGGAGGACTACTGGGTCCCGGACTGGAGCGATGATCTAGCTCGTAGGCTGACTTTAGTTGCTCGGAGGAGCACAATCAATTGGTTAAGTCTTAAATCGAATAAAGACTATTTCATCCAAGCTAACATGATGCTTGGTGGGGACGGAGAGGTAGCTCCCCTAGTACCAATTATCCAAAGTCTTAGGTATCCAGACTGGGTCATACACGAGAGAGAGAGAGAGAGAGAGAGAGAGAGAGAGAGAGAGAGAGAGAGAGAGAGAGAGAGAGAGAGATTTGAGACCCAATGCCACTCTTGTAAAAAGACTCATGGCTCCTGCAGAACAAGCCTAGACCATTCTGGCGGTTAAGTGTTTACTTGCCTCTTCTTTTACTCGTAACTTTTTTGCTCGCATGTTTCTTGTATACTAACTGTTTCTCTTGTTGATCGTGCAGTTCTTACCCCCCAGGAAGTAAATATGGATCATATTATGAGTGTAAGTGACAGGAGGAAGAGCAAGAAAGCTCATGGGGCAGCTAATGCTCGAGCTAGTCGTGAGAAGGAGGCTACTGACAGAAATGCTTTTCTCCCCAAGGTTGGCATGGGGATGGTCCCCGTTGATGGATCGGGACCTGTTGAGGCCATTGAACACGCTCCTGAAGTCCAGGTGACTGTAGCTGAGGAGGAGGTCGACCGCTCGACTGAGCTAACATCGGGCTCCAGCCCCCCCCCTCAAGAACCAGCAAGGGTTGACCCCCCAAATTTCATAGACCTCGACGATGTCGACCAAGAAGATGATGAAGAATCTCTTCCCCTCTCTACTCGACAAAGAAAAAGGTCGCGGGTCGACAAAGGTAAGGCCATCTCTACCTCCAGCTGAAATTACCAGATTCGGACGTGCCCGGCGTGGTGTCGCACTGGGGCGAAAAGAGTTGTTTCATGGATTGGACGGATGAATTTCTTTTGAAAAGACAGAGTCCCCACGCCATTTTGATTATTCCCAAAACATTGAAAAAAGGCTTTTTGTTGTGTGATGAGATTTTCGAGTTCGGAGGTTAGGTTGTGCCTCGGGAAGAGAATTTTTAGCTCACCCAAAATGCCTCATATACATGAGTCTTTCTAAACCTTTCTTTGAAATTTTTTTGTGTGTTTGTGTGTATTAGGAAATAAAATGCATTTGAATATACGGAACTAGAACAACCCATTATCTATGTCGCTCCATTCTTGTGCATATTGTGCAGGGAAGATCTTTTAGGATCATTTAGATGGTTTGGATCTATGACATATGTAAGTAAAAACTACATTATAAACAATATATTTCAAGTAATAATATATGGGATTTTTATCAATAAGACCTTGAGATAGGGTGGAATTTACCAATAAAAACAAGACATTTCGAATTCTACCTTGTGGTCCAAGAGTTGAAATCAAACGACCGTAGAGTCCCTCGGCTGTTTATAACAATTTAAATATCCAAAAATACCCTTCTTTCTCTCTCTATTGCGCAACTCCCTTTCTCTCTCTTATCGCAATTCCGGCGATTGTTGTCTTCATCGATCTCCAAATCATCTTCATCTTCAAAAATCCAAGTGATTCAATTCAATCGATGGAAAAATACAATCAGAAATCAACCCTTCGCCACCCTCTGGTCCTCATTTATGCTCCCTTATCCCCATCACTACTAAACTCCATCTCTCTTGCTCCTTCTCCACCACTACTTTATCTTTTTCTCTTCATAAGAAATCCAATTTCTGGTCAATTATCACTTTCGTTGCCGCCCAGCAAGAAGACGATAACACAATTGTTCTTGAACAAGGAGGAGAAGTCGCCGACGTATCTGAATCGGAAGGAGAGATGGCGGAGGCGGAGGCCTCTGGAGAGGAGGATGAACACGCCGATCAGTTCTTGTTCAATCTCTTGAAAAGATTTTGATCCTATCCTAGGCTGTTTAGTGATTTGACTATTGCTAGTCAGTAATTTGGGGTTAGTCTGTTTTTATAATATCAACACAATCTGTTTTACTTGATTGAACTTGTTTGCGAATTATACAATTGTTGACCAAGTTGGTTCTTGTTTCGTTCTTAGTGATTGGTTCTAGTCAGTAAAGTATCTACACTTGTAGACCAACTGTACATATTTACGGACCCCATGATTTGCATTTCTGTTGTCTAGTTTTTTTTTTTTTCAGGTTTTATAAAAGAGGAGTAGAATTTTTGCTCTTTCGCTACGGGCTGCTTCTCTTGCTATGTATGAATACTGAGTTTAATCCATGTCTTCATTAACGGTGCAGGATTAAAGGAAAAAAATGGACGATCATAGTGGAAGAGAAGAGGAGAACAGATGTCTAGAGACGCCCCTAATAATTCATAGAAATTTTATTGAATCTAGAAAAGGACTAATTATTGGCCTCAGCGAGAGATGAGTTTTGGGGAAGCCAAGAAACAGGTTTTCCTTGCAGGTCCATTGTTGATTGTCAATATATTCATTGCACGCATACAAACCATTTCAGTCATGTTTGTTGGCCATGTCGGTAGCGAACTAGCTCTTTACGGTGCTTCTATGGCCTCTTCCTTCGCTATTGTCTACGGCTTGACTTATTGGTATGTATAATGTGATCAAGTTAAGTGCAATGCTAGCGAAAAAGTCACAAAATCTTGGTTACAAAATTAATCATGGGTTGCAGACGTTGATTGGTGACTAAATTATTCAATGATCACGGCCAGAAATTGCTTAGCCAATTAACTACTTCTCCGTCCCTAAATGAATGTCCAAATAAAATTTAAAATTTGCTCTTGATCAAAAGCAGATTTGAAATTTTGTTTAGACATTCATTTTGGGGCAGAGGGAGTACAATTAGCTAGAATTTGTGACCAGGTTTTTATGACTTTTTTTTTGTCTGATTCTTACTCTTTCATTTTTATTTATATTTTCCGATCCTAGTTACTTGTATTTAGTTTCTCACTTGAACACAACTTTTTGGACACAGCTTGGTGGAGCAAATGCACTTGATACGTTCTGTGGTCAGTCATATGGTGCAAAACAGTACCATATGCTTGGAATACATATGCAAAAGGCCATGTTTGTGCTTCTACTAATCTGTATTCCGTTATCTTTTATATGGGAAAACGCTGAGCATATTCTTCTATCGCTAGGACAAGATCCAGATATATCTGCAGAAGCTGGAGTTTATGCACATTTCATGATACCTAGTATCTTTGCTTATGTATCAATTTTCATGCTTTGTTTTGGTCCTGAAATTTAGTTTATCAATAGATTCGATGGAGATGTTATTAGGAGATGAGATGATTATTCATTTATGCACACAGACAAGTTTGTCATTTTACTCGGGAATTTTGATTAATACTTATGATTAATGTGAAAACCATTATACAATTTTTTACATCAAAACTGTGAAATAGACTTCTCAGTTATGATTGTTTGTGCACAACTGTGAGGTCAATTTCTCAGTTATGATTGTTTGTGCACAACTGTGAGGTCAATTTCTCAGTTATGATTGTGAGGTTATTTTCTCAGTTATTGTGCATAACTGTGAGGTCAATTTCATTATTTTTATGTCATTCTTTCATAGAACAACTGTGAGGTCTATTTCACAGTTGTTGGGTGTGATGTGAATAAGTGTGAAATGTTTCACACTTCTAAAACTGTGAGGTCAATTTCTCAGTTATTATGATTGTTTGTGCAGAACAGTGAGGTCTATTTCACAGTTATTATGTTTGTTTGTGCACAACAGTGAGGTCTATTTCACAGTTGTTGGTTGAGATGTGAATAACTGTGAAATGTTTTTCACACTTATAAAACTGTGAAATAGACTTCTCAGTTTATAAATGTGAAAACCATTGTACAATTATTTTACATCAAAACTGTGAAATAGACTTCTCAGTTATAAATGTGAAAACCATTGTACAGTTATTTTACATCAAAACTGTGAAATAGACTTCTCAGTTTATAAATGTGAAAACCATTGTACAATTATTTTACATCAAAACTGTGAAATAGACTTCTCAGTTATAAATGTGAAAATCATATACAATTTTATACTCATGTGTGAATAAATGATAAATAATTTCTCAGTTTTTACAAGTGAAAAATAATTTTATTTTATTTATAAAATTTGAAATATATGATGAGTAAACTTGTTTGATTTGTCTTGGCGGTGCGATTAAAACTGTAGTTTCGGATCATTTTTACGATTTTTAGATTTTGAGATATTACATTTTTAAAATTTCAAGGTAAAAAAAAGGAAGAGAGAAAGAGGAGAGAGAAAGTGAGGAAAGAAGGAGAGATAGCGCGCAGGAAAGGAAGCTACAGGCAATATGCGTGTGTTATGGTTGGGGGTAATTTGGTCCAGTCAATTTACCTAGGACTTATTGGTAGTTTTGAAAATGTCAGTCCTTAAAGATAGTTTTTATTTGGATGAGGGATTAATTGGTCAAAGTCTCATAATATATTTAAAGACTTGGAAATTAAAGCATTTATTTAAAATTCGGAAGGAGATCTCACCAATGTTGGTTTCTTTCTATCTTCCTCGGGGGAATGTGGTTGATTTGTGGTGGTTTAAAGAGGAGAGAAAGTCTGCTCTCACTCGGGCATAACCTACCCCAATTAACTCTCATTTACACTTGCTAAACTCGTGGATTTTGACCGCTTTTGAGTCATTTATTGGGTGTTTGGAGTTTGGTGAGTGGGTGTGGGTTGACGAGGGTTGGTTGAGGATGGATGTGGGTTATGTGACATCGGGAGGTTGATCGGGACGGACCGGGATGGAACGGGATGCCTCGGGATGCCTCGAAATGGCTCGAAAAGGCTGGGGGTTGAAAGGGATGGATTGTTGAGATGTTTGTTGATGAGAAATGAGCTGCTGAAGGCCAGTATTTATAGGCCCAGAATCTGGACAAACAGGTCCGCATGGATCATTCAAGCACTGTCAGAGTTCATCATTTTCTTGACTTTTGTGTCGTTGGCGTGTTCACAAGGAAGTCCACAAGAGTAAGTAATAACACATAGGTCCGCACGGACCAGAAGGTAATAACAGATTTTTTTGATTTTTGTGCCATCTCTGCAGCGCCCTTCCGACAATTCTCAATGCCTAGAATGTCCCTCTTTTGGTTTGCTTTGATCGACCAAAAACCAACCAAAAACCAACCAATAACAGATTTTTTTTGATTTTTGTGTTGACAAGGAAGTCCACAATGAGGCTGTATGACACGATCTAGACCAAAAACCAACCAAAAAAGTCACGGTTTTAAAAGTGTGACACGGACTAGTGCATTGGTCGACACTGGCTGCAAAGTGTACAGGATATATGGTGCGCGTAGTGTGCGGCCTCCTAAAAAATTCCTTTTTGAGTTAAAACAGAGATTTTCATAAATATGTTTTAAAAGAATATTTTTCGGAACGGGGGAAAATGCAACAAGTAAGCACGTAAATTTTCTGGAACTTGGCCAGACTTAGGACTGCATAGCCCCAAGCTGCCAAAATTTCCAGATTAACCTCAGAAAGTGTCCTAGTGGAACTGCGAAAGAAGTCGTCCGGCCATGATCCAGGCAGATCAAGCCGTCCGGCTGGATCCAACAGTTTTCCAGGTTCCAATTTTTTTCCTTTCCAGACTGTTTTTCCGAGCATTTTGGCAACTTTCAGCTTCAGAATGGTCCTTGTTTATCATTTCAGAGTATGCACAAACCAAAAAACCAAGATGCATGCAAGATAAGAAAAGGAAAACACAAGTACAAAAATGGGATCCGGGACGGAAGGCTAACCCTCGTAAACGTTTCCAACGCTTCTTATGGAAAAAGAAGTTTGGAAACATTTACATCTCCCAGCAAAGTCGCCAAACTGTGAATGTGGGCCCATCGCGGATTGAACCGTTTCTTATAGGGTCGCCGCTTCACCTCAGTTTAAAGACACCGGTTAATTGAAAAACGGAGTCGCCACGCCATTTTGATTTCCTCAAAACTTTGAAAAAAAAGGATAAGGGTCCGGAGGTTAAGTTAATCCTTGGGATGAACGGATCGCGTTCACCCAAGGAGCCTTACGAAAGCAAGTCTTCCTAGATCTGAAGTTTGTGCTCGTTTGTGTGCTCGTATGTGTGTGTGTGTTATTTGAAAAAGGAGGGAATGTACCAAGTTATCTACCGGACGTTTAAACCATATAAGAAGGTTATCGCTCAGGATTTCTTGGATTTGATGTATTCGGGATTTTGATCCCGTGCTCATCTTGGATTTATGATCATCATTAAGTGACCTTTTTACCCTCCCGTTGGAATAATCAACCATAGTAGGCGTGAAAGCCTTGGTGTGTCTTAAAACAACGTTCTTTGGGGACTTGGTCATATATGATAGGGAGAGGGACACCTTTTATAGTCCAAGAATGAGACTCTTTAGAAAGGAAGAGCCTTTGCCCATCAATCCTACATCTTGAGACGATTGAGCTTAGTAGGGACATTTATGCTCGTCTCAAGTGATGATCGGAGATGTAGGGGCTAAGATTCATCCGCTTCTAAAGGGACTACAACTATGGCATTTTAATGGCAGAAACGATGTAAAGATGATGTCTTTACACCGATCCACACCACGGGATGCTTCAAGAACCAAGGGGACTAAGGGAGGGGGTATAAATATTGGATCTTTATACTCGTCCTATGTCTTTTGTGCCTTAAAAGGTCACTAGACAATCCTCGGAGAGTGATCCAACCAAAAGGGACATGGGGGGAATGACTTTGAAAGGTAAAGATTGCATATTTATGAAATAAATGTAATGAACATTATGAAATCTAAGGACACAAATGTAAAGGGAAGACCTTTGAGGCTTTCCTATGTCCTTTAAGAACCTTATGAGGTGGAAAATCCTTGGAAGCTAGGTCAAGGGAGGGGAATTGACATAATAAGAGTAAAGATTGCATTTTTATGTAATAAAATATAAGTATTTCACATCATCATGTGATGAATCCTCCCTAGAACAAGCCACTTGTGGACTCTTGTTCATCCTTGGGATAGGATTCCCCATGAATCATTTGTGTAGGGGAAAGGGGGAAAGATGATGTTTACATGACAAAGATAGATCTTTATGGCAATATATCAATATTGATGACAAGTAAAGGCAATATAGATGACAAGTAATGAATATGACAATATAATAAAAGTATTTCAAGGAGAAAGGAAGGAGAGATTACCAATGGTGGTTCTCTCTATCTTCCTTGGGGATTTTCCTATATAGGAAGGGTTTTGGATGGATTTTATGGAGGAGGGAGGTGATTTTTGGGAGTTCTAACTCTCTGGAAATTCGTGGAGTAATTTTGGCAAAGTGACAATGCTTAATTGTTCTTTTTTAAAATGGGTAGAGGAGGCCTCTATTTATAGGTTGCAGTGTGCTTCCTAATGAAGCCGCCCGGCATTAACCTCTTGCAAAGGAAGCCGTCCGGCATTATCCACTGATGACTCAGCCTGCATCTAGATTCATGCAAGGTGGCAGCTGGAAGCTTCATTCCAGCGAGGGACTGCTTGAAATTTTAATTCCTTGCAGGTCCTTCCTCCCTTGGACAGTTTGGAAAAGTTCCAGAATTGCCCCTGAACTTTAGGAAAGTTCGGGGAATTGTCGAGAAATTTAACCGGAAGGCATGAGCCAGATTTGGGTACTTACAGAAGCCCCTCGGCAACGGCACTTGCAGAGCAAGTGGGGTTGTCGATAAAAAGAATCCAATCTAGCGAACTGCCGAGACGGATTGGGTGACCAAGGAGGCCGAGTGGTTGAACCTTTAGAAGGCTACCTACGTATCCCGGAGGAATCAAGCTATGATCGTAGTTCGGAATCCACTGGGGAATGTCAAATAGAAACTGGTCCCTTGCTATGAAGATGGAAAAGAAGTGACCTAAGAGGTCAAATGGCTGGTCCTACTGGGGATATGCCAAATGAAGGGAGTGACCAATGTGGTCAAATAGCTGAACATTTATGAAAGACTCATGCACCACTTAGGAGTGATGAATGAAAAGGGTGACCACTGCGGTCGGATGGCTGGACCTTTATGAAAGGCTCATGCACCACTGAGGAGTGATGAATGAAAGAGGTGACCAATGTGGTCGGATAGCTGGACCTTTACGAAAGGCTACCTACGTATCCCAGAGGAATCAAGTCGTGGTCGTAGTTCAAGGTTCACTTATCCCAGAGGAATCAAGTCATGGTCGTAGTTCAAGGTTCACTAGATAGTTAGGAACAGGTCTAGGGTCCTTGGAATTTTGACGATTAATGGAGGAGTC
This sequence comes from Adenophora triphylla var. japonica, assembly GCA_022495995.1. Classification (NCBI taxonomy): domain Eukaryota; kingdom Viridiplantae; phylum Streptophyta; class Magnoliopsida; order Asterales; family Campanulaceae; genus Adenophora; species Adenophora triphylla. Next base: position 341,525 of record JAFEMH010001480.1, on the reverse strand, counting down.
ACCTTATTTGATTTGACAATCACCTTAATTGATTTGACAATTAATGAAGGTTGTCACCTTAATTGATTTGACAATTAATGGAGGTTGTCACCTTATTTGATTTGACAATTAATGGAGGTTGTCACCTTATGAAACTAAAGCTTACGTCGCTATCGAGGATATAGAGGTAGCTAAAGTTGAAAAGACTAAAGCTTACGTCGCTATCAAGGAGATAGAGGTAGCTAAAGCTGAAAAGACTAAAGCTTACGTCGCTATCAATGAGATAGAGGTAGCTAAAGCTAGAAAGACTAAAGCTTACGTCGCTATCAAGGAGATAGAGGTAGCTAAAGCTGGAAAGACTAAAGCTTATGTCGCTATCAAGAAGATAGAGGTAGCTAAAGTTTGATTTTGACAATTCGAAGGTTGTCACCTGGCATTATTCCATTTGGTGATAACAGAAGGATTTTTGAGAGAAAATGTTATTTCATTTGGAGATAACGAGCATTTTTGAGAAACAACGTTATTCCATTTGGAGATAACGAGGATTTTTGGTTAAATGGAAAATGGAGGGGCACAAGTGTAAATTCAGCCTGAGGTGAATGAAGCCGCCCGGCATGAGATGGGGAAAAAGAAGCCATTCGGCTTGAAACCTAATTTCACCAGATTTATTTAAACACCAGAAGAACGGGCAGCAGACATTGCTGCCTTTGTTTTTGTCGAGGAGAGAGGAGAGAAATGAGGGAGAAATGCCAAGATTTTCAATCCTTTAGCTTTCTATTGCTCAAGATGGATCAAGGAGGGAACATCTTGCCTCGACAAGCGCGTCGGACCTTGTCGCAAGCCGCGAGGATGAGGCGGAGAGAATTCGTTAGGACGGAGCGGAAGTATGACTTCACGACACCTACTTTCGAGTTTTATCCTAGAAAAAGGGAGCACAAGTCAATGAAACCTCAATCGATTGGGGTAAGCATTCTCGATTTGCTTGATTCCGTCGATTTTAATTGACTTTTGATTGATTTAGGGATTTACTTGAATTTTGGGAATTTTTGTATTTTTCTTGCGATTTTATTGATGATTTTAGGGATTTGATACTTAACATATGGGGCTAAGGACATAAATAAACATGCATGTGCAATTTATTTGAAAAAAATATGAGAATGACTCATTTTTTGAAAATAAAGTAAGAAAAATAATGCCTAAAATGTGACGGAGTTTTTGCATGTGCTAGAACTAGGTTGACTTCTGATCATGGATGTGAAAACAAGATTTTGGACGATGTAAAGGATTCATGCATGCCATCTTGAAAAATTAAAACTTATGTGCAAAGAATTTTGTGAAAATCGGAAATTTTGTGTTTGGGAGAGTATGTGCTCGGGGTGACGTGTTTCAAATGATGAAAGACACGTGTTCTAGGCAAATGATGCTAGAAACGTCTTATGAATGCTTTTCTTTGACAATGCGTGCACTTTTTTTTTGTGAATGTATGCATTCTTTTGAGATAAACTGAAGGACTAACGTGCTTTTGATGTGCTTAATTGCAGGAGAGCAAGTCCCGAGGACCCGGTGAGATAGCGGTGAAGTTGTGGGAGAGGATGCCCAACTTCGAAAAGGATGGCCACAATCCCAGACAGTTAGTGGTGGCGACTGGTCTTCACTCTTTCGTCGAGGCTATCAGCCGAGGCATTCATGTGACCTCCAAGAGCAAGGGGCTGGTCCAGGCTCTTTTAGAGTTTTGGTGGGACACCACTCACAGCTTTCATCCGAGCTGGGGAGAGGTCACGGTGACTCCCGCCGATTTTACTGCCATTATTGGCTTGAGATTCACTGATAGGCTGTGACCTGGAGGGATCACATTTCTGAGGCCGAGTTCAGAGATTACGTGGGATTTGACCTCCGTTCGAAGGGGCTGGGGATGGAGATGAGGTTGGTTGAGATTCAAATTTTGAGGTGCATGGAGGAGTTCGCAGCCAGTGAGGTGACTGCCCACTAGCTCGCGAGAGCTTTCTTGTGGTTGACCTTGTCTGTCACCATCTTTGCAAATTCTGGGACGTTGGCGATGATTTGTTTGCTTGACTCTCTGGATTTCTGGATGTGGTTGGGGAGGTCTCTTGGGGTGAGGCCGGATTAGCTGAGCTTTATTTCTCTTTGGACTTGTACAGCCGGAATAAGGTTGCTTTTCTTTCGCTCTTGAGTTACTCTCATTTTCTTTCTCTCTTTTTCCTTTTGCGTCTTGAGTCTTTATGAGAGAAATGACCCTTATGTTTTGACATGCAGGTCTGGTACTTCGAGGTGATTGGGTTCTTTCCTTGAAACCAGCAGAGTGATCCCGCTATCTTCTCGGCCATGGTGCGCTGGAGAGGAGAGGCTAGGGATAAGTTCACCGGGAAGACCCGGATCACCTTTGATTATAAGATGGTGAAGTCTATCATCAACAGGGATGGTCATGAGGGAGTGGACTTCTATCCCTGGGGGAGGTATCCGGAGGCTTTGATAGGGGATGCCGTGGTGGTGACCAGGCAGAGGAGGTGGCTGGAAGGTTTGACCTGCGATATTATTTATCTGGGGGACCGATTCTCCAGGAAACACGGTCACGTCCCTCCTTTGGACGCGATCACCCCTCATGACCCTCCTCCGTTTATGCTGCAGCCCAGGCACTGGTCAGTGGATGAGGTTGGTAAAGAAAGCCGCTGCCCAGGGGTACGGGGAGGCTGAGCCGACCGATCTACCTATGCCTCTGGCTCACCTTTCTTATGTGGTGAACGGGGTACCGAGGAGGCTGATGGTGCCTATTCCAGACACGAGGGAGGCCGAGTATACTTTGCCGACTGACAGCACTGTAAGTAACTATGGGTCCCTTTTCTTTTGGGCTTTTTTTTATTTTCTGCGATTTTGAACTTTTCTGGGATTTTCTGAGCTTTTCTTTTCTTTCTCGCAGGTCCCTGCTCGCACCTATGACAGTTTGGTGCGGCAGAACAGGGGATGGAAGAATTTAGCTCGGTCCCTCTTGAGGAAGCTGGCTTGCGCGTCAAGGGCAGCGGGGAATGTGCAGGAGCCCAAGCGTAAGAGGAGGCACATTGGGAGCACGGCCTCTACATCATCAGCCTCGGAGTACCACTCATCATCTACCAGTGTCGTGCCTCGGGGACAAGGGCCTAACACTGACATTTTAGAGCAGCTGGCAGAGTACGAGCATGTGCCCATCCACTTATTTGCTGTGAGTGATGATGAGGACCTGCTAAGGGATCCTGAGCTCTATGAGCTGAGTAGTGATGATGATGAATCGGAGACTTAGGGTTTCTTAGGCTTAAGCTAGGAGAGCGAGAGAGAAAACAATGAACAAACTATGCACAATTTGTATTATTTCTTTTTATTTGGGTGCCAAGGAGGCAAGGACAATGTAATGTTCTTTTATTTTTCTTTTCTTATTGATCCTTTATTATTTTGCATATTACTTGAGCCTCGGGGCAACTTTTTGCATGGAAATGGGGCAGAATTTGAGCCGAAATGGTTTATGATGGTGAGTCGAAATGGTTAATGATGGTGTATGAATGTATGAATGGTGTTTGTGAATGTTTTTATGCAGGTTTTGTTAAGAAAGTGGGGTGAGAATCCCACTTGGGCAGCAGCTTTGGCTGCTGCAGATTTTTTTCTGCAGAAGCGAATGAAGCCGTCCGGCCAGGTCTAGGGCAAAAGAAGCCGCACAGCTTGGAGCCTTGTCTGAACTGGTTTTCTGCAAATAAATCAAGAGATGTCCTTTTCATTTCATTTTCAACTTAGACTTGTCCCAACTGATTCCAGAGCACATTTTTGACCAAAAAATCATCGAGTCGGATTACTGCCATGGAAAAACCAGTCCGATTGCAAAAGGGGAAAAGGGATCGTTTTCTGTCCGACCTCCAATCCTGGATGAGATACAACTTTCAATCTCATAAGGGGATATTCGATAGCACCTTCAAGATCAAGTCTTTATGGCATTTGAAAGACCTCCCACCTGATTGGGACCTTTTGAGAGCAGCAACGAGGTTTTGGGACGTTCGGAGACATTTTTACTACTTTTCTTACAATGAGCTCGTTCCAAACTTTGAAGATTTTCGGGCATTGATTGGGGGTCCAGAAACTGAGGCCATCTCGATTCCTTTGACCCGGGACTTGCCGGTGACCGTAAAGTTGGCATCTTTTCTGCAAATTTCTCCGAAAGAGGCCGAAGGGATGATGATAGCCCCTAACAGAATTGACATTTCTGATATTTCGGGCAGATTCGGGTCTCCGGGTACTGCTGCGACCACGGTATCTATGGAGGCCTTTGTCCTCTGTGTATTCTCCTTCCTATTCACTGCCGAGTCCTTCGGAGTGTGCCACAGCGGCCTTTTGGACATGGTCAGAGACTGCAGGGCCGAGAGAGATATCGTCCCACTGATTTTGGGGGAGACTCTTCATGGCATTGACAGGATGGCTAGGGGGACCATTTCATGCGGTCTGGGAGCCCAGCTGTGTTGAATTTATGGCTGCAGGAGAGACTCGAGGCTTTGCTAGGGGCTTTGCCTACCCAGTGTCCTTGGGTGATTTCTCGGAGGGGTGCACCGAGACAGCAGGATCAGAGTAGCTGGGAGCTGATGATGGCTCGGTTGTCTACCTCAGATATTCACTGGTGGGTGCCTCACTGGAGGTTGCAGACTCGTAGGACATTTCAGGAGTCCTATATAGTGAGGGCTCCGGGACTCTCTTTGTCGTCTTTCTACATTCCCTGCCTAGTGTCCAGGCAGTTTGGGACTTTGCAAGAGCCATTGGATGATTGGGAGGACATCCATACCATGGAGGTAGAATCTTTTGTCATGAGGGATCCAGACAGCTTCTCATTTTCTCGAGAGCGTGGACATACACTGCTTTTCCACCCAGGGCCATTCTCAAGAGCAGGAAGAATACTATCTTGACCATGGTTTACTTGGATTGGTACGAGAGGGAAATGGGGGAGACTCAGATTGTTTTGGGAGAGAGGCGTCAAGCTTTATTGGGTGCTGACCGTGACTCTAGCAGAACTCTGAGGGAGACCGAGGCGAGGGCTAGTTGCCACAACCATTCGGGCTATCTTATTAGGGACCTGGAAGCCAGGTATGAACGATTATCGGAGGTTTCTCCCCTCACTGAGGCTCAACGAGAGGAGATAAGGACTCGTGCCAGGGTGGAAAAGGCACTTATTGACACAGGCTTGATGGAGGCTCCAGTGAGGATTCCTAAGATAGGGATGAGGGAGACAGACATCATTAAGAAGAAAAGGAAGAACACTCGACGAGGTCGAGGTAAAGAAAGAAGAACAAGGAGGACGCTGTTGTTGACAATTGATAGGCCTATTCCGAGTATCTACTTATGGCTTTTGCAAACACATTAGTTGATTAGGCCTTTTGTATGTTTTAGTCTTTGTAGCAGGTTAGCAGAGTCAAGAGTAGACCGTGCTTGAACTCATCAAGAAGTTTTTGATTTGTAAATAACAAGAGATATTATCTTAGAAATTATTCAAGACACATTTCATGGAAACTTTGAATGTCTTATTTATTGTTTAGACCGAACCATTTCTGGCTGCCTACGTTCCCCTTTTACAAGAAAGGCTAAGGGGCTCAGGTCTTCGTAGTTCATTCTAATGAACCTTTGGATTTTTTTTTGTTTTTTTTTATGCACAACCCTATTTTTTGCCTAGACTGCTATTTTTCAGAGTTTTCAGCCTAGCTAGGTATTACTCTTTCGCACTATTATATTTTTTTCTTTTTTTTATATGTGCAACCCAGTTTTTTTTCCTAGACTACCCTTCTCAAGGTTTTTAGCCTAGCTGGGTATTACTCTTTTGCACTATTTTTTTATTTATTTTTTTTCTTTTTTTTCTTTTCCTTCTTTTTTTTTTTATTTTAGACATAGTACCGGCGGAGCTTGTCACCGTTGACTGGGTGAACAAAAGGATTGCCATCCAGGTTTGCAAGTTTCAATGCTCCTCCAGACAGTATCTTCTGTACTATGTACGAACCAATCCAAACAGGTTCCCAGTTTCCTAGAGGGTTGTCTCTGGTAGGGGGCTTTTCTTTCAACACCAAATTACCTTCTTTGATATCTTTGGCCTTGACCTTTTTGTCGAACGCCCTGGCCATTCGCCTCTAGTAGGCTCGGGTATGTTCCATGGCCTTTAATCTCCTTTCATCAAGTAGGGCAAGCTCATCATGCCGGCTTCGCAACCACTCTACTTCACCCTTAGCGACGGGATTTCCAACTCTATTGGTAGTACTGCTTCCATCCCGTAGGTTAAAGCAAAAGGGGTTTCTCCCGTGGCTGTCCTGACAGAAGTTCTGTAGTCCCAGAGTGTCGGATGCAGTTTCTCGGGCCAATCATGACTAGGGGTGTACGCGGTACGGTTTGGTTTGGTTTTGAGATAAAATCGATACCGTACCGAATACTTTCGGTTTATTGAATATCAAAACCGTTTGAGTTCGGTTTTCATTCGGTTCGGTGTTTCGGTTTTCGGTATCGGTTGTAAATCGGTTCGGTTTTTTTTTTCGGTTTTTAAAGGCGTTACCATTGTTATACTTTTTCATCTTTTTTATGCTTTTCCAACATTGCCTATTTAAAAAAAAATCAAGCAAAATCATGAACTTATAAAGAGTTGAGAAATAAAGACATGTAAAAACATGTTAACGAATTAATGAATTATTAATTAACCACTTTATCAAGTAATGAATATTTTATTTTAGTGTGCATAATCAGATAAGTGAAATATGTGTTTAAATGTGAAATGCATATAAATTAGTATATAAACTTCCAAAAATATAGTAAAACAACATTGTTTTAGTATAATCGATACGGTTCGGTTTTTCATATCGGTAGCCAAATAGAAAAACCGTACCGTACCGAAAAGTTCGATTTCTACTTAAAAAGAAACCGCACATTTCGGTTTTAGTCGGTTATTCGGTAATTTTGGCTCGATTTTTTCGGTTCGGCACGGTTTTTTCGGTGTTTCAGGTTTTCTTGCACACCCCTAATCACGACCGCGGGTGGCCATCTTTCGGATGATTCTTTCGAGTGTCTTATTGGCAGCTTCTACTGCTCCATTGGTCTGAGGCTTGTATGGGGATGATTTGTGGCAAGTAACTCTGAATTCTGACAATAATCTATCCCAGTCTCCTTCAAAGTGCATCCCGTTATCGGAGATGATCTCATTTGGCACCCCATATCTGCACATGATGTTTTCTTTGATAAACTGGGCCACTTTCTTGGAAGTGAGGACTTTATAGGACTTTGCTTCTACCCATTTCGTGAAGTAATCCACTGCCACCAACACAAATTCATGCCCATTGCTTCCAGCCGGGGCTATCTTCCCTATTACGTCAATATCCCAAGTTGCAAACGGCCAAGGAGTCGTCATGCAGTACAGGTCGTGAGGCGGAAGATGATTAAGGTTGACAAACCGTTGGCACTTGTCGCACTCTCGGACATGCTGAACACAGTCTGTTTCCATGAAAATCCAGTAGTAAACCATTCTGAGGATCACTTGCATCAGTGCTCTAGCATTCATGTGAGGACCGCAGAGACCATTATGGACTTCGTTCATTAGCTCTCTTGCCTTTTCTTTGGTGACACACAGAAGAAGCGGTCCTTGGTATCGTTTTTTGTACAGCTCACCTCCTAGGATGACATAGTAAGAGGCCAGCCGCTTCAAGGCTTGCAGGCTTTTGGATTTGATGCCTTCCTTCAGTCTACCTTCTTCGTCTTCAAAAGCTGACTCCCCATCTTTGAGGAACTGGTAAACCTGATTGTACCAAGGTTCCTTGACAGGCTTAGGTCCCAACTCTATCTCGCAACAGAAAGCTGGGGCTTCTTTTCTTCCCACTCTGAATGGTTTTATTGCCTTTCCCTCGAGGATCTCTACCAATGAGGCTAGAGTAGCTAAGGCATCTGCAAATCTGTTCTTGTCCCTTGGCAGGTAGTAGAAGGTCACTTCTTTGAACTACTCAGTCAATTCTTCCATGTAGGCATGATACCTCTGGAGGTTAGGATCCACAGTCTTCCATTTGTTAGAGACCTGGTTGATGATTAGGGCTGAGTCTCGGTAGACCTCGAGCTCCTTGACATTTCTTTCTAGGGCAACCTCCAAACCAGCTATACAGGCTTCATACTCTGCTGCATTGTTTGTGGAAGAGAAGTTCAACTTGATGGCTATTGGCATATGCTCATCTTTCAGGTCTACCAGTAGCATTCCTATGACCACTTTGTTAGGCGCATCGAGAGGGAAGGTTTGTCGAAGATATACTTGATGGGGTTCATTTTCGAAACCAAATTCACAGAATGGGCCTGCATGTAGTGCCTCAGCTTTTTGACTACCCAGACTAGCCCTGCACAAGTCTTTTCACATGCCGAGTAATTGAGCTCACTCCCTTACAGCTTTCGACTGACAAAGTAAATGGCATTTTATACCCAAGAATCCTTCTTTTCCTGAGCCAACATAGTGTAGCGTTGTGAGAAAGAAATTCTGGTTCTTTTTATTTTTATGAGTCGCCACCTATATTATTTGATTGGAAACATAGAAAAACCATTTTGAGAGATTTGGGTTCGGGGCTTAGGTTATGAAATGGGTAGGTTTAGAAGGCATCCATTTCACCCAATCCGGAGATCGGTCTTGCTAAAGAAAAGAGAGGTTTTTCAAAAGAAGAAGTAAAAAACGAATTCAAATACTACAAATAAAGGTCCATTTGACGAGGTCAAACGGAATGTAGAATCGATTGCTTCGAGACCGTCTCCATGATTTGGAGAGGCTCTAGGCCGATCCTAGATTCTATGGACTTATACCACTCTAACAATCAATTAGAAGGAAGATTAGGAATTACCTTGCGTGAGGTGATTTGGGCAGAGTTTCGACTCAAGTTTAGAGTCGACCCTTCACACGGACAGAGCTTCGCCTTGGTCCTTGGTTTGGAGATTGATGCTTGTTTATCAACAAGGTTGACAAACAAACTATGAGGTGAGTTTTAGGGTGATTTTGAAGGATTCTTTCAGGGAAAGAAAACGACAAAATGTGTGTGTGTTGTGTAAATTCGCGGTCTGGGACCTTCGACCTCTTCGACCTTGGAAGTCACCAAGTATTTATAGAGGTTGGATATGAAGAAGTGGAGAGTTAAAACCCTATCAGATGGTTCTAGACCTCCTCTCCCATTGGTTGGCCGGAGAGATAAAGTTTTATCCCGAAAAGAGGTTGAAATCGACGAGGAAGCGTCTGCAATCTGCAGAGGGAGATATCTCGCGCGAGACACGCCATCTCGCGGCGAGATATTGCTCCTGTGGACAGTTTTGTCCTTTCCTCGTTATCTCGTATGCAGTTTAGTCCCAAACTAACGGTAGTTAGTCAAAACTTTAACGAAACATGACGAAATGGTGGATTTCAACTTCTTGACTCAAAGCGAGACTTAGAGTGGCATAAGTATGATCCAATGTGTTCAGAATGGGGTGTCTACAGAGCCCCTCGGCGACAAGTCTTATGAAAGAAGTCATGTCGACGATAGAAAAGACATCATTCTGAACATCGGGATGGTCGTGCCGCACGGATGCCTACGTATCTCTATCGGAGAATCAGACCATAACGTAGTTCGACTCCAAAACACGAAAAGGTTGCTTTAGGTATTTTGAAAAATGTTTTTTTTGAAAATCGAGGAGATTTTATATTTTTATTTGAAAAGGCAAATTCATACTGAGGAATCAAATCAAGACCCAATTCTGAATATACCTGCATGCGAAGATTCGCACATGTCGGGCTCCGAACTGCGGGAAATATGTTAGAAAACAAAGGCTTACTGTCCAGGTCCTGCGAGTCTGTCGTTTATTGTGACGATTCGCCGTTACGGGCTCCGAATCGGGCTTTTTCTTTGTTGGGGATGATGATTCACCTGTTTGGGCGTTGAATCGGGCTTTTGGTTCGACGATCCACCTGTCTGGGCATTGGACCGAGCTTTTTGATGACGATTCACCTGTTTGGGCGTTGGACCGAGCTTTTTTGATGACGATCCACCTGTTTGGGCGTTGGACCGAGCTTTTTGATGACGATCCACCTGTCAGGGCGTTGGACCGGGCTTTTTGATGACGATCCACCTGTCAAGGCGTTGGACCGGGCTTTTTTTTATGACGATCCACCTGTCTAGGCGTTGGATCGGGCTTTTTGATGACGATCCACCTGTCTGGGCGTTGGACCGGGCTTTTGATGACGATCCACATGCGGGCGTTGGACCGGGCTTTTCCTTTGATGACTCACCTTCAGGGCTCTGAATCATGTGAATTGGGTTGATCTTTGGACCACTCGGTTCTCGGGCGGCCCAGTGCCGTGCAGGGCGATTGTGCGCATGTCACGTTTGACTCGTTCCGTGACTTGCGGTATCGGTTTTTCCACGTTTCCTTGCTAGTTTATCATTTCGAGGGTAAATGTGTCAAAATTTTGAACTTTGACGTTGCGTAGACGCTTATTGTCGAGGACAATTTTGTCCTTTTCCGGAAGGTTTATCTCGCGGCGGGATAAGATATACCGCACGAGATATGTCTTGTCGGGGCATATAAACGATGACTCTAGCTCATTTTGAAAATATCCTTTTCAAAATTTCCCTCCCTAGCTCGAGCCAAGGTCGCCTTTTCTGTGGTTTTTCGTGGATTTGCTTGGAGATTCTTCCCCCCAATCCATTCTCAATCCCTCCTTCCTCCAAAATCCATGGCTCAAGAACAAGGAAATCCGATTTTGCGAAGCTATTTGCTAGGGAAAGATTATCCTCGCGATGATCTTACTTTTGATAGGAACGCGCATATCTCCACCGTCGTTCGGGAGGGCTTGGTAAGAACTCTATCTTCACCTCTTGTTTCTTGTATTGCATTGGTTTGAATCCCCTTTCCCTTGAATTCAAAATTCCTTCAATGGCCTTTGTTCATGTTTGTGCTTAGAACTAGGTTCCCCTTGCATGCTTTGATTTTGTGCATTTTCTTTGGATGTTTGTTGTTGCATCGTGTGCGTATGAGCCTCCTACACATCATGGATTGTAGGAGAGGTTGATTCGGATTATGATTGACATCCTTGGGCAAGCTTTTCTTGTACGCACGCCAAGTGTTCGATGAAATGCCCCAATGAAAAATTTTCTTCTATTTCATTGATTTCTTGACATGGAATGATTTCTAATGTTGCCCTCTCTGTTTTTCCTCTTTTGCGATCGTATAAGCCAATTAAGAACTGTCGAGGGAGTCCGAAGATGGCTAGGGCGGTTTGGGACAAGATCAAGGATCTTGACGGCGTCCGAGCTAGGGTGGCCCAAACGGGTTTGTTGACTTTTGTTGACAATCTTAGGGGAATTAGGCAGACCCCCAAGTTCTCCAGGCTATTCGGGAGAGGTGTTGGGACACTACCCACACTGTTCACTTGCGCTTCGGGGAAGCGACTATGACCGGCCCGACTTTACGGCCATCACGGGATTGGAATTTATTGGCGATCCCCTGCCGAAGTTTCCGAATTATAAGCCCGCGAATCCCGGCCGCGTGGAGCGGTTGATTGGTTTCGTCCCTAACAAGGTTAAGGGATTTCTTCTTGAGTGACACCCCTCCGTCGGATTGACGATTATCTTTGAGAAGCGAACGCGATCACGGATCGGCGGTGAGGGGCCCTGCAGGTACATCCTTTACGAGACCCTTTTGCGAACCATTCCTCTACGGCTCGTCTTTCGTTGTTACGTTTGTTGGTTGATCTGGATGAGGTGAGCGGCTACGATTGGGGCTCAGCGGGACTGGCCTTCTGCTACCACGCCATGGATGAGGCGTGTAGGCACACCAAGGATACTCTGTCGGGGTATTCTTATGCCTGGGAGGTATGCCTCTTAATTCCGTTTCTGCTCTTTGTCTGTATGCTGCATGCTGTGTTCCCTTCTTGAGATACATTACATTTTCTTGTGCGAGATATGGGGCTACTTGTCCTTGGGTTTGTATAGGTTTGAGTTGGAGAGCCGGGCCCCTTTGTTCCCAGATATCAGGAGGTAGAGCCACCCGAATCGGAGCGTTGATGAGGAGGAGGACCAGGATTGGACTTTGACGGTGGCGGAGGCGCGGGCTATGTTGGACACCTTTGAGTACGAGAGACTGGGCCTGTATCCTTGGACCCTGTTAGAGCTGGAGGTGCATCGTGCTTGGGATGCTACCGGGATGCGAGAGGATCTTTGGCATCTTTGGAGGGAGATACCATGTATCTCGGTGAGCGGAGTCTTCCCACGGCATGGCGGGGTAGACTATCATACGAGTGCCGGCGGATCCGCGAGGTCGATGTATCCCACCCGCTCTATTCGGAGGATGATTATGCTAGTCTTTTGGTGGGTGATGCGGCGACGGCTTGCGTGATCCCGGGGCTTCTTATGCGGAGTTTACGCCTCGGTTGATGGGTCCCCCTCTGGTGGGGGATAGGCGATCGCATGCTCGTGGCTCCGCCTGCGCACGCTTCGGGTTCTTGACCCCTAGCACTTCCTCCCGAGGCTACGGGTTCTCTGCCTTTTGCCCCGGACTACGGCCCTTTGAGCTACACGTATATGATGGGGAGCATGCCGATGATGGGGCACATCCCGTCTCTGATCGGGTTCACGAGGGTTACCGCCTCCGTGATGTCTCTTCGGTATGTTGTGTTTGTCTTGTTTCTCGTATTCGTCCATATAAGTGTATATGTCCGACTCCATCGAGCATCTTTTTTTTTCTTTGATTGTCGAGGTCACCATATCCGCGGCCGATTACAACCGTGGAGCGACCAAGATGGTTTGGGTTGATGGCTTTGGTGTCGGACTGTCCGAGAGGGTGTTTCGAAGGCTTCTTCGGCGGCCTCGACGGTGGCCTCGGCGGTGACCCCTACTTGCGGAGCCAAGAGGTCGAGGAGGGATGGTAGCCCCCTGGTGGTGATGGCGGAGGTCTTTGGCGGCTCGAGCGACTTGATGGCGTGATCCCCTCCCCTTTTTCTTTATCGATTATACGTACATATTGGCCGTGTGGGCCCGGACAATTTTTCTTTCTTTTAAATTTTTGTTAGGAACACATAGGTAGCACAAACAATGGTTTTTCTTAATCCCTAATCCTAGGTCTAATTAGTTAGTTAATTAACTTTCTCGACTTTCCATGTTTTCGGAAATGGAATGGCCGTTAGGCCGCAATTTTGAGCACGAGTGTGGTGTTTTATTGCATGTTATGAGCTGTACACGCGGGTTTTCGAGACTTGCTTTGTCAAGTCGGGGCTAGATTGTTGTTTGAGTAGAAGCTGGCATTTGCTTTGCCGTAGGGATATCTCGCGCGAGATAAGGTGTCTCGCACGAGACACGCTACCCGAGCGAGAAATCTCTTCCTTTTCGAACGGGATTTTGTGAGTTTTCCCTATAAAATCACCCTGTAGTCGGCCGAGATAACTCATTCTAGCCTTTCAAACTTTAAAGATATCTGTTAGGGTGAAACTCTTGTCTTCTTCTTCAACCCTGTGATCCATGGCTTCCAAGGAGATTGCCCCAGCGTCCATGATTGTCGATGATTTTTCTTTGTCCTCTGAAGTGATTGCATCTTTCAAGCAAGCATCGAGGGATTTTGTAAGGTCGTTTCGCAACCGGTCTCGCAATAAGTTTATCGCGAATTCGGATTTAGAATTCTTTTCACTTTGAAGAACCTCCAACCGGATTGGAAGTTATTGCGGGGTCTTTGCTCGATTTTGGGATCCCTCTATTCATCTTTTCAATTTTTCTTTGAATGAGATGGTGCCTCTTGTGGAGGAATTCGCCATTATCTTGGATATGCCTTTGGTAGTAAGATTGTTGTTCCTAAGTATCATAGGAATCATTCGGAGGCTTTGAACGAATTGTTAGGGATCCCCCTTGATACTTGCTATGGGTTGGTTCGCATGAAGTGGGTTGATTGCTCTTCTTTTCGGGACGCTTCGGCGGTGATTCGATGATGACGCTTTTCATGTCCATAAGCGGAACTTTACGGCTCTTTCTCTTTTCGGAGATGTTTTGTTTACGTGCGGGGACGGCTTGGTCGATTCCCAGTGGTGGAAGTTGTTACGCGAGGCTAGGAAACGTTCTAGGAACATTATTCCGCTAATCTTGGGTGAGACCTTCATGGTCTTGATGAGGCTGCATAGGGTGGTGTCATGACTCGAGGAGTCCCCTCCTGTTGACTATTTGGCTTAGGGAGCATCTTAAGTTGATAGGTCCCCGTTGGAATATTCTCCTTTTACATATCATACGCGAAAGTTGTTGATCAAAGATCTTTCGGCGGATGAATGGGGTGAGTTGATTGCGAAGACCGAAGCGCCGATATTCTCTGGTGTCCACCTTATTGGAGGTTGAACAAGTATGTTGCCAATACCAAGGGTTTTGACGGGGTTGTTCTTCCGGGTTTGCGAGATTCCTCCTTTTACTTTCCCAAGCGGGTGCTCCGTCGGTTTGGTCGACGACGGGACACTTATCTTTTCGAGGAGCTTCTCGTGAAGTGTCTTATATTGGTGTAGAGTTTGCGCAGGTGCTAGCTCAAGCATGGGGTGAAGGAACTAATCGGGACCGTTGGTCGAACCTTCGGACTTTTAATGCAAGCATCTTCTGTCGACAAATATTTGGATTGGTTCCTCCATACCGGTCATCCTAGTGCGAGAAGATTGATGATTTGCGGCTTTATTGCTAAGAGATTCTTTTGTAGCTAGCGGTATCTTGCGAAGGAGCGAGGCTCGATCGATCCTGCTAATGTGCGGCGATCCAACTCGGGATTTTCTTGATGGGGATTGGTATGAGAGGCGAGGCAAGGGGAATGCACGGAAAGACGCAAGCTTTGGATAGGCCTCATGGCTTCAAGAGATTGTCGGAATCTGTCTTTGATCGTCTCGACTCTGTTTTTGACCGTCTCGAGGATGTTACGCTTTGAGAGGCTCAAAGCGCAAGGAGGATCACGACGACGGTGGAGACCATGTCCGCCGGCCAACCAAGTCAATGAAAGGCTAGATCTTTAGGAGTACCAAGAGATTGCTTTGATAGATCAATTGTTTACGCTTTATTAGTATTATTTTTTCAAGTTTGTTAGCTTAGTAAATTAGTCGTTGTGGTTATGATTTCCCTATTGTCATTAATGAAACGCATTCGATTAATAAAAGGGACAACTTTGATTTATTTATTTGATTAGACCGAACCCGAAGGCTGCCTACGTTCCTCTTTTACAGCAATTAAACAAGAGGCTCGGGTCCAACGTAGTTCATTTTTGTGAAAAGGACAAAATATGGCTCCAGGCCGTGGGGTAATCTCGCGCGAGATAAGGCCCCCTTTTTTTTTTTTTTTTTTTTTTTTCAAATGCACACCCTTTCTTTTGCCTAGACCGCTCCTTCGGGTTTTCAATCTAGCGGGCTTCTTTTCTTGTGCTAGCTCTAATTTTTGCCTAGGTCGTCCTTTTCCGGGATTTTCAACCTAGCGAGCGATTTCTTTTAAGGAGGCCAAGTCACGCGAAGTACTTCTTGAGCTTGTCCATGTTGGCCGGCTTCGGTAGTTGATCTCCGTCTAAGTCTACCCGGTGAAGGGCTCCCAGAGAATATCTTCTTCACAATGTAGGGTCCTATCCACCTTGGTCCCCACTTGCCTAACGGGTTGAAAGGTCGGGACGATGCTCACGGAGCACCGGGTCGCCTACTACGATGTTCCTTGTTTTGACCTTTTTGTTGAAAGCTCTTGCCATTCTTCTTTGGTAAGCTTGAGTGTGTTCGGCCGCTTTCAACCTTCTTTCGTCCAACGGGGCTAGCTCTTCGTATACGCTTTCTAGCCGATCGACTTCATTCACTTGGTTTTCTAGGAGAACCCTTAGTGATGGTATTTCCAATTCTATCGGTAAGACGGACCTCCATCCCGAATGTGAGGGCGTAGGGGTTTCTCTGTAGGCATTCGGACGAAGTGCGGTACCCCCATAGTGCGAATGGTAGCTTGTCGGGCCGGTCTTTTCCGGTGGCTTGCCATTTTTCGATGATAGTCTCGATTGTTTTGTTCGCGGCTTCAAGCTGCTCCGTTTGTTTGAGGCCTATAAGGAGATGACTTGTGTCTCGTGATTTTGTACTCGGTCGGTGGCGATCGGTTTCCTTCTCGAAGTGTGACCCATTATCGGATATCATCTCTTGTGGAACCCCATATCGGCGAGATGATGTTGTGCTTGATGAATCGCAACCTTTACGGCATTCGAACTTTGTAGGAGGCGGCCTCGACCCATTTAGTGAAATAGTCGATGGCTACTAGGACGAAGCTTGAGTGTCCGTTGGCTCCTGCGGTGTGATCTTTCCAATCACGTCTATCCCCATGTAGAGAATGGCCAAGGTGAAGTCATTGGGTGCAGCAAGGAAGGCGGTGCATCTTTGAAGATTGGCGTGTATCGACACTTGTGGCACTTCTTGACCATTTTGGTACAGTCGGCTTCCATGGTCGGCCAAAAGTACCCTTGTCGATGATCTTTTGGCGAGCATGTTTCCGCTCATGTGGGTTCCACATATGCCTTGATGAACATGGTCCATTATTTCTGGGCCTCTTCCTCGGTGGCGCAAAGGAGGTTTCCTTGGGAATGTTTCTTGAATAGACGGCCGGCGGTGATGACGTAATTGGCGGCTAACCTTTTAAGGGCGACACGAGTCTTCGGAGTCTGTCTCGGGCGGTATGGTTCCATCCAGGATGAAATACCAAATGTCGTGGTACCATGGTTTCCCTTCGGAGTTTTCAACGGCGGCACCTTTGGATAACCATTTGTCTTTGCGATCGTGAAGATCTATAACGGCGCGGTATGCGGGAGTTGCACGTCGTGTTATTTTGAAGGGTTTAAGCTTGCTTTTCCTTTAGGGATTTCGACCAAAGAAGCAAGTGTGGCTAATGCGTCCGCAAACCGATTTTTGTCTGCGGGGAGATAGTGGAATGAGACATCCCGAAATTGTTGCGCCAATTCTTGGAGGTGGGCCTTGTATCTTTGAAGGGTTGGATCTTGGACCCTCCACTTCTTCAATGTCGATTGATGATCAATTGGGAATCCCCGAATACCTCGAGTTCGGTCACGTTGCGTTCTAGGGCTGCCTCAAGCCCCGCTATGCAAGCCTCGTGATTCTGCGGTATTGTTGGTGGCGTCAAAGTCAAGACGTGCTTTGCTAGTGGAGTGTAGATGTCGTTAGGGTCTACCAATAACATTCCGATGCCAAACCCTCTCTTGTTGGCTGCGCCATCGAAAAATAATTGTCACTTATTTTCTTCTATGCTTAGGATGTCCTCATCGGGGAATCGCGGGTCTTCCCCTTCACTTCGTCGCAAGGAAATTCGGCCAACGGCGATCTGCGAATACACTCCCTCTGACGGATTTCGAGTGACGTAAGTGATATCATACCCGCGAGCATGAAGTACCATTTGGCTAGTCTCGAAGACAAATTTGATTTGTCTAGGATATATTTCGGTGGATCCATCTTTGCGATGAGACGGATGGAAAGGCTTCCATATAGTGCTTTAGCCTTTGTGATACCCGGACGAGAGCGGCGCATGACTTGTCGAGTGGAGAGTAGTTGATTTCACTGCCTTGGAATCTGCGGTGACAAAGTAGATGGCATTTTACGTGTGCGAAGGTTTGTTCTTGAGCAAGCATAGCCCCTAATGCGTTGTCTGTAAGCGTGAGGTATAGCTTCAAGGGCTTCTCCTTGTGTGGTGGAACCAGGGATGGGTGGGGAAGTCAAGTAGTGCTTAACTTCCTCGAATGCTTCTTGACATTCTTCGGTCCACTCTTGAGGTGCGTTTTTCTTAAGCGGCTTAAAGATGGGGTCGCACATTGTTGTCGGTTGATTAATGAATCGGCGATATATTGGAAATCTGCCCATGAATCCCTTTACTTCTTTACGTGTCTGGGTGGAGGCATGTACGTAATGGCCTTTATCTTGGCGGGATCTCGCTTCTATGCCGCGTTACGTGACCATGTATCCCAAGACTTTCCCTTTGACTACTTCGAATGAGCATTTGGCGGGGTTGAGTCTCATTTTGTGCTTTGTCTCGGTCGATTGAAGAATTTTACGAGATCTCCGAAGTGTTGGCCATCTGTCCCCTTCGAGTGGATAATCATGTCGTCCACATACACCTCTATTTCTTTATGGATCATGTCGTGGAATAGTGTTGTGGCGCCCTTTGGTAGGTAGCCCCGGCGTTCTTGAGACCAAACGGCATGGCCGTGTAGCGAACGTTCCCAAGGTGTGGTGAATGCTTTGTTTTGTCTTGGTCCTCTTACGCCATGAGGATTTGGTTATACCTGCGAACCCGTCGACGAATGAGCGGACCTCGTATCTTCTTTGTGGCATCGACCAACATGTCTATGTTTGGTAGCGGGAAGTCATCTTTAGGGGATGCCTTGTTCAAGTCTGAAATCAACACGGACTCGTATTTTCCCGTTCGACTTGGCTACTTGCACCGTGTTTGCTAACCATTCCGGATATTCAATCACTTTGATGAACCCTACATTCAAGAGTTTCATGATTTCCTCTTTCACTTGCATTGACCATTCCGGCTTGATTACGCGTAGTTTACGCTTGGCGGCTTGGCGTTGGGTAGCGGCGGTATCTTGTGTTCTACAAGCGGCGATTCAACCCGGGCATATCTCTGTAGGACCAAGCGAAGACGTCGACATATTCTACGAGGAGGCTGGGTCAAGGTTTCTCTGTCTTCCCCCTTGAAGAAGCTGCCGATCTTTGTTTCTCCGGGGTCTTCCGTTGTCCCAAGATTAACTGTTTGCATTTCCTCGTCGTCAACGGGGCCATTCTTTCCACAACGACCTACTTGCTTAGCTAATTCTTTTAAGATTTGTTCGTTTTCTTGATCTATCTCATCGTATGATTCATTATTAACGTGTTCGTTATATTGATTATTATTAGTTAATTCATCATTTACGATGTTAGCAATCTCGGGGTACTCGGAAAGATCAAAGTTTTCATTAAGGAAGTAAGGGAATACATGTTCGGCCACCGCCTCGATTTCCTCTTGAGTGAGTTCATCGGAGGTGGAGCACACTTCTAATGTAAAAGTTGTAGGGCCTATCTTCTGCGAGGGTGGGGAGTGCAACCAAGCTCTTTGATCATGAAGTCTTCATCAACAAGCTGGTCCCTCGGTGACGTGCCGAGTTTAGAATTGGCTCATCACATTTACGTATTAGTCTTGTGTAGTCGGTAATTGGAGCGTCCCCCTTGGATATTGCATGGATCCGCATTTGTCTTCTAACCGGCACAGGTCTTGGAAGCTGTCGCAGCATGTCTTCTCCCAACACAAAGTCCCATTCACTTGTCATTTTACGCCTTCGTGCCCCACAAATCATTAGGGATCGGTGGGACGGATTACATTTCATACGTAGAAGCATCGCGATCGTTGAAGATTTCAAAGCCCGGTTGGCGCTTTCCTTTATCATCAGTCCATGGTTCTGAAAAGATAAAGTAGGGAATACTTTCCCCTTCTCGAACAAAGTAGCCATTGAGTGTCTTTCGATATGGTTTGAGGGTGCAATCCTTGGACTTTGGGTCATTGCAGCCTTTGTACGAGGTTCCTTCCCACTTGATTTGAGTGAGGCCCCACTCTTCTATGTCATCTTCATCGTGGATGGAGATGTCGTATCCTAGTCCATGCTTTGTGTGAGGCGGGGGGACCGGTGGTGGTTCCGTTATTCCTTGTAAGTGCTTTACAAGCCCCAATCCAGGAAAGTACCCTTTTGCTAGCATCATTCTCCAGGACGGGAAGGCTTAGGAAAACCTAAGTGCCTTTGAGTAGTCGTTCTCATTGTAAGTGTCTATGACATTCATAGTGCTTTCTCTCTCAATCTCAAAGTATTAATCGGAAAAGGGAAATACTGACTAACTATTATTGAAAAGCAAACTTGGTACTCTTGCCCACAAATGAAGTCTTTAGGCAAGTAGTACCCGACTAAACTAAACTAGGCTACTAACCGTTTCTTTTGCAACTAAAAGTAAATAACTGAAATGAAAAGAGACTCCTTATTTGTTTGAACTCATCCAAACTATTCCACCACTTGGGCAAATTCTGATGGTGTCGCTGTCAATCAAGTCTTGGACTGCATTTTTCAGGTTGAAGCAATCATTGGTGTGATGGCCATTGCATTGATGGTAGTAGCAATAGAGGTGTGGAGATCGACCTTCCCTCTTAGGTTGGTAGCCTTCTATTGGCTTCAGCTTTCCGTCCTTGTGAAGACTTACGAAGAGATGACCAAGAGTGATGTTTCCGATGTCGGAGAAAATCCTCCCCTTCCTTCGCTTAGCCATTTGGTTATGGAGGTCTCGGATATGGTTCTCGTAGTGTTGAACAAAGACGAGGTGGCGAGCCTGAAATTCTTCCTCCATTTGCTCTTTGAGGTCACGGTAGAGGGTATTGAGGAAAAACTTGACCCTCTCATCCATGTCATCTTCAATGTGGGCTTCAAGGTTGATGCACTTTTGGGTCATAGTTTCAAGTTCGCTCTTGACTTCCTCGAGCTCTTCAATCAACATCTTTGTCTTTTTGGCTTGGATGGATTCTTCCATGTGATGCCACGAGTCATTGTCATTAATTTCTTTGCGGGGCTTTGGCAAGTTGAGTTTTGATGTCACTCGGCTCCTCTTGCACGGATGATCGCCCACTGTCGGAATCACTTTCCATCTTCCGAAAATCCCTAGCAATGCGAGTGGAGGGCAAATCAAAAGCTTCTCTCCAACCTTCCACGTGTTCCATTTCAGCGACAAGAGACTTGGTCAAATCTTGGAGAGTGGGTTGTCCACGACTTTCCTTGGTCATGGCATGCTTTCCGGTAGACATTGTGTTGGGAGTCTTGGAGTTGAGTAGCTTCGGAGCGACGTAAGAGATGGAGATATCGGGATCTAGCCCCAACGAGTCGGAAGCGAGGCTTAAATGGCTCGAGCTCAAATTCAGCAAATAGAAGCATTATCCCGTGCGAGATAAGTAATCCCGCGCGAGATAATCACACGGAAAGTCGATTTTTATTTAGCCCTAATTTTTGGTCGGAACGGAAAGTCCGTTTTGAGGGGTTTCTAAGGCCTTTATCAGAACCTAACGACTAAGCAATCAATCCGATTTTTGTAAAACAAAGCCATGTATGATTGTTTTTTTTTTTTTTGTTTTTTTTTTGAAGGATTATATGCACATTTTTCCTGAAGAGACATCCGAAAGGGACTTTTTCCGAAGGGACTTTTTCCGAAGGGACCTTTTCCAAATCCTTTCTTATTGTCAATTTTACATGGCTTTGTTTTGATCAAAAACAAGAAAAGATCACCGAGTCAAAACCGACCGGTCACGGAGTGATCCTAAAAAGTCAATCTACATGAGAATGTGGCGATGCAGGGCTGGAAGGCTAGGCTCCCCGCGATATGACAATATAAGTGGATTGAATACGCGGAGTGGTATTGTCCAACTTCGGAGAGACCGACGACTAGGTGGTTACCGTCATCCGTCCTTAGTGTGGGTCCCGGGTTTATAGAGGGTATGCAGTGCAATGACAGTTATAGTATGATGTGCACGTGTGTGATAGTCAATCTATGTGATAGAGTAAAATAGAAAGTTTTATTTTTTTTTGAAAGTTAAAAGAGAAAACAGATAGTGGCCGCACCAAGTGGTTGCCTACGTTTCTCCCAATCTAGGAAGACTCAGGCCGTCGTAGTTCCACATAAAGAGAGATAAAGAGAGATAAATAATTTAATTTACAACTCCCGAATCCCCAATGGACCGGACTTTAATTAAATAAAACCCAATCACACGCAGTTCATAAATAATAATCAATTATTTAAGGAAAATAAAGGTCCGAGTTCTACACCTTAAGGGAGGCCTTAAGATGCAGGAACTCTGCAGATAATGAATTCAGGATCCCCTTGCATGTTCGGCTCTCGTCTTGGATTACGAGCAAAACAGGAGAAACCAAAAAACAACCAGACTGGAAGCCCTATCTCGCGCGAGATAATGATATCTCGTGCGAGATATCTCCCATCTGAGAACAGAAAAAATTCAAATTTTACAAAATAGATTGAAAAACCACTCTTTTAATTTTGACGCAAGTTTAAGCCTCTTAATTTTCTGTCCCCAGCGGAGTCGCCACTGTAGCGTTGTGAGAAAGAAATTCTGGTTCTTTTTATTTTTATGAGTCGCCACCTATATTATTTGATTGGAAACATAGAAAAACCATTTGAGAGATTTGAGTTCGGGGCTTAGGTTATGAAATGGGTAGGTTTAGAAGGCATCCATTTCACCCAATCCGGAGATCGGTCTTGCTAAAGAAAAGAGAGGTTTTTCAAAAGAAGAAGTAAAAAACGAATTCAAATACTACAAATAAAGGTCCATTTGACGAGGTCAAACGGAATGTAGAATCGATTGCTTCGAGACCGTCTCCATGATTTGGAGAGGCTCTAGGCCGATCCTAGATTCTATGGACTTATACCACTCTAACAATCAATTAGAAGGAAGATTAGGAATTACCTTGCGTGAGGTGATTTGGGCAGAGTTTCGACTCAAGTTTAGAGTCGACCCTTCACACGGACAGAGCTTCGCCTTGGTCCTCGGTTTGGAGATTGATGCTTGTTTATCAACAAGGTTGACAAACAAACTATGAGGTGAGTTTTAGGGTGATTTTGAAGGATTCTTTCAGGGAAAGAAAACGAAAAAATGTGTGTGTGTTGTGTAAATTCGCGGTCTGGGACCTTCGACCTTTCGACCTTGGAAGTCACCAAGTATTTATAGAGGTTGGATATGAAGAAGTGGAGAGTTAAAACCCTATCAGATGGTTCTAGACCTCCTCTCCCATTGGTTGGCCGGAGAGATAAAGTTTTATCCCGAAAAGAGGTTGAAATCGACGAGGAACTGCCGCAATCTGCAGAGGGAGATATCTCGCGCGAGACACGCCATCTCGCGGCGAGATATTGCTCCTGTGGACAGTTTTGTCCTTTTCTCGTTATCTCGTATACAGTTTAGTCCCAAACTAACGGTAGTTAGTCAAAACTTTAACGAAACATGACGAAATGGTGGATTTCTACTTCTTGACTCAAAGCGAGACTTAGAGTGGCATAAGTATGATCCGATGTGTTCAGAATGGGGTGTCTACACATAGCCCCAACTGCCGTGTCAGTGACAGTGAGATAGAGCAGAAGAGGTTTCTGTCTATGTGGGGGGCAGAGTACCGGGGGATTTACTAGGTATGCCTTGATTTGATCAAAGGCATCCTGGCATTCCTCATTCCATTCTGTATCAACATTCTTCTTCATAAGCTTGAAGATGGGCTCACACATGGTAGTCAGCTGATTAACGAAACGGCTGATGTACTGCAACTTGCCCATATAGCTTTTGACTTCTGTCTGAGTTCGAGGTGGCCTCATGTCCGTAATGGCTTTGATTTTTTGGGGATCGGCTTCAATGCCTCATTCTGTGACCATGTACCCAAGTACTTTACCCCTTGTCACTCTAAAGATGCATTTTGTAGGGTTCAGTCTCATGGAATGTTGTCTTAAGCGCTCAAAGAATTTTTGCAGGTCGACAAAGTGTTGTCCATCCACACCTTTAGAGAGTGGATAATCATATCATCGATGTAGACCTCGATCTCCTTGTGGATCATGTCGTGAAAGAGTGCAGTCGCTGCCCTTTGATACGTAGCCCCGACAATTTTTAACCCAAAAGGCATCACCGTGTAACAGTACGTCCCCCATGGAGTGGTGAAGGCTGTCTTTTCTTGGTCCTCCTCGGCCATCTTAATCTAATTCTAGCCAGTAAAACCATCAACGAAGGACTTGACTTCGTAGTTGGCCGTGACGTCCACCAGAATGTCTATGTTTGGCAACGGATAGTCGTCCTTGGGACTAGCCTTGTTCAGGTCCAAGAAATCCATGCAGCAACGTACCTTCCCATTGGCCTTTATCACTGTCACGATATTCGACAACCAGGTCAGGTATTTAATAACCTTGATGAATCCTACCCGTAGCATCTTTTCAATCTCCTCCTTGACCTGCAGAGACCACTATGGTTTGATTTTTCTTAACTTCTATTTTACTGGCTTGGCATCAGGTGCCAGAGGGATTTTGTGCTCCACAATCAAGCTGTCCAGCCTTGGCATGTCCTTATAGGACCATGCGAACACATCCACGTATTCCCTGAGTAGATTGACCAGTCTGTCCCGTTCAGTCCCTTGAAAGAAGTTCCCGATCTGTGTTTTACTGCCTTGGCATCGGGTGCCAAAGGGATTCTGTGCTCCACAATCGAGCTGTCCAGCCCCGGCATGTCCTTATAGGACCATGCAAACACATCCACGTATTCCCTGAGCAGATTGACCAGTCTGTCCCGTTCAGCCCCTTGAAAGAAGTTCCCGATCTGTGTCTCTTTAGGTTCTTCGATATTACCCAAGTTAACACTTGTCAAAACCTCCTCGGCAGCTTGGGCCCGATTTTCCTCTTTATCAGTAACCTGCTTAAATATTTCTTTAATGTATTGTTTATTTAGTGTGTTTGCATCTTGTTCAAATGAATCATTATTAACTGTTGTTAAGTTATTAGATAATTTATCATTTGTTAAGTTGGCAATAAGGGGATACTCGGAAAGATCTATCATTTCATTCAAGCGAAGGGGAAGATAACATTGGCTACATACTCGTAATCTTAAGGCGTGAGGCCTTCAGATGACTCAGAGGACTGAAATTCAAAGACTCCTGACTCTAAAGTATGGATGACAGGGTGTTTGACATGACTGGACTGAGAGGGACGAGGAACCAATCCAAGCTCCATGATCATTTGCTGTTGGCTGGCTATCTGCCCTGAAAATGTCTCCCAATTCTTCAAAGGCATCTCTGTTTTAGTCACCAAAGTGCGGGGATCAAAAGGCTCTTCACTGCCATCTCCAATTACTGCAACTATCTCGTCATCTGTGCTGAAGTCGATCAAGTTAGGAATTTGTGCTTCTTCATCAAACAACTTCTGCAAGCCTGGCTCACTATCCTCGCTGCTGGAAGCTTCTATCAGGCTGATCTTTGGAAGGCCTAGCTCGAAGGTGGAGAAATCCATTACCCCTGATGGGAAAAGTGCTGGCTCTTTGAAGCAGTCTGGGTTTCCTTTGAAGACATACTTGTTCTGAACAGTGGTGGTAGCCCCAGGAATATTCGGCAAGTCAAGAAACATTCTCTGAATGGGATTGGTTGGCTTTCCACGGGCCTTTTCAAGGTTTTCCAGAAGACCTTTCCTCATGGATTGCTGACCATCACTCTCATCATATTGGGTCTCACCTTTTATGAAGTACTGAGCCAGAGACAAACTGTAAGGACGGAGACGGACCTCTTCGTTTCGCTTTCCCAGACCCGTTTCCCCTTCTATTCTGTAATCCTGAGGGTGCGGCTTATAGCCTAGACCATGTTGGGTGGTTTGTTCTCTTGCGTCGATGATAGTGTTGCGATCCTGAAGCCTTTTACCAATCCAAGCCCCGGAAGATAACTCATCTTTTTCATCATTCGCATGGCAGGAGGTATTTTGTCAAAGGTAGTGGTTAGGTCTGCACAGCACACTTGCACCTTAGAGGTGGCCACAGAGAAGCCGGTTAGGGGAAGCCCTTCATCATCATGTTTAATTTCCAGTATCGGAATTCCTCCGGTGTTGGTCCCTTCTACAGTAACACTGTCCCCGTAGATAGTAGTGATAGCTCCATCATCGGATTGGAACTTGACACATTGGTGCAGGGTAGAGGCTACTCCGTTTATCTGATGGATCTAGGGTCGTCCCAGCAAAGCGGTGAATGAAATGGGGATGACTATCACTTTGAAGTCTACATCCATGACTTTCTTTCCGAACCACAATCTTAGAGTCGCAATCCCCAAAACTGACCGAGCAGTGGAATCATATGCCTTAATAGTTTGACTGGAAGGTTTCAAATCTGTAGGTTTCAAATCCAACAAATCCATCATCTTCGCTGGCAGGACATTCATTGCAGACCCTCCATCAACTAACACCCTTGGTAACCGGCGCTCTTCCAACTGGACAGTGATATAAAGGGTCTCATTATGATTAGCTCCATATTTTGTCAAGTCTAGGTCAGTGAAAGTGATGATGTTACCATAGTGAATGTTTTCGATCATCTGGATAACCTCATCTGGGGTGACATCTATGGGCACCATGGTTTTGGCCAAACTTTCTTCTAACTTCAGCTTGTGAGGATAGGAGGAGGTTAACAGGGACCACAGGGAAATATTGGCTTGAGTGCACTTCAACTGAGTCAACACCGGGTCTTCCTTCTCGGAGTCTGGCTTTTCTGCTTCTGGTTTATAAGGTCTTTTGTCTGTCATCGGTTCGGAGCTGACATTTCTTTTGTCACCTTTAGGTGGTTCCACACTCATCTGCCCAGACTGAGTCATCACATAGACGTTAGACTTCCCCGAGTCATTAGTCCTATTGGAAGATTCCTTCAGCTCTTTCAGAGTTAAAGGTGGGCCTTTGCTAGCATACGGCCAACTCTTCTGATTGATTTGGTTCACAGCATCACTGGAGGCAGAGGCAGCCTCATGAATCTGATCCCAGGTTACAGGCTTTCTGGCTCTTTCCGAATTCTGACTTCCCCGTTGACTTAGTAACTGGATGATCTCAGTTTCTTCTTCCTCACTCAGGGCCATGATAGTTTCATTCAGGCTTTTCAGAGTCAACATGCAGCAGGAGTTATCGTTCCCAGGGTTTGGAGATCTGCTAGTGGCTTCATCATCTTGCCATAGCAGCCTTTGCAACAAAGCAGGGTCACATTCCTCATCACTATCAAGCATGTCCCTTCTTTCCTTTGGGGTCAACCTTCTGACGGCATCTTTGACATTGGCCAAACACTTTCTGAAGTGGGAGATTCCATCATCGATAAGGGTTTCTATAGGGTTGAACCTTTTGACAGGTTTTAGGTCCGTACCTATGGGAGGGTTCTCTGGGCTCTTTGGCTGCTGGGCTAACCATTCTTCTACCGTTCCCTCTGGCATTTCAACTGTGTCTTCCTCAGTCTCACTACAGTAGCTTCTGTTTGAACTTTTGTCCTGACTCTAGTGACCAATGATGGCAAAGGAAGGTCGGGATATTTGGCGCCATATAAGGGGTGCTCTGGACTCTTCTCCTGACGTAGGGAGCACCAAGAAAATGTCATTGTCGACATAAGATAGGAAGGGGACCGGGGTCGCTTCAAACTTTGAGACCCTTTCTAAGGCTTCCATACATTCTTTCTTGGATAAAGTCTCAGGGGTGACCCTTAATACTGCAATAGAATCCACTCTTTCTGACGGAGGTTCAATTTCAATGACGCTTACGTGTTCTAGATCAGCAGGTGGAGCCCACTTCCCTCGCTCAGCTAAAGCTTCAATCAAGTTTCTCCATTCACCAACTAGGTCTTTATAAGGAGTATTAAATTCTAAGATGTTGAATTCATACCCTGCCTCGTATGAGCTGGCGTCCATTTTCTCCTCTAAGCCCCTGCAAGAGTGACAGTCACACTTTGAGGTAATACAGTTCTCATTCCCAGGCCTGTGATTTTCTACCCCATCCGGTCCTTCGGGTTCCACTCCCATTGGCTCTAAGTTCATACCTTCTATCGAGCTGTCATCATCACTGTAAATCCATCCATTCCTATTCTCATTTCCAACTGACTCTTCACTACCGTTGTCTGAGAGAGAGGTAAATTCACAAGCATTGACAAAGTTGGAAAGGTCAAACTGGTCAAAAGCCTCATTGGGGTTATTTGCGGATTGATATCCGAGGAGAATGACAAAGGGATATTTAGACTGGTACCAGAGTTTTGGAATCAGCTGATTTGGTTTGTACTGAGAGGGAGGAATGAATCCCATGGGATAATGCAGAGACTGAGTGACAGGGTTGGCAGTAGCATTTGTTCTCTGTTGGTAGTGAACAAAGCTGGGTCTTATCTGAGGAGGCGAGGGTGTTGGAGCCCTGATGGCCTGGGATGTTGGGAAGGACTGAAAAGGAGTAGTCCTTGGCAAGGGATCATATGTGGATGGAGGAGGGCACTGATTGTAGGATGGAGGGGCTGAAATCACTGTCTCCGGGGTTTCATCTTCCACCATGACCAAGGAACCGTTGACATCGACCACTATCTGGAGCCCATGACGACGGAGAGCATCAATGAGCATGGCTTGCTATTCCTCATGGACCTTACGACTGTTCTCCAAGGCTAAGGATAACTCTTCCTCTCTAGTCAGCAGATTACTCATACCACTGTTGTTTTCTGTCAAATCTGCCATTCTGACTCTCTGGGCTGACGAACCTGACGATTCTGACGAACTATCTGAGCCTGAAATTTCTGCGCTGACAAGCCGCTGACCCAGTATTTTCACCCACTTCTTCCTCGCTGCGGGAAAGGGATAGGCAAGGTTTAGACTTGGGGGTAGGTGTTTAGGCTGAAGGCTCAAGTAATATGCAATTAAGAATCTTCAAGTTTACTTAAAACAGTATCTTTTATTTATTTCTATTTGGTTGGAAAAGGGGTTACCCTTCTTTTTCGCAACTACTCTAGATCCTGGATCAGTGGGTTCCGTCACTACGTCTATAAGCCCCTCGTTTTCCTCCTGTATTTTGACCTCCCAGGGCGGACAGCCCCGGGCGAGGGTCCTATAGGGCACGCGGATCCCACCGACCGAGAGAGAAGAACGGTCCTAGGGTCTAATGGGTCATAGGAATTTTTAACGCGCGAGCGATGCGGATTATAGTCAATGTCAATGCCGTAAAAGTCAAGCCTCTTAGCCTTAACGAAATTTCGGCAGAGTTTCGCTTACGCGATAGACTTTTGACTTCGGCGTTGTCCAAGGAAAATAATAGGCATGGGTCGTGAATGTGCACTCGCCCGAAAAATTTGTTTTCGATGATGAAAAATAGGAGTCGCCACGCCATGTTTTAAGGTACACTTTGAAAAACCTTTGAAAGAGAAAATGGGTCCGGGGGTCAGGTTACGTGTTGGGAAGAAACGAGAGTTCACCCAACACGCCTCGTCCGTGGACGAGTCTTTCTAATTAAACATCCAAATTATCCAAAACGTGTGCAAGCAATGATAATGAACAAATGTGATAAACCATGAATTTTATTGATTTGAACTAAGATCTTACAACTTGTGAACCATTTAGTTAGGGAGGCCACATCCCAATTACAATAGATCAGAGCAACTTACAAAGGAAAATTGATTTATGCAAATGGACAAAGTGTGTCGCGTGACACTGGACATGCATGGCTGGATGTGTCGCGTGACACAGGATCCACCCATGAACGATGTGTCGCGTGACACAAGGTGTCCTTCTGCAGGGATCTGACAATTGAGCAACAGAATAACCAGAAACCAACACAAATCTAAACAATCAACCAATTATGCTTCGAAATGAACAATTAACAACAATTCAACCAAGGGGGTGTGGATATGGGTAGATCCACACTCCCTTGGGAATCAAATACCAATTCCAACAATGATCAAACCATAAGCATTCAATTATTCAAAGCAACAACGTTAAACAGAGAGATTGCGATTGGGATTCAATAATCAAGACAGATGGAGTCTGATTACTGAACCCAAGGAGGAGAAAATGATGGAATTATGAAAGTAGCAAAATAGGAGAGAGAGAGATGGAATTGAGGGGTTACCCTTGATGACTCCATGAATTCTATACCACGGCTGGTATAGAACCCTTCTACAACTGCTTCTGAAGTTGCTTGAACTGGAATGGATTGATGGATGAAGGATCTAAGAGGTGATGGGTGAATTGGAGTGAAATGGGGGGAATTGAAGGTGGATTTAGGGAGGAGAGAGAGAGATGTGTTAGCAGTGTGTGTGTTACGCTCCTATTTTGGCAGAGTAACAGTATGTGAAAGTTGCGATCCATTTCTGAGAGGGGTAGGGTCTTATTTATAGGTTGCAGTTGATGGTCACAAGGTATCGCACGACCTTCTGTAGCAATTTTCCATGCCTCGATCTGTCGCGTGACACAAGGTGTCACCAACCGCTTTTGGCGCCAAAACCAGGTTCTGGAACATTCTGAGTAAATACCCAAAAGGTCCAAAATAGGTTTATTCCCTGTAGGTCCTTTAGCATGAGCAAGGTACTAAAAGGTACTTCCTTTGCAAGAAACTTATGGAATGTTTTCGGAAGTCTCGGAATAGACCAGAAATTTACCAAAATGCCCCTTAATGCAATTTTATCATATTAAAATGCATCTAAAAGGGTAGAGAATTGGATTGGCGTACTTACAGAGCCCC
Source organism: Adenophora triphylla var. japonica (assembly GCA_022495995.1). NCBI lineage: Eukaryota > Viridiplantae > Streptophyta > Magnoliopsida > Asterales > Campanulaceae > Adenophora > Adenophora triphylla. Next base: position 311,272 of record JAFEMH010001480.1, on the reverse strand, counting down.
TCAGCAATGTCACTTATGGAAGAAGTGAGGTTGTCGATAAAATAAGACCCAATCCCAATGAGCGGCTGGGGATATGGCGGAGGGCTGGACAATGATGATTGGTGAGATCGGAAGGCTGGACCTTTGGAGAAAGGATTCCTACGTATCCTTAGGAGGGAATCAAGCCAAATCGTAGTTCAAAAACGAAACCGACAAGGAGCAAGAAATGGTAGAGATATGCTTTCATACCTTTGTTGTGCTTACCTGTAGCTGCCGGAGGGACTGATGCTACTGTTGATGGTGAAAGGTTGTAGCTACGGGAGGGTCTCATGCTGCAACTTGCTTGATGATGAAAGGTTGTAGCTGTCGGAGGGACTGATGCTACAACTGATGGTGAAGAGTAGCTGCCGGAGGGACTCACACTACTGTTACTGGTGGTCGTGGTTGCTGGAGGGACTTAGACCACTGCTAACGGTGAACGTGGTTTCCAGAGGGACTTAGACCACTGGATGATGGTGAAGAGTAGCTTCCAGGGGACTCATGCTACCGTTGATGATGATCATGGCTGCCGGAGGGACTTAGACCACTGGTGATGGTGAAGGGTAGCTGCCGGAGGGACTCACGCTACCGTTGATGATGATCGTGGCTGCCGGAGGGACTTAGACCACTGGATGGTGCAGAGTAGCTGCTAGGGGACTCATGCTACTGTTGATTCTGCTGGGGGTAGATGTAGCTGCCGGGGGGTCTGATGCTATTGTTGCTGGTGGTGGTGGTTGCCGGAGGGACTTAGACCACTGTTGCTGATGACTTGCTATTTTGCCGTATGAGGGACGGCCTTTGTTGATGGTTGGTTGACTTTGGGGTCATGAACTTTGTTAGAACGGATTTTTGTTGATGCTTTGGCGGCAGGGCCGATGAGACTGATGAACATTGCTGGAGAGACTGACAGATTTGGAATCCTTGTCTCGACTTTGGCTGAGGGATAGTCCTCAAGATTTGATGATGCTCAGTTGATTATTGTACATGCGGGAGAAACAACACTCCAAGCACTGTATCTGACTATGCTACTCTGTTAGCAAAGATTAAACTATGTTAGCTTGTTTGCACGAATCCATCCGCTCCAGGAACGGGATGATGATTGAATGAAAGAAATGTGATTATTGTATTGAAGGGTCGGCTTTGTCGAGCTTGTACATGAGATGGTGGAGCTGTATCGGGTGAGTGTGTATGGTGATACATATGGTGTAGTAAATTCTCTCCCGTACGTTTACATGTGAATATATGTGAGGATGGGAGGTGTATTGCAGCGACGGCACCAGATGTGTCACTCGACATGTCATGCCTGCTGGGCAAGTTGTGTCGCGCGACTGGGGGAAGCTCGTAACAGGCCCCTTTTAAAATCAGCTCAGGATTCATTTGCAGACATTGCCCTTTTAGTAGGAAGAAACCAGCAGCCCCATCTTGACAGACAAGCGATTCCTTTAGCAAAGACTGGTACTTTCAACAGCAATGGAGTATTATAGCGGAGAAGTAGCTTCCCGGGATATCAATTTCATCAAGATTTTGTTGAAGTTTCGTAATTTCATCAGAAGTATCATAGGCAAGTCATTGACAAGCGGTACAATATGCCATGCATTTGGCCCTTGAAAGACTGGAGGATTGACTGGGATTTGCTCCGGGCTGCGTCCTACTTTTGGGACTCAGAGCGGCACGTCTTTACTTTGTCATACAATGATTTGACGCCGACCATGGAGGATTTTAGAGCATTGACACGCCTGGGTGAGGCGGCGACTGTAGCATTTCCCCGGGACGGACGGTCAATCACGGAGCAATTATCAGCTTTCCTGAGTTTACCGGCAGATCAGGTAGTACCCATGGTTCTCGATGATTTTGAGGTTGTAGACTTGACTCGGATGGCCAGATTGCACCTTTCCAGTCCTGAGCTGTTTGATCTTTCTACGTCTTTGGACATATTCATGCTGCTCACCCTGTCGGCTTACTATTTCTGTGGATATACCGGAGTCTGTCCGGGTGCATTGCTGGAGATTGTCATGTAACTCAGGGGTGACCGAGTTGTAGACCTGTGTCAAATCCGGTCCGGCCAAGGGGAGATGGACATTGTACCGTTGCTGTTGGCCGAGACCTACCATGGCATTGATAGGCTAGCAGGAGGATCAGATTTCATGGGTGCAGGCAGCCCCACTTTATTATCTTTGTGGCTTTTTGAGAGGTTGCGCTTGATTGGGCCATTACCAGAGGGTCGGACGGCGATGCCTTGGGTGACCAGGCCACGCAGGCTGCTAAGAGATGCTGTTCCGATGGACATGATCGAGCCCCAGACTGTGCAGTTTTTTAGCAGATCCTTTCTGGAGGGTTTCTTTCCCACACGGACACTTATTCGACAGTCCAGGGGGATTACTTTCTTGACCATGGAGTATTTGATCTGGTATGAGGAGCAACAGGGTCCTGTGCAGTTGACCATAGAGGCTCGCCGTCGGGAATACTTGGGAGCAAACTACCCGACCAGCCGGTCTTTCAGAGATACAGAGGCCCAGGGGAACCCAGATGATTATACCGGCGATGTTGCTGAGGACTATCGGAGGCAAGAGATCCGGAGAGCTGCTATGAGGGATGATCCAGAGGTGATAGCTCGCAGAGAGGCCTTGAAGCAAGAGAGGATTGCTAGGGCAGCTTTGAGGGAGACTGGTCTGATCGAGCCATCGGCACGCATTATACCCGAGCTAGGATGGGCTCAAATCGACTTATTTGACATTCCTAGGCCAAGGACCTCCCGGGGACCGAGGAAAAGGAAGAATAGAGATGCAAGTTCGGGAGCGGGAACGAGCTCCTAGACGCTTTATTTGGGAGATAAGAGACTCTTTTGTTTGTATTTTGAGGAAGAGATTTATTGTATGGAACATGAGTATCCCTAGATTACTTATTGCAGACAAAATAGATGTTAGAATTTTGAAAACTTATTGCCCTTTATTCGCAGCAGGTTATATGAGTCGAAAGCAGGTCATGCTTGAACTCATCAGAATGAATATTAACTTATAATGAATCCTTTGAAAAGCCTTGGAGCTGTAATCAAAACATATTTTGGCAAAATTGAAAGCACCAATTTATTGACAAGATCTGGGATTTTGCAGCATTTTAGACCGAACCACGAGTGGTTGCCTACGTTCCCCTTTTGTAAAGAGAACCAAGGGGCTCAGGTCTCTGTAGTTCGACTCAATTGACTTTTGCGTCTAAGAAAGGGAAGATAGAAGAGGGACATGGTGCAACCCTGTTTTTTACCTAGACTGTCCTTTTTTTAGGGTTTTCAGCCTAGTTGGGTATATTCTTTTAGCACCGGGCGCGTCCCTTATTTTTGCATGGACTGCCTTTTGAGTGGTTTTCAGTCTCATCTGAGACAATTTTATTGCGCCTTTATTTTCATTTCTTTTTTTCCTCTTTTTATCTTTTTTTTTATTTTTTATTTTTATACAGAGGGGGAAGACTCGATCAAACATAATACCGCCGCAACTTGTCGCCATTGACGGGGTGCAGGAACGGGTTGCCGTCAAGATCTGTTAGCTGTATAGCTCCTCCGGAGAATATCTTCTTCACTAGAAAAGGCCCGACCCAGACAGGTGCCCATTTGCCCAATGCACTGCTCTGATTCGAGGGCTTCATCTTGAGGACCAGATCACCAACCTTGATATCCCTGGGTTTCACTTTCCTGTCGAAAGCACGGGCCATTCTCTTCTGATACGCCCGATTATGCTCCATAGCCTTTAATCTGCGTTCGTCCAACAGTGCCAACTCATTGTATCGACTTTGGAGCCATTCAATCTCATTGACTTCTTTCTCGAGCAATACCCTGAGGGATGGAATCTCTAGCTCAATGGGCATGACGGCCTCCATTCCGTAAGTTAAGGCATATGGAGTTGCACCGGTAGCAGTCTGAATTGAAGTGCGATACCCCCACAATGCTAGATGTAGTTTCTCCGGCCAATCCCGTCCTCGGTCGGCCATCTTCTTTATGATTTGCTCAAGGTTCTTCTTGGCAGCCTAAACTGCACCATTTGTCTGTAGTCTATATGGAGACGACTTATGGCGCTTGACCCTGTATTCGGTGAGCAGTCGGTCAGTTTCTCCTTCAAAATGGGATCCGTTGTCAGAGATGATCTCATTCAGGACTCCATAGCGGCAAAAGATTTATTCCTTTATGAAGCGAGCAACTTTTTTTAGCTATGAGCACTTTGTAGGACGCGACTTCCACCCACTTTGTGAAGTAATCTACCGCGACCAAAACAAATGAATGTCCGTTGCTCCCGGATGGAGTTATCTTCCCGATGACATCGATTCCCCACGTTGCAAAGGGCCAAGGAGTTATCATACAATATAGATCATGAGGAGGGATGTGGTTTAGGTTGGATAACCGCTGACACTTGTCGCAAGTCCGCAAAAACTGGATGCAACCTTCCCTTTACTTCCATTACTCATCGCCATGTATGACATATTGTGTTCTTGGTGATCCAGAAGTAACCCAGTCTGATAATGCTGTGCATAAGGGATCGAGCATTCATGTGAGGTCCGCAGGCGCCGTTGTGAATGTCTTCCATTACTCTCAGAGCTTTCTCTTTGCTGATATAGAGCAGGAGTGGGCAACCTTCCCTTTTCTTCCATAACTCATCGCCAAGTATGACATATTGTGTTGATAGCCTTCTCAAAGCTTGTAGACTCTTGGCCCGGATACCTTTTAGGTCACCCTCTTCATCAACAGGGAAGGATGCCTCACTATGCTTGAGATACCGGAAGATCTGGTTGTACCACGGCTCATCGACGGTTTCGAGCTCGATTTCACAACAATATGTAGGATTTTCTCGCCTTCCGACCCTGAACGGCTTGATTAACTTTCCTTCTGGTATTTCCACCAACAAAGCTAGAGTAGCTAGTGCATCGGCGAATCTGTTCTTATCTCGCGGCAGGAACTGGAATGACACTTCCTTAAACTGGCCGACGAGTTCTGCAATATAAGCATGATACCTCTGGAGACACGGATCTGTTGTCTTCCATCTGTTAGCGGCTTGATTAATTATCAGCTGGGAATCACCAAACACTTCCAACTCATCCACATTCCGCTCAAGGGCAGCCTCAAGACCGGCTATGCAAGCTTCATATTCGGCTGCGTTGTTGGTAACTGAGAAGTTTAGCTTGATGGCGATAGGGGTGTGCATGTCATTCGAGTCTACTAAAACCATCCCGATGCCATTGCCTCTCTTATTCGCTGCCCCGTCAAAGAATAGCTGCCACCAATTGCCATTTTCTACGATGAAAATTCCCTCATTCGAAAATTGAAGATTTGGTCCTCGGGTTTCTGTGCTGGGAGAGTCAGCTAACTGATCTGCCAAAGCTTGTCCTTTGATTGCTTTCCAGATCACATACTTGATGTCAAACTCTGCCAGGAAGAAGGTCCATTTTGCAAGTCTGGTGGAGATGCTGCCTCTGTCACTCTGAAGCAAATACTTGATCGGGTCCATTTTGGAAACCAGATGTACTGTGTAGGACAACATGTAGTGCTTTAGCTTTCCGACCACCCAAACCAGAGCTGCACATGTATTCTCTAGGGTGGAGTAATTCAACTCGCTACCTTGGAATTTCCGGCTGACAAAATAGATGGCATTCTCGACCTTGGAGTCCTTTTTCTCTTGCGCTAGCATGGCCCCGATGGCTGTATCTGTGACCGTCAAGTACAGAAGTAGAGGTTTGTTCCCATGAGGCAGACAAAGGATGGGAGGATTAACAAGATAAGCTTTGATTTTCTCGAAAGCTAGCTGGCATTCTTCGTTCCAAATCAACTCCTGATTCTTCTTCAACAGCTTGAATATTGGCTCACACATAGAAGTCAGTTGGTTGACAAATCGGCTGATGTACTGTAGATGGCCCATGAAACCCTTTACCTCAGGGACAGTTCTGGGCGGCTTCATTTTGACGATTGCCTTGACCTTTTTGGGATCCACCTCGATACCGCGCTCTGTGACCATATACCCCAAGACCTTGCCATGGATGACCCCAAAGGTGCAATTGGCTGGATTTAATCTCATGGAGTGCTTTCGAAGTATGTTAAAGAACTTCCTTAGATCAATGAAATGCTATCCATCTGACCCTTTTGAGTGAATGATCATATCATCAACATATACTTCAACCTCCTTATGGATCATGTCATGGAATAGAGTAGTGACGGCCCTCTGATAGGTAGCCCCAGCGTTCTTCAGCCCAAACGGCATCACTGTGTAGCAATAAGTGCCCCAAGGAGTGGTAAATGCTGTCTTTCCTTGATCTTCTTCAGCCATTTTAATCTGATTGTATCCTGCAAAGCCATCAACGAAGGATTTGACTTCATAGTTTGCTGTGCATCCGCAAGCATGTCAATGTTCGGCAGAGGGAAGTCGTCTTTAGGACTAGCCTTGTTGAGGTCTTGGAAGTCTACACAAACCCGTACCTTTCCATTCGCCTTTATGACCGTCACGATGTTTGCCAGCCAAGTCGGATATTCGATCACCTTGATAAAGCCCACCCGTAGGAGTTTCTCAATCTCTTCCTTAACCTGTAAGGACCACTCAGGCTTAATCCGCCGCAGTTTCTGCTTTATCGGCTTGATCTCTGGATCCAAGGGTATCGGGTGCTCCACGATAGATGTGTCCAACCCAGGCATGTCTTTGTAGGACCAGGCAAAAACGTCTACAAACTCTTTAAGCAGCTCGATCAGGGTAACCCGCTCAACTCCGGAGAAAAATCTACCAATTTGCGTTTCTTTGGGCTCCTCAGCTGTTCCCAGGTTCATCGTGGTTAATATCTCATTGGCAGCTTGGGCCCGTCTTTCCTTTCGCTCGTAAACCTGCTTTGAATTATTTTCTAAAATTTGTTCATCTATTAAGTCTGATTATCTTCGATTGAATCTGGCTTAATTATTTTTTAATCTTTGGGCTCATTTTTGGTTAAGCGTTCAATCGTTAAGTTTGCAATCACGGGATACTCGGAAAGATCGACCATTTTATCAAGAGCGAATGGGAAAACAGTGTCTACAACATGACGACGGTCTTCGGTCATGAGGACGTCAGACCTATCAGAGGACTCAAACTCGATTACAAGGGATTCAGGAGAATGACTCAGGACATGGGGGACAAACTTAGACACAGAGGGACTGGGACAAGGCTTGAACCCAAGTTTCTTGATCATAGTCTCCCTACTGGCGACCGGTCCCTGAAATGAAGTCCAATTCTGAAATGGCCTCTCTGCAACCGTCTCCAAAATGCTCGGATCCACAACCGGCCCCTTCTCAAATTCCAGCATGGCCACTACCTCGTCATCTGAAGAAAATTCAATCAAGTCCCGAGGATCTTCAGCAACAACAACCCTTTCTATAGGTACCTCCCTGTAAACATACCACTCTCAGGCTCTGACAGCCCCTGATCTTCAAACAGATTTGCCAAATCACCGTCCATGTCCACAGGGTCAGCACCGTGGATCTTGTGTATCACAGGCTCATCTAGAGCAAGCTTCTCAAACTGATTAACATAATCGGGCCTCCAAAAGTGGTAGTTCTCATATGTAGCAGTAACGCCTGGTCTCCTGGGCAGACTGATGAACATTTCCTTTATCGGGTTCTGGCTGGTGGAAAACTTTCTTATCATCTTAAACCTCTCTTCGGACTGACTTAGCTTTAGTTCCGGGCAAATGAACATTTCCCCATCCTCCTTGACAAAGTGCTTGTTTAGAGACCAGCTATAAGGGCGCACATCAGGCTTCTTGTATCTTTTACCGACAGCTAGGGTCATCCGTTCTTTAAGTGCTTCTGCCTTATCATATGCTTTGTCCTCTCCAGTCACAATATATCCCAGACCTCGCCTGTTTCTCTTGGGTTCCGGCATCTCAAGCTTACACGGCCCTTGTTGTGGCTTTCCTAACCCCAGACCCGGAATGTAGCTCATGCCTCTCATCATTTTCAATACGGGAGGAATCTTGTCCGAGGAAGTTGTTAGATCGTTAGTGCAGACCTGCCCTTTTGGCTATTCGATCGTGAAACCACTAAGCATCAGACTTTCTTGGTCAAGCTTGATTTCCACTACCGGCATGGTATTGGTGCTGGTTTCCCCGATAGTGACACTATCCCAGTAAATGGTTGTCAAAATACCATCTTGCACAAACTTCAAACACTGGTGGAGGGTGGAGGGTGGAGGCTACTGCCCCGATCTCATGTATCCTTGGCCTGCCCAATAATGCTGAGAATGTGACAGGAATATCGATGACCTGTAATTCTACTGCCATTTCCTTACTCCCTAATAACAGATTCAAAGAGACAATCCCCAACAGTGCTCTGGATGTCGAATCGTAGGCTTTTATAGTCTGGTTGGACGGCTTAAGACTCTGTGAATCAATGTCTAGCATGCTCATCATCTTTGCAAGAAGCACGTTCATGGCCGAACCATTGTCCACCAACACATGGGGAATTCGACGCCCCTCCAAGGGCACGGTAATGTGCAGAGACTCGTTGTGCTTTGAACCATAAGAAGGCAAATCCAGATCTGTAAAAGTAATAATGTTCCCATACTGGGCTGTTCCGATCAGCTGGTAAGCCTCATCTGGAGTTGCGTTGATGGACACCTTGGTTTTGGATAGAGCCTCTTCTAGCTTTAGCTTGTGGGGGTAAGAAGATGTAAGCAGGGACCACAAAGAGATATCAGCATGGGTTCTCTTCAACTGCGTCAAAATCGGGTCCTCTTGGATTTCTTCATTTCCTGCTGATCTGTAGGATCTCAAGAGGCCTGGGGGTTTAAAACCACAATTCCTTTGCCCTTTCCAAGTGGATCAGCGCTATCTGCTCCCAACATTCTACCCGACCGTGTCAACAAGTTAACCTCTTGATCGTCTTCAACCACAAAGCTTCTGCTAGCTTCTTTAAGTTCAGCTAGTGTAAGCGGAGCAGGGCGAGTGCTGTATGGCCACGCTGCTTATCTTATCTCGTTCACAGACAATGGTTCCTCCAAGTTAGCTGCTATTCTGAGCTCTTCCAAAGAGATTGGGGACTCTTTGGGAACCAAGGAAGAGATAGCGTTGATGACCAAACGCTCCTCATATTCATCGTAATCAACAGCATTATTTAAATCATACAAATTATCGAGATACAAGACGTAGCATAAATTGTCTTTCATTTCATTAAAACAAGGATTTGCATCATTCATGACTTCATTACAATCACTACTAGCTTTGCCACTTACAGACTCTTCAAACTCTATTACATTGATGAAATAATCCTGACCGAAATCGATTAGGTTCACGTTGTTGCTGGGCAGAGGGTTGTTGATGATATTAGGACGGGGAGCCTTTTCGATCTTCTTCTCATCAACAAGGCCTTGGATGATCTTCTTGAGGGTGACACAGGTGTTGGTGGTGTGCCCCGGATACTGATGGAATCGGCAATATTTACTAGCATCGAGGTTGGGATTAGGGCGGACAGGATTATAGTTGTCTAGTGGCTTAATCATGCCAGTTCTAAGCAAGCCATTGAAGACTTCCTCTATGGACATACCCAAGTCATCGAACCTCGAATATTGTCTGGGCTGGAATCCCCTCCATTCTGTCCATTGCTACCTCCCCTTTGCAGATTGTTGATGCTATTATCCTTGACCACCTCCCTTCCTTTCGATGCCATTGCAGAAACTGGGTTAGCCGCACAATACCGGAATCCTCTGCTTCCACTGTTACCGCCGGCATTTGTATTCGAAGCCAGATTAAAAAGCCAGTTCTCGCTTCGAGCGCCCATTCCAACCATTTCTCTTAGATCTGGGTACCATCCCTTTCCAATGGCCTCCCTTAACACAGGTTTCACACATGACAGGAAAATATCTTTCTGATCTTGAAGGGGAATTGGTTCCAACAGCTAATTGAGTTTGGCATTCCATCTCTTGTAGAACTCTGTTATCGACTCATCATTTTTCTGAATGGTGCCCACTAGGTCGTCTCGGGTAGTACGCCACTCTAGGTTTCCTCTATATTTCTCCAAGAAAGTCTCGGTGATCTGGCTCCAAGTGGAGCGACATTCTTGCTTTAAGGACAAAAACCAAGTGAGTGCCGAGCCTTTTAGAGTCAGATGGAAGTGAGAGGCCATAAACTCGGGCGTGCAACCCATCGCCCCCATCGTCATTACGTAGGTATCTATATGGGTCTTTGTGTAGGCCGTGCCGTCAAAATCCATCTTTGGCATCTTGAACTTGTGGGGAAGAGGTGTTACTTGAGCCGGGTCAACCACTTTGAGGCCACTGGAACCCACAGTCTATCTATCAATTTGCTGTTGCATTTGCCTTAACAAAGCTGTCACTTCCGGAGTCAATCCCGGGATCTGAGGAATAGCAGGAGCCATAGTCAAAGATGGTACTGGAAATTCTGGAGCAGATCTGATAGGCAAGGCGGCCGAGGGAAGACCGAAGGTACTGGGGATGTTGATGTTACTATCCAACAGACTGACTGAACTGGGAATCCTATTCCCGTACATATCGTACCCATTAAACTGAACACTTGGATTCTGTAGACCAAACTGCGCTGATTGACATCCAAACTGACCTTGGGTAGAAAATCCGGTACTACCACAGGGAGCTGAATATGGGGTAGAACCATATAGGTGCTGGGTGAGAGGAGAACAAACTGCGGGCTCAGAGAGGTTGCTTTGGAACTGAGATTGATTCTGGGGATGTTGTGGGAACTAATCCTAACAAATCTGGTTTCTTGATAGACGGTACTAGTTGTTCTGCTGTCGTGTAGCTTGGAAAACACCCTGCTGCTGACTGGATTGACCATACTGATAACTGTCTTGATACATGCTGACCTGTGGTTGGGAATAACTTCCTTAGAACTGGAATCCGTACTGAGCTTGCGGCACTGGGCCATTGGGAGTTGGAGAGGATGTCAGATCGAAGAAGTTCGATGGTTGGCTACTACTTTTGTTGAACCCATGCTGAGCAACTTGGCTATGTATCAGAGAGATTGGGGGAGGAACCCTTCCTTGGGTATTCACGGCTATTTTCGGAGACGGCTTCCGATCAGGGCGAGGAGCATAACTCACGGGAGGAGGCATAGCGTGGTAGTTGGGTTGAGGTGCAGAGTGATGAGCAGGTTGAACAGGAGAAGCAGATCCGATCCCGTTGTTACAATCTTCAGTGATTTCTTCGTAAGAACCATCCTCTCGGCGGAGTACTGCGATTCCCCTGGCTCGCATGGCCTCCACAAAACGGGTATGGACTTCCTCCTCTCGAGCCTTGGCGTTCTGAGCCAACAAGCGGGATTCACGTTCCCTAGCCAAAGCAGCTTCCAAAGTTACTCTCAACTCTTCTGCGGACATGTCATTCAAACCCGGTTGACCCATCGAAACTGAACCTCCAGCAGACTGAGTAGCAAACACATCACCATTTCCTGCCATGTCTGATTCTGAATTGACTGAGACCCCAGAAACTGTTGGAACTTCTTCAACAACACGGACCAGACGAGCTCCTGGAATAGAAGAGCGGATCCAACTCGCCGTAGCTATAGGGGTAGATACGGGTTTATAAGGTAGTGGAGGAAGAAGACTTTGAGGAAATACGGGAGATGGAAAGGAAAAGAGGGACGAACTCGCGCAAACAATTTATTTATGTTCAAGTATAATTGGTATTTTAGATCCTAAATATGGTTGGGAAAGGATAAGCCTTTATTTACGCAATCTACACCTTGGGGAGACCTAGGGATGCAGCATTCAAATTACACTAAATGCTTTGCATTGAAATTAATAATAGGTAATGATACCTAACCAAGACCTAACACGATGTGAGGCGGACGAGTGGTCCAAATTTTTGGAGAAATTTGGGCAGCATAACTGGTATTCTCGAAGAATTTCTAAGAAAAATCCGGCATGAGCTCTCGTCGGTGCATGGTGACAATGAGGCATGATCCCTCGTTAGAACACGTCATGAGAGTGACATGTCCCCACGTGAAATCATGTTGCATTGGTAACATGCCCACAAAGTGCAAGGTTTTGGGAAAGGTATGAAGGCCTATTGTAAATTTCAAAAACAATTCATTTTAGTGTGATTAAAACCTTGTATCAAAAAAAACCAACCGTGGGTAAGCTTTAAGTGTGGCACCACCTATAACGCGCTAGGGGGATATGTTTGATTTCAGGCGCTCAAGCGTAGGCGAATTTCATGGCCGTCCGCGATGCCGTCAATCGCACCCGAGGGTTCTAAATCTATGTGGAGTAGTGTGCGGATGACTATGTTCTTTTATTTATGAAAAAAAATTATATTTTTTTTATTTATTTAAAAGGAAAAACAAAGAAGAAAACACACACACTCTCACAGGGAATAAGGGGTACAACAATCAACTGCGCAATTTGATTCAAGGGACTGCCCTCAAACCAGCATCTGAAGACTGTTCAGTGACCAATCTTGTCGCGTGACACAGGACAGCATAGAACAAAGCTGTCGCACGACCAGACCAGTCACTGAACCAGAACCTGCAAATGAAATTCAGCCCCTGCCTCTCCATGGCAAGGGACAAAGCACAATAATAGAGCACAACAAAAATGGCCACAAAAGACACACAAAAGGCTCACAAGTCTCATAATGCAATAAAATGCATGTACCACAAAAGATCATCAAGGATGCACACAAAGATGGATATGTTGGATGTTAAATTGAATGAAAGCATGACCCTCTTAATTTTGAAAAATAGGTTTTCAAAAAGTGTGTCCCCAGCAGAGTCGCCACTGAATGTGCGCTCGCCCGAAAAATTTATTTTTGATGATGAAAAATAGGAGTCGCCACGCCATGTTTTAAGGTACACTTTGAAAAACCTTTGAAAGAGAAAATGGGTTCGGGGGTCAGGTTACGTGTTGGGAAGAACCGAGAGTTCACCCAACACGCCTCGTCCGTGAACGAGTCTTTCTAATTAAACATCCAAATGATCCAAAACGTGTGCAAGCAATGATAATGAACAAATGTGATAAACCATGAATTTTATTGATTTGAACTGAGATCTTACAACTGGTGAGCCATTTGGTTAGGGAGGCCACATCCCAATTACAATAGATCAGAACAACTTACAAAGGAAAATTGATTTCTGCAAATGGACAAAGTGTGTCGCGTGAAACAGGACATGCATGGCTGGATGTGTCGCGTGACATAGGATCCAGCCATGCACGATGTGTCGCGTGACACAAGGTGTCCTTCTGCAGGGATCTAACAATTGATCAACAGAATAACCAGAAACCAATACAGATCTAAACAATCAACCAATTATGCTTCGAAATGAACAATTAACAACAATTCAACCAAGGGGGTGTGGATATGGGTAGATCCACACTCCCTTGGGAATCAAATACCAATTCCAACAATGATCAAACCATAAGCATTCAATTATTCAAAGCAACAATGTTAAACAGAGAGATTGCGATTGGGGTTCAATAATCAAGACAAATGGAGTCTGATTACTGAACCCAAGGAGGAGAAAATGATGGAATTATGAAAGTAGCAAAATAGGAGAGAGAGAGAGAGATGGAATTGAGGGGTTACCCTTGATGACTCCATGAATTCTATACCAAGGCTTGTATAGAACCCTTCTACAACTGCTTTTGAAGTTGCTTGAACTGGAATGGATTGATGGATGAAGGATCTAAGAGGTGATGGGTGAATTGGAGTGAATTGGGGGGAATTGAAGGTAGATTTGGGTAGGAGAGAGAGAGATGTGTTAGCAGTGTGTGTGTTACGCTCCTATTTTGGTAGAGTAGCAGTATGTGAAAGTTGGGATCCATTTCTGAGAGGGCTAGGGTCTTATTTATAGGTTGCAGTTGATGGTCACAAGGTATCGCATGACCTTCTGTAACCATTTTCCATGCCTCGATCTGTCACATGACACAAGGTGTCACCAACCACTTTTGGCGCCAAAACCAGGTTCTGGAACATTCTGAGTAAATACCCAAAAGGTCCAAAACAGGTTTATTCCCTGTAGGTCCTTTAGCATGAGCAAGGTACTAAAAGGTACTTCCTTCACAAGAAACTTATGGAATGTTTCCGGAAGTCTCGGAATAGACCGGGAATTTACCAAAATGCCCCTTAATGCAATTTTATCATATTAAAATGCATCTAAAAGGGTAGCGAATTGGATTGGTGTACTTACAGGTCGGACGTTAAAAATTGAATGACACGGTGTCACATTGAGCTTTGTTGCATACTTCGTGCAAGTCAAAGTCAAAGTCGATGCCGGGTCAAGATCTTGCCAATTTTTCCTTGACGGAATTTCGGCAGAGCTTCGCTTGCGCGAGAGATCTTGATTTTTGGCACGGACTCGGGCTTGACTCTTACATACCCCGTGCGGGTCAAAGTCAATGCCAGGGTCAAGATTTCGCCAATTTTATCTTGAGGGAATTTCGGCAGAGTTTCGCTTGCGCGAAGGATCTTGACTTTTGGCATGGGCTCGGGTTTGACTTTTACGGGGGTATACAATGAGGCTGTATAACACGGTTTAGACCAAAAGCCAACTAAAAAAGTCACGATTTTAAAAGTGTGACACGGACTAGTGCATTGGTCGACACTGGCTGCCATTGGGAGTTTGGGATGATTCCGTGCGCGCCCGGGAGCGTCGTAACACTGTCCGTGACTGCAGCTGAACAACCATCTCGGGTTAAAAGGACGTGCGTGCAAAGCGTATAGGATATATGGTGCGCGTAGTGTGCGGCCTCCTAAAAAAATTCCTTTTTGAGTTAAAACAGAGATTTTCATAAATGTGTTTTAAAAGAATGTTTTTCGGGACGGGGGAAAATGCATCAAGTAAGCACGTAAATTTTCTTGAACTTGGCCAGACTTAGGACTACATAGCCCCAAGCTGCCAAAATTTCCAGATCAACCTCAGAAAGTGTCCTGGTGGAACTGTGAAAGAAGCCGTCCGGCCATGATCCAGGTAGATCAAGCCGTCCGGCTGGATCCAGCAGTTTTCCAGGTTCCAATTTTTTTCATTTTCAGACTGTTTCTCCGAGCATTTTGGCAACTTTCAGCTTCAGAATGGTCCTTGTTTATCATTTCAGAGTATGCACAAACCAAAAAACCAAGATGCATACAAGATAAGAAAAGGAAAACACAAGCACAAAAATCGGATCAGGGACGGAAGGCTAACCCTCGTAAACGTTTCCAACGCTTCTTATGGAAAAAGAAGTTTGGAAACATTTACATCTCCCCAACAGAGTCACCAAACTGTGAATGTGGGCCCATCACGGATTGAACTTTTTCTTATAGGGTCGCTGCTTCACCTCAGTTTGAAGGCACCGATTTATTGAAAAACGGAGTCGCCACGCCATTTTGATTTCCTCAAAACTTTGAAAAAAGAATAAGGGTCCGGAGGTTAAGTTACTCCTTGGGAAGAACGGATCGCGTACACCCAAGGAGCCTTACGAAAGCAAGTCTTCCTAGATCCGAAGTTTGTGCTCGTTTGTGTGCTCGTGTGTGTGTGTGTGTGTTATTTGAAAAAGGAGGGAATGTGCCAAGTTATCTACCGGACGTATAAACCATATAAGAAGGTTACCGCTCGGGATTTCTTGGATTTGATGTGTTTTGGATTTTGATCCCGAGCTCATCTTTGACTTATGATCATCATTAAGTGACCTTTTTACCTCCCGTTGGAATAATCAACCATAGTAGGCGTGAAAGCCTTGGTGTGTCTTAAACCAACGTTCTTTGGGGACTTGGTCATATGTGATCAGGAGAGGGACACCTTTTATAGTCCAAGAATGAGACTCTTTAGAAAGGAAGAGTCTTTGCCCATCAATCCTACATCTTGAGACGATTTAGCTTAGTAGGGACATTTATGCTCGTCTCAAGTAATGATCGGAGATGTAGGGGCTAAGATTCATCTGCTTCTAAAGGGACTACGACTATGGCATTTTAGTGGCAGAAACGATGTAAAGATGATGTCTTTACACCTATCCAGACCACGGGATGCTTCAAGAACCAAGGGGACTAAGGGAGGGGGTATAAAGATTGGATCTTTATGCTCGTCCTATGTCTTTCGTGCCTTAAAAGGTCACTAGACAATCCTCGGAGAGTGATCCAACCAAAAGGGACATGGGGGGAATGACTTTGAAAGGTAAAGATTGCATTTTTATGAAATAAATGTAATGAACATTATGAAAGCTAAGGACATGAATGTAAATGGAAGACCTTTGAGGCTTTCCTATGTCCTTTAAGAACCTTATGAGGTGGACAATCCTTGGAAGCTAGGTCAAGGGAGGGGGATTGACATAATAAGAGTAAAGATTGCATTTTTATGTAATAAAATGTCAGTTTTTCACATCATCATGTGATGAATCCTCCCTAGAACAAGCCACTTGTGGACTCTTATTCATCCTTGGGATAGGATTCCCCATGAATCATTTGTGTAGGGGAAAGGGGGAAAGATGATGTTTACTTGACAAAGATAGAATCTTTATGGCAATATATCAATATTGATGACAAGTAAAGGCAATATAGATGACAAGTAATGAATATGACAATATAATAAAAGTATTTCATGGAGAAAGGAAGGAGAGATTACCGATGGTGGTTCTCTCTATCTCCCTTGGGGATTTTCCTATGTAAGAAGGGTTTTGGATGGATTTTATGGTGGAGGGAGGTGATTTTTGGGAATTCTAACTCTTTGGAAATTCGTGGAATAATTTTGGCAGAGTGACAATGCTTAATTGTTCTTTTTTAAAATGGGTAGAGGAGGCCTCTATTTATAGGCTGCAATGTGCTTCCTAATGAAGCCGCCCGGCATTAACCTCTTGCAAAAGAAGCCGTCCGGCGTTATCCACTGATGACTCAGCCTGCTTCTAGATTCATGCAAGGTGGCAGCTGGATGCTTCATTCCAGCGAGTGACTACTTGAAATTTTAATTCCTAACAGGTCCTTCCTCCCTTGGTCAGTTTGGAAAAGTTCCAGAATTGCCCCTGAACTTTAGGAAAGTTCGGGGAATTGCCGGGAAACGTAGCCGGAGGGCATGAGCCAGATTTGGGTACTTACAGAGATGGAGGCATTTGTACCTCGAGTTGAGATGGAGGCGTTTGTACCTTAAGTTGAGATGGAGGCATTTGTACCTCAAGTTGAAACTATTTTGAGGCGTCTCGGCCTGAGTTGCTGAAATATTTGAGGACGTGTGGTGCCTCAGACCAAATTTGTTGAAACTTTTGAGGACGTGTGGCGCCTCTGACCGAATTTGTTGAAACTTTTGAGGATGTGTGGCGCCTCTGACCGAATTTGCGGAAACTTTTAAGAATGTGTGGCGCCTCTAACCGAATTTTCTAAAACTTTTGAGGACGTGTGGTGCCTCTGACCGAATTTGCTGAAATATTTGAGGACGTGTGGCGCCTTTGACCGAATCTGCTGAATTTTTTTTTGAGGACGTGTGGTGCCTCTGATCGAATTTGCTGAAATATTTTGAGGACGTGTGGCGCCTCTGACCGAATTTGCTGAAATATGTGCAGAGTACTGATAAAACGCAAAAGTGATGGCTATCGTTAAGGTCTTTCTAAAATTCCTGGTGGTTCACGAATTATACATTCCACTTCAGTTGAGGAGAGTCAATCATGACCCCTATTTTCTTCACCGCTGTCACCAGGCTACGGTTTACCACTAGGGATCTACCTTTTGATGAGAGTTTGGTTGCAGACATCCATTTGGCAGAAGCATTGTTTGGTTCTTCCTTCGGGAAGGTTAGGCTCATGAATCTGGCCAGTTGTACGTGATGATTCCCCAAGTCATTACCTCATGTAATCAAGGTGAGCATGATTCGGATGCTCTTGCTCGGGACTTTTGCGGTACGGATTCTCGGCCACTCTTTTTGCATCGAGCGAATCCTCCTGCTATTTTTCTTTTTTCATGTGCGATGGTGGGAGTGACGTCTCATGGGACGTGTTTGCTTTGTATGTGATAGCCACTCATTTCATGGTTAGCTCCCTCAGGATATGCCACAGTGCTTCGCTAGATGTGGTAGGCCACTGCCGAGTGAGCGAGGATATCGTTCGTTTAGTTCTGGGGGAAACCTTCCACGGTATAGACCGTCTGGCGATTGGGGACCGATTCATGCGTGGAGGAATCCCTGCTTTGCTTGCTTTATGGTTGCGAGAGAGACTTCAAGCTATGCTTGTGCTTTCGACATCTTTTAGTCCATGAACATTTGCTCAGCGACCTTTGCTCTTGGAGATGGATCAATCTGAATGGGAAGGGTGGATGGCCCGGCTCAGCACACTTCACATTCATTGGTGGGTTCCTTATTGGGAGAAGAAACTAGGAGGGCTCTTCAGGAATGTTCCGATGTTGTCAGGGTTCTTGGGCTGTCTCAGTCTTCTTTCCACATTCCGTCCTTTGTTTCCAAGCAGTTTGGGATGAGGCAGGAGCCTTCGCTGTGTTGAAATGACATTTGTACTATGATGGTAGATCCTTTCTCTATGGTGGACCAATCCACTTTCCTTCTCTTTCTGGAGATATGGATGTTTTCTGCTTTTCCTCTTGGGGTACTTCTCAGACGCAGGGAAAGTATTTTTTGTCTACTGAGTACTTAGACCGGTATGAGCAACATCTTGGACAGGCTCAGATGATTATGGGGAGCAGGCATGAGGCAATTCTGGGGCAGGTTTGCTGTTCCAGTTACAACCTTAGGAGTACAGAAGCTTGGGATAACCCTCACGATATTACGGGGGATGTTTTGTTTGACTACGAGACTAGAGTTGACAGACTGACAGAGAGGACTCCTGATCTTAGATGGAGGGAGACAGAGATAGTTCCTACGGAATGAAAGAAGACTCATTGGGGATGGGGGGAGAAAGGAAAGAATGACGAAGGGACAAGCGCGAGCGGCATGGAATGACCTTCTGAACTCTGAGTATCCATTCATTGTCGTTGCAGACACATTAATTACTAGATGTTTTATGTTATCTTAGCATGTTGTGAGTCGAGAGTAGAATGTACTTGAACTCATCAAGAAGTGTTTTAACTGTAATAATTTGTGATTTACTTTAAAGATTTATCGAGACGCAAAATCTCTTGCTTGCTTCTTGTCTGAGCCTTGTTGGCATCCAATTTTTGAATTTTGTGTATTCTTTAGACCAGACCAGTGATGGTTGCCTACGTTCCCCCCGGACTAAGGCTCAGGTATCCGTAGTTTGACCCTTTTTTGTGAAAGAAGGGGAGACAGAAGAGGGGGAGAATGGTACAGCCCTGATTTTACCTAGACTCCCCCTTTAGGGTTTTCAATCTTGTTGGGTATGTTCTTCAGCACCGATGTACGCATTTTTTTAATCAATCAGTCAACCAAAAATGTGAAAGAAATGACTTGTAATGTACACTCGCAAGGGTGTATACATTATTTTTTGAAAAGGTGGGAACTGGTCCATTTTTGTGTGAATACCTTATTTGGTGTAGGAACAAAAAACATGCTTTTTGTGTTTGACTCTTTTGAGATAATATGAGCACCGAAAAGCTTGTAAAAGTGTATGGAAGCCCTTGCTGACAGAAAATCAGTGTTTAGCTCTATTTTTCCTATTTTATAGAAAAAGAAGACTTGTCATGACATCTGAAAACTTGATTTGTTCACAATGATCACATGTTTGCTTAAAACCCTTTGTTGATGTTCGGGTTATTCAACATTAAACTTGATATGCTTGATTAATCATGAGGAGAAAGTCAACTGGTATCAAGTATCGAGTTGGGTCGAGTGTGGGAGAAGGTTTGTGTATAGGAGAGGTCATTGGTGAGATCGGGTTTATGGATTTGCATGTGCTTATGATTGGACCATTTCTGGTTGCCTACTTTCCTTAAGGTAAGGAGCTCAATGTTGAGATTCGAGGCCGAATCGTGTTTGGCTTTGGGACAAGGGCATGAATATATGTGCAACCTTTGGCGAAAAGGCTCGGACAGAAGGTTGGATGATGAGGCACGGGCCTTGAGGTGTTTCCTTAACAAGTCGTATTTGACGGCTACTACAATGATTCCATTGTTTCTTGATCGTTGCTCTCACGGGAAGAGAAAGAATTTGAATATAGCTTAAGGACTTATGATACGCTTTTGCCCTTGCCTTCCTTCATCGAGCTTCTGACTAGAGGTGTTGGGTCCTTGGCTTTTTTTTTCTTTGTTTTTTGAATCCCCTGCTTGAACTTGCTTGATGTACACGGGGGGAAGGAAAAGGCCCTAGCTTATTGTCGACATGAGAGCAATCATTTAATGATGAGCAACACTTGTTATTCCATGATGTCGCTGCCGTCGTTGACTTTGTCAAGGTGATGGTAGGGATGTAATTTTGGAAAGTGTATGGCTTGATGGAGGCCCTTGTGTGGGGTATGGTAAGGTGTATGGGGAGCTATCGGTTGACTTTCTCACACCAATTAATTAAAGAATTAATCATTTGGGGAATTACTTGTTGAGCAATGCAAGTGATCATATAGAACAAAACCATTTCATTAAATGTAATGTGGGGTGCAAAATAATGTATCAAGTCTAGCAAGAAAAGAAAGAAAACTCATGTATGGAAAATTAAAGACTTAACTACAATGTCCGAGGAGGAGTTGATTGAATGAGAAAAGTACTAGAACCTAGTGATGGCCAAACCGGACCGGAACCGGAAAACCGGACCGGAACGCCATGAACCACCATGAAAACCGGAACCGGGGTAACCGGAACCGTTTTGGATAAGGGCCGGTTAAGGTTCACATAACTGGTGAACCGGACCGGAACCGAAACCGGATGGAAATTTCTTATTTTTCAATAATTTTTAGCTTCTTTATTCATTATTGACCTGAACCGGACCGAAAAAGCCCGGAACCGGAGCAAACCGGGGAGAAAACCGAAACCGGAGTAACCGGAACCGTGAGTCAGCCGGGCCGATTAAGGGTCATCCATTTGCCAAATCGGAACCGGTGGTTTCGAACCGGGCCCGAAACCGGTTTTGGCCATCCCTACTAGAACCTACGAGGTTTGACTGTATGATTTTTTTTCTCTTTTTTTTTTAAGAGTGTAGAGGGGGAAAAGAGAAGACTCGATATCCTATAGGCGAAAAATCGGCGGAGTTTACTTCCATTGACTGGGTTCAAGAAAGGGTTCCCATCCAGATATGTCAGTTTCATTGCACCTTCTAAGAAGATTTTCTGAACCACGAATGGCCTGATCCACGTTGGTTCCCATTTTCCAAACAGTTTGATTCGGGTGGGAGGCTTCTCCTTAAGCACTGGATCGCCTTCTCTCAGGATTTCACCTTCTTGTCAAAAGCTCTAGCCATCCATCTTTGATAGGCTCGAATGTGTTCCATGGCCTTCAGTCGGTGTTTATCCAGTAGGGCCAATTCGTCGTGCCAGCTTCGGGGCCATTCCACTTCGCTGACTTCATTTTCCAGCAACACTCGAAGTGACGGGATCTCTAATTCTATGGGCAATACAGCTTCTATCCCATAAGTTAGAGGGAATGGGGTTTCCCCTGTAGCAGTCCTAACTGACATTCGGTAGCCCTGAAGTGCCAAATGTAGCTTTTCTAGCCAATCTCATCCCCGTATTGTCATCTTTCTGATGATCCTTTCGAGGGTTTTGTTTTTCTGCTTCCACGGCGCCATTGGTTTGTGGCCTATAAGGGGATGACTTATGGCGCGTGATCTTTAATTCGGCCAAAAACCTGTCGCAGTCTCCCTCAAAGTGAAATCCGTTGTCTGATATGACCTCATTCGGGATGCCGTATCTACATATGATGTTTTCTTTGACGAACTGGGCAAATTTCTTGGAAGCTAAAACTTTGTAGGACTTAGCATCGACCCATTTCGTGAAGTAGTCGACGGCTACCAAATCGAACTTGTGGTCGTTGCTACCCGGCAGAGTGATTTTCCCAATGACGTCGATTCCCCAAGTGGCAAAATGCCAGGGAGTGGTCATGCAATAGAGGTCATGAGGGGGAAGGTGGTCAAGGTTGGAGAATCGCTGGCATTTGTCGCAGCTTCTGACAAAGTTGATACACTCTGCCTCCATGGAGATCCAGTAGTAACCTATTCGAAGGATAATTTGCATCAGGGCTCGAGCATTCATGTAGGGACCGAAAGCCCCATTGTGGACTTTGTTCATGAGTTTAATTTCTTTTTCCTTGTCGTTGCAGCGGAGGAGCGTCCCTTGGTGGCTTTTCTTGTACATTATATCTCCCAGAATGACAAAATGAGAGGTAAGGCATTTCAGGGCTACCATGATTTTGGTTTTGACTCCTTCTTTGTCTTTTCCTTCCTCATTCACGAAAGTCACCTCTCTGCTTTTGAGGTACTGGTAAATTTGGTTGTACCAGGGCTCATTGATCGGCTCAGGCTCTGCCTCGATTATGTAGCAATAGGCCGAGATTTCCTTCTTTCCCACTTTGAATGGTTTTATTGACTTTACTTCGGGGATCCCCACAAGTGAGGCTAGAGTGGCTAGAGCGTCTGCGAACCGGTTCCGGTCTCTTGGCAAGTAATGAAAAGTGACCTCCTTGAATTGCGTGATGAGGTCTTCCATGCATGCGTGGTACTTTTGCAAACTGGGGTCTATTATTTTCCATTTGTTGGAGACCTGGTTAATGATCAAGGCTGAGTCTCCGTAGATTTCCAATTCTTGGACGTTTCTTTCGAGGGCTGCCTCCAAACTGGCGGCGCATGCTTCATATTAAGCTGCGTTGTTGGTAACCTCAAAATTTAGCTTTATGGCGATTGGGGTGTGCTCGTCTTTCAGGTCTACCAAGAGCATCCCGATGCCATTACCTCTATTGTTGGATGCTCCGTCCGTCGAAGAAAAGCTGCCATCGATTCTCGCCTTCAAGCGTGAAATTCCATCATCCAAAAATTGTGGTTCGGGACCTTTGGCTTCATCACTTGGGAAGTTGGCCAACTGTTCAGCCATTTGAATGTATGCTCGCTGAAAATTTAATGAGAGTCGCCACTCCATTTTAAAGGAAACTTTGAAAACCTTTTTGAAAAGAGAAAGTGGGTTCGATGGTCAGATTACGTGTTGGGAAGAACAGAGAGTTCACCCAATACGTCTCGTTAACGAGTCTTTCAATGTTCAACATCCAATTCATTCATGAGTGTGTGCAAATGTGTGAGACAAAATATGTGTATAAAATTCATATTAATGCTTTGTTTATTGATCAACTGAGGGAACTATAACTTGTGAGTCATTTATACAGGAGACCACAACCTGATTACAACGAGGATAAATAGATTACAACTGAAATGGACCAACTGCAAGATGTCTTAGTGTGTCGCACGACACAGGACCAAGTGTGGCCAGATGTATCGCGTGACACAACATGCCACTCTGCAAAGGTTTACAAATGAATTGAATACAGAGGCAATTAATGGCAACAACGAGATTGACAAAGATGTAAAAAAAGTTACGAAGACCTCATAGAGACCAATACTGAGATGAGTGTGGATATGGGATGATCCACACTCATCTAAGCATATAAGCAAATTCGGATGAGCAACCTGATCACATTCATACAAATCAGAGCATACTATATGCTAAATGAGATTATAACAATGCAACTATATTCAGGTTCTAGCCTGAAGAACATATTCAGCATGGCAATATCACTGAGTTATAAAAATAGAGAGAGAAGGAGGATTTAAGAGGTTACCTTTGTAGATCCTCAATCTCTACACCAAGTTAGGTGTAGGGACCTTTGATTCAGCTGCAGAAAGTGGATTAGAATCCTCAGATTAGGAGTAGCTTTGGACCTTCAATGTGTATGAAGTGTATGAGAGTAAGTGGGTGAATTTTGTATGGGAGAGAGAATGATTTGAGAGAATTGGTGTGTGTTTGAGGAGAAGGACGAGCTTCTAGGCATATTTTGGCAGTGTGATGCTAAGGAGCTGGAAGGGATCTCAAAATGAGAGGAGGAGGGTCTTATTTGTAGGCTGCATGGACCTGGCCAAGAGTGTCGCACGACGCAACGATCACCTTTTCCGTGGCTCGTTTAGTAGCACGACATAGCAAGACATAACCGCTTTCCTTCTAGAAACATGCAAGGTGGCGAATTCTGGACCCTTCCTGGATAATTCTTCATAGGTACAAATAGGATTAATACCCCAAAGGTACTTCTGCATGGAAAAAAGATCGAAAGGTACTGTAGCGATGCGTGAATTTTTACATCTTTTGAGTCGCCACTTATTATTTATTTAGGAAAACAATAAGAATAACCTTCTCAATTTAAAAGAGATTTGAGGGTTCGGGGGTTAAGTTATGGAATGGGAAGGTCGAGGAGCACCCATTCCACCCAATTCGAAAATCGATCTTGCCAATTGAGTATTATCAATCTTTTCAATACAATAATTAAAGAACAAGAAAACCCTAATCAATTTCTTGATTAGGAATGTCGGATTGTATGCTTAGAGATCACCTCCATGGATTGAAGGGACTCTAGGCTAATCCTTTTGATAGGATTACACTACTCTAAAAGCCAATAGAGAGAGATTGAGAAGAAGAGAGTAAAAGTATAGGAATTTACCTAGCATTTAGGGAGTATTTGATTTAGAACGTGGTTCTAAGATGTCTTCTTGGTCGAGAAGTGATTCGGGCAGAGTTTCGACTCAATATGAAAGTCAAATTTTGATGCGAACAGAGCTTTGCCTCAATCCTTGATTCGGGCTTTGATGTTTGTTGATCAACAAGGTTGATAAACAAACTTTAGATGATTTTGGGGTGATTTTGTAGGAATCTTTCAGGGAGAGAAACCAACAAAATGTGTGTGTTGTGTGTTTTCGATCGTGGATCGGGGACCTCTGAAATACTGAAAGCCATCAAGTATTTATAGGGGATCGATGACTTGATCACCCAGTTTAGGAGGTTAAAGTGGATTGGGATTCCACCCTAGGAAGATTCCAGAACTCAAATATGATTGGAGAACCGGATTGATAAGGTTTTATCCAGAAAAGAGTTTGAAACGGAGAAGGAGAGTGATTCTGCATATCCTGCAGAGGGGTTGTCTCGCGCGAGACAACTAGTCGGCTGACTATTTTGTCCTCTTCAGTTTATTCCGTTAGTCAGTTAGGCCCAAAACTAACGAGGTTAGTTAGAAACTTAACGAAATATGATGAAACTGATATGCTTTCATCAAAATACAAAGAGAGACAAAGAGTAGTGTAATCATGTTTTATTGGTTCAGAATGGGGTGTCTACAGAGCCCCTCGGCGACAGGTCTTATGAAAGAAGAAGTGTCGTCAATAGAAAAGACATCATTCTGAACATTGGAATGGTCATGCCGCACGACTGCCTACGTATCTCTAAGAGAGAATCAGACCAAACGTAGTTCGACTCCAAAACACTAAAAAGGCTATTTTAGGTATTTTGAAAAGCATTTTTGAAAATCGAAGAGGGATTTTTTTTTTGAAAAGGTAAAATCATATTGAGGAATCAAAAGACTTGACCCAATTCTGAAGATACCTGTTTGTTGATGAAGTTGTTGAAGTGCGCCGCCCGAGGTTACTGACGTTGCCATTGTTGTCGAGGTCGCAGACTTGGTTGTTGCTGCTGTCGTCGCAGACTTTGCTGATGCTGAGGTCACAAACTTGAAGTTTGCTGCCGTCACAGACTTTGAAGTTGTTGCCGAGGTCACGGACTTGAAGTTTGCTGCCGTCACGGACTTTGAAGTTGTTACCGAGGTCACGGACTTGAAGTATGTTGCCGTCACATACTTTGCTTTTGTTGCCGAGGTCACGGACTTGAAGTTTTCTGCCGTCACAGACTTTGCTAATGTTGCCGAGATCACGGACTTGAAGTTGCTGCCGTCACAGACTTTGTCGGTGTCTCCGAGGTCACGGACTTGAAGTTGCTGCCGTCAGAGACTTTGAAGTTGTCGATTGAGGTGGAGGTTTTATCGGCCCCTGTAATGCAATGATATATGAATGCTGGTCTCGGATGGACCCAAAAAATTCTTACCTTTCTGCACCTGCTAGCACATAATAATTGCAAATAGATTTTCCAGATTTTAGTTGTTTGACTGGACTCACATGGTGGTGTCCACGTCTGTTCGTGCAAATGCCCGGTCGGACATTTCAGTGGTGAGTTTATGGATGAGTATATGGTATATGGACATGTAGGGACATGTGTATGTATTTGTATTTGAGATGGGTGAACTATATGAGTGAACTTGGTGTTTGACAAGTTGGGACCAAATCAGGTTTATGCAGAATTTGTTGATGGTCAGCGAGATTGAATTTCAATGAGTAACCTTGTGTATACACATCTAGACCTGTTGCGAATCTTCATCCTTAATTCTCCCTTGAGTCGTGTCTCTAGGAGGTAAACGACTACAAATCCGTCGACTGTCGTAATGGCTTTATGTCCAAGGCCTTTTGCTGTCTCAAGCCCCAAGTTGCTTGCAAGTGGTAGATGACCTTGTGAACAGGCTTGTGAGTCTGCTCTCTTGATTTGAAGGTGATCAAAGAAGGCTCTCCTTGTTGATCTGATTTGAAAAAGTTCGAATGATGTTCGATGAAGAAGGTTGAAGAATACTCTCCCTTTGTCCTTGATTTTTTTTTCTTAGTGACGCACCCTGGTTTTTGCCTAGACCTCCCTTTCGGGTTTTCAATCTAGCAGGCATCTCTTTTGCGTCTTTTTTTCCCCTTTTTTTTGAAAATATTATGTTAACTCGAAAAGAACTCAGAGGATAGAATCTTATTGAGGAAAGAGAGATGAGATCTCAAGTTAGTTGAGGAGAGACAGACTCTATTTTTTTGGAAGGTGATCCAAGCATTGACTTTTTTGAAAAGTGTATTCTCTAATGATGAGAGTGAGAAGAAAATAGGAAAGCTCCTAATGTAGATTTGATTATCTTGAAGAGTTGAAGTAGAGATTGACTGGGGGATGACAGGTTAGGAAGCCCCAATTTTGATGCTTGGATTTCAAGAGTGTATATGAGAGTGGCTAACAGGAAGCCCCTAGACTCGATAAGAAACGCTACTTGGCTCAAGGATCTAGAAAAGTTATTCTACCTTTTAATGAACCGCATCATCTAGAAGTTTCTAAATAAGTTTGAGAAGAAAGTCAATCATTAGTATGACTTAAGGATAAACATTTTTCTTGATACTGAAAGTCTTCTTCACTTGTTGTAAGAGGATGTTGAGTAATCTTCATTTCTTTTGTTGATATCGCCTGACTCCTCTTATTTGCGGGAGAGTCCTTCATGCACTTGAATTTTCACCTTTGTTGTGGGGGTGATGAAAGCTTGAGAGTTTTGTTTTGTTTTGTCTTTTTTTTGTTTGTTTTTTTTTTTTGTACTCTCAAAGCTTTGAATTGAGTAGTCCCACTCTTCTTGGGATGAATATTGACAGCAGCACCTTTAGCTTTCTTCGTTTGTTGATTTTTGACTTTCAGTAGGGGTAATGTTTAGCCCTTAAGCCTCCTAAGGATAAATTTCTTCTTAAACTTGCTTAGAAGTCTCTATTTTTGCGATGATTTAGGGAATGGAGGGTCCATTATTTTGCATGAATTAAATGATACTCACGAGGCAGAATAACCTTAGGAAAAGTGTTTAGGAAAAGAAAATGACTTTGATTTATTGGAAATATTGAAACAGACTCGATAGTTTAGATGACACAAACTAGAGGAGATGAGAAGTGCTAGAAAGACAGAATGACTCTTCGAGTTCATACTTGAAAATTTAAAACCTAATCTACTTCTATCAAAGGAGAAAGGGAGAGGATAGTGGCAGCCCCAAAGTGGTAAGTGCAGCTTTTCTTCTCGGAGCTTCATCTTCTTCATGGATTACGAGGGAGAGGATTGTTGATGACGTTGGGACGTTCTAGATCTCCATTGTCAAAGAGGTCTTGTATGATGTCCTTCAAGTGGTGGCAAGTGTTGGTGTCGTGGCCGATGAAGTTGTGGTACTTGCAGAATAAGTGATGAGCATGATTAGGACCCATATCCTTAGGAGGACCACCTTCCCTTGGTTTGATCTTTTCATTCTTGACAAGAGTGTCGAGGAGTTCTTCTTGTGTGATTGCTTCAAGTTTGTCATAGTGCCTCTTTTTCTTTTCGGGAGGAGGAACAACAGAATACTTGCCGGTGTTAGGGCGGTTGAATGCAATAGCGTTGACTGAAGCATCCTTACTTGCGGTGGTCTTGTTGTAGCCGAACGTACTTTCCTTCTTTTTGCTTTTTAGAAAGTCATCAATCCTAATTCCGGACTCGTGGAGTTCATTGAAACTAGAAAAGTAGTTGCCGGCGAGCTTCTCTTGAAATTCATCACGGAGGCATTGGAAGAAGATGTGGATTTGCTCATTGAGAGTAAGCCTTTCGACAATTTCACTAAGTTTGAGTCTCCATCTTCTAGCAAATTCAGCAAAGGACTCATTAGCATGTTGCTTGGTTTGTTCAAGATCCCTCCTAGTAGGGCGGTAAGTGGAGTTGTCTCCAAACTGCCTTTGGATGACTAAACATGCAGATGACCAATCAAGCCTTGTAGTCGTAGGAAGAGACATGTTCCAATCCCTTGCAGCACCCTCTAAGGTTTGAGGAAAGCATTGGGCTAAGATGGTGTTATCAACGCCCATTGGAAGCATGGCCCAAGTGTAGGTTTCAACATGAGCTCGGGGACAAGTAGTGCCATTAAACTTGGCAATGTCGGGTGTTTTGTACTTGCGAGGAAACTTGGTGATGGATTGTTGAAGAGCATCAGGATCAAATGGGACGAATGACCCTTTGGAAGTGTCAAGAGTCACAAGTTTCTTTTCGAGGTAGTTCTTAGTAACATGGTCACCAAGTTTAGTAGTTTCGTCGCTACCTTCCTTCTTAGTCTTAGTACCCTTGGAGGTATGTCCCTCATCATCGGAGGAGGATGAGGAAGAGGAGGAATCAGATTCTTCCTTTTTCTTGCTTGACTTCTTGGGTTTGTTATTCCTTTTGGTGTAGGATTCCTCTTCATCGGAGGAGGATTCCTCTTTCTGCTTTTGTTTTCATCCTTTCTTGACTTTCATGTCGTTGAGCTCTTGCATGAGGGCGGCCATTTAGGCATTTTGCTCATCGATTTTCTTACTTTGCTCATCCAACCTAAGCATGGCTTCGATGAGTTGGACCTTAGCTTCGTTGATTTCGGCCTCGGTAGTAGAAGGAGAAGCACACATCGTGTCGAGCTTTGGCGAAGAACCTAGACGTTTAGCAACCGTGTTAAACCATGATCGAGTCCCAACAAGTTGGCTGAATAGGGTGAATGAAGGCTTGAAGGTTTTGGCCAAAACACGAAAAGACCGAACACTTATCTCGCACGGGACAAGCAGTCTCGCGCGAGACATTACCACGGAAAGTCAAAATTTTCTGATTTTAGTCCTAATTTTGGTCGGACGGAAAATCCGTTTTGGGGGTTTCTACCATTCAAAATCCAAACCTAAGGACCTAGGGGTCGAAGTCATCCCAAGTAACATCAAGTTTTGTGCAATAACTTTGGTGAGAACTTTTTCTCTTTTAGGGGCAAATCCGAAGGGACAATCAAAGGGACATTTCTGAAGGGACAATTCCGAAGCGACAATTTTTTTTATTCTTTTTCATGGTTTATTGCACAAAACGATCTTGACAAGGGATTACAAGGACTCCAAGATCAAACCGACCGGTCACGGAGTGTCCTAAAAAGGTCAATCTACATGATATGTGGTGATGCAGGGCTGGAAGGCTAGGCTCCCCGCGATATGACAATCTAGATGGATTGAATACACGGAGTGGGATGATCCAACTTCGGAGAGACCGGCGACTAGGTGGTTACCGTCATCCGTCCTTAGTGTGGGTCCCGGGTTTATAGAGGGTATGTAGTGCAATGACAGTTATAATATGAGTGCGCGTGTGTGATAGTCAATCTAGGTGATAGAGTAAAATAGAAAGTAAACAGATAGTGGCCGCACTAAGTGGTTGCCTACGTTTCTCCCAAATTAGGAAGACTCAGGCCGTCGTAGTTCCATTTAAAGAGAGAGAGAGAGAGCGAGAGCGAGAGAATAAATAAACTAATTTATTACAAAGCCCGAGTCAACCGATGACCGGTGAAAATTAAAATAATTCAATCGCACACAGTTACATGGTTCAAGTATAAATTAATTATTCTACCCTGCAAAACAAAGTTAGTACAAGCAAAATAGAAATAATAATTTGTTTTGACTTTTCTGAATTTTTAAATCTTTTCTGTAACTTTTCATTTTTTTTTAACATGGTCAAACTTTTTGAGAAAAAGTCAAACCAACCAAGGTTGGTTTTTTTTTGAATATGTTCCAACTTTTGGAAAAGTCAACCAAGGTATATTTGCTGTTGTGCGGTCAACATTTTAAAGAAGTCAACCAAAAAAAAAATTTTTTTTTTAACATGGAATTGATAACAGTGACCTATGACCTGACTTTACTTTTCATAGCCGCTGCCAAACAGACTTTTCATTCCAAATCTTAGTTTCGCGCGATACAATTTTGTCCCGCGCTGGACAAGCATTCGGACAGTAATTTTTTTGACAAAAACAGTACAGAAAAATTCCGAAAAATCCAGAAAAATAAAAAGATTGATAATTCTCAATTGTGCGCAAGTCTAACCCTCTTAATTAATTGTCCCTAGCGGAGTCGCCACTGTAGCGATGCGTGAATTTTTACATCTTTTGAGTCGCCACTTATTATTTATTTAGGAAAACAATAAGAAAAACCTTCTCAATTTAAAAGAGATTTGAGGGTTCGGGGGTTAAGTTATGGAATGGGAAGGTCGAGGAGCACCCATTCCACCCAATCCGAAGATCGGTCTTGCCAATTGAGTATTATCAATCTTTTCAATACAATAATTAAAGAACAAGAAAATCCTAATCAATTTCTTGATTAGGAATGTCGGATTGTATGCTTCGAGATCACCTCCATGGATTGAAGGGACTCTAGGCTAATCCTTTTGATAGGATTACACTACTCTAAAAGCCAATAGAGAGAGATTAAGAAGAAGAGAGTAAAAGTATAGGAATTTACCTAGCGTTTAGGGAGTATTTGATTTAGAACGTGGTTCTAAGATGTCTTCCTGGTTGAGTAGTGATTCGGGCATAGTTTCGACTCAATATGAGAGTCAAATCTTGATGCGGACAGAGCTTCGCCTCAATCCTTGATTCGGGCTTTGATGTTTGTTGATCAACAAGGTTGATAAACAAACTTTAGGTGATTTTGAGGTGATTTTGGGATGATTTTGTAGGAATTTTTCAGGGAGAGAAACCAACAAAATGTGTGTGTTGTGTGTTTTCGATCTTGGATCGGGGACCTCTGAAATACTGAAAGCCATCAAGTATTTATAGGGGATGGATGACTTGATCACCAAGTTTAGGAGGTTAAAGTGGATTGGGATTCCACCCTAGGAAGCTTCCAGAACTCAAATATGATTGGAGAACCGGATTGATAAGGTTTTATCCAGAAAAGAGTTTGAAACGAAGAAGGAGAGTGATTCTGCATATCCTGCAGAGGGGTTGTCTCGCGCGAGACACGTATGTCCCTTGCGAGACAACTAGTCGGTTGACTATTTTTTCCTCTTCAGTTTATTCCGTTAGTCAGTTAGGTCCAAAACTAACGAGGTTAGTTAGAAACTTAACGAAATATGACGAAACTGATATGCTTTCATCAAAACACAAAAGAGAGACAAAGAGTAGTGTAATCATGTTTTATTGGTTCAGAATGGGGTGTCTACAGGTACTTCCTTAGCAAGAAACTTATACAAAGTTCTCGGAAGCCTCGAAATGGACCAGAAATTTAGCAAAACGTTCCTTAGTGTACTTTTATTGTGTAAAAGACACTTTTATTGGGTCGCCAGTTGGATTCGGGTACTCACAGAGCCCCTCGGCAACGTCACTTATGAAAGAAGTGAGGTTGTCAATAAGAAGGATCCCAATCTTGATGAACGAAAGATGGGAAAGATGGAACAGAGTGGTCGAATGGCTAGACCTGCTGGGGATATGGCAAATGCAAGAAAATGATTGATTTGGTTGGATGGCTGGACCTTTTGAGAAAGGATTCCTACGTATCCCTAAAAGGGAATCAAGCCAGATCGTAGTTCGGAAAAGTGAGAACGTGTGGTGCCTCAAACCGAAGAAAGACCAAAATGGTCAAATGGCTGGACCTCTCGAGAAAGGATTCCTACGTATCCCTAAAAGGGAATCAAGTCGGGTCATAGTTCGAGGTATAGGAATGAGCCTAAAGATTGACTATAGAGGGGAAGTCGCCCAGAGATTGACTATAGAGGGGAAGTCTCCCAGGGATTGACTATGTGGTAGTCAACCGAGACTTTAACTATGTGGTAGTCAACCGATATTTGACTATGTGGTAGTCAACCAAGATTTGACTATGTGGTAGTCAACCGAGATTTGACTATGTGATAGTCAATCGAGATTTGACTATGTGGTAGTCAACCGAGACTTACTTTTGAGAGATATATAGGAAAATGCCAGGGCAAAATGGTAGTGCAGGTAGAGATATGTTTGTATACCTTTGTTGTGCTTACCTGTAGCTGCTGAAAGGGCTGAGATTATGACTGATGATGATGATTTGTCACCCAGCACGGGATTTTGATGATGATCCGCCGTCCAACACGGGCTTTTGATGATGATCCGCTGTCCAACACGGGATTTTGATGATGATTCTCCATCCAACATGGGATTTTGATGATGATTCTCCGTCTAACAAGGGAATTTGATGATGATTCACCATCCAACACGGGATTTTGATAATAAGCCATCGTCCAACATAGGATATTGATGATGATTCTCCGTCCAACACGAGATTTTGATGATGATTCACCGTCCAACACGGGATTCTGATGATGATTCTTAGTCTAACACGGGAATTTAATGATGATTCACCGTCCAACATGAGATTTTGATGATAATCTGCCATCCAACACAGGATTTTGATGATGATTCTCCGTACAACACGGGATTTTGATGACACTGAGACTGATGAGCCCTATTGCTTGGAGATTGAGGCAGCTGAGCCTCTTTCTGACGATGATGATGAATTCGAAGATGATAAAGGCAGAAAATGCCACTTGGAGAATTTGAATTCTTTGTCCAGATTTTGATTTGAGGAGCAACTCCTATGATCAGATTATGATCATTTGATTATTGTACCCCGTGGGGGGAAAACACAACACTCTAGGCACTTTGCATTAATTTGAACTCAATTATTGTTAATTTAATCTTGATGCACGAGTCCATCTCAACCGAGGATGAAAATGGAATGAGAATTTTGCATGGCTCGACGAGCTGATATGTATGTAGCAATTATGCTATGATGGATTTATGATGGTGTATGGATTACGAACCCTCTCCCATGCATTTTGAGGTGTGTATGGGTGATGATTGAGGAATGTATGAATGATAAGGTGCAGTCTTGGCAAGTCGGGGACGCTCCCGGGAGTACAGATTGTAACAGGTGAGCAGGTGATTGTTGGATGATAAGAACAAGGTGTGCCGCGCGCCCGAAATGGCAAGCAGCAGAGGAAGTGCAGAGAATGCCCTGGCTTTGAAGAGATGACTAAAACCCAGATTTTGAGGAGGTGACTTGGGAAAGCCCCAGTTGGAAGAGTTGATATAGATGAACCTGAGAGAACAGCTTAACAAAACCCCAGCTTGAAGAGCTGATACGGGAAAGCCTGAGGGAACAGCTTAGCAAAGCCCCAGCTTGAATGCAGCTTTATTGCAGACAGAATCATCATGTGGCCAAGGAGGCACCCATCTTTTCAAACTTTAGTCAATCAGTCATTGGAAAAGACTTAGAAATGTATACGTGCAGGGGTGTATCTTTCAAAAAGTGGGAATTAATCCCGATTTTGTGTAACAATCTCGCTTTAAGTTTGACTCTTTTGAGAGAGTATAAGCACAACAAGGTGTAGAAAAGTGTATGGAAGTCCCTGCTAACAGAAAGACTGTGTTTGGCTCTATATTCCTATGATGTAGAAAAAGAAGACTTGTCGAGACATTTGAAAACTTGTCTTATTCATGATGATCACAAGACTGCTTAAAACCCTTTATTGATGTTCAGGTTATTCAACCACTAAGCTTGATATGAACAAATATTTTGATTAATCACGAGGAGAAAACCCAATTGATATCAAGAATCAAATTTGGAAAAAATGTGAAGAGGATTTGTGTATAGGGACGGCCCTTAATGAGACCGGATTTTCTGAGATTTGAATGTATTTGTGACCGGGCCATTTCTGGTTGCCTACGTTCCCCTCATTGTGAGGAGCTCAGATCACCGTAGTTCGGGCTTATCCCGATTGAAAAGAGAAGGAATGTGAAAATTTGAGATTTTGAGGACCTTTTAAGGATTTTTAGGATTTTTTCCAGAATCGGAGAATTGAAGAACATATCTCCTTGGAGTGTCCATGAAAGACACGGATGCGAAGCCCCAGTGAGGCATTCACGGAAATTGTTTGCGGAGAATAAATGAGATATGCTCACATGAAATGCCAAATGAATGGTTTGAATTTGCACAATATCCGATTGATGATCTTGAGCCAAAATGGATTAGGTTTAGATTCAAGCAAGCAATGAAGAATTAATTTGATTTAGATCTCGAAGATATTAGAATGAAACTGCTATCCGGTAGGAACTGTAGCTGGGCTTCATTGCTTCGATTGACCATTAGGTGATTTGGAAAATTGATTGCATCATGACCTCTTAAGATGAGAGGTCAGCTGGGCCTTTTACTGACTGAGCCTCTAAAGATGAGAGGTTGGCTTTCAAGGATGTGTTTGAGATTTCTACAACGAGGAAGATTGATTGCCTCTAAGAATGAGAGGTCAATTTTTGACTTTGGCCAAAGGCAAAGGTAATGGTAATGAGAATATCCTCTAAAAGCGAGAGGATGGTTTGGGGTTATTTTGCGGATGCTGGTGAGAGGAAGTCCATGCTATCGAGAACTTTTTGTGAACTTGCGAGAATTCGGGCTCCTTTTGAACATTGGAGAGCCTCTTGAGAAGTCGAAGACTTTTGTAGAATCGGGAGGATTCAACATCCTTTTGAGAATTGGAAGGCCTCTTGAGAAGTTGAGGACTTTTGCCTGAATTGTGAGGATTTAAAATCCTTTTTGAGAATTTGGAAAGCATCTTGAGGAGTTGAGGATTATATCTATCCTTCCTTCATGACTTAAGTATTTTATGCATCGCCGATTCTCGAAGCTAACTTCTTGGCATTGCTTGGACTTCTCTCAACAAGGAGCAAAGATGATGGCTAAACAGTGCTTCAAAACATGCCGATCTTGAAATGAAAGGATATTGTTTGGTGAGGGTGAGGTAATGGCTTCCCTAGGGTGAAAGGCTTCAACTGCAATCCTTATCGGATGACCTAAATGAGATTAAGTCTTCATTGCTTGCTTAAGCTTAATTGCGAAAGATTAGTGCAAATTCTTGATCAACGAAACGCTGAGTATGATGCAAGAGATGTGAGCACAAGAAATGCGAAATGGGGAGTTGATGAGCCCCAATATGAGAAGGATATCAGTTGATTTTCTCACTCTGATTAATTAAAATATTAATTATTTCAATGAATTATTGATTGAGCAGCACAAGTGATTATATGGAATAAAACCATTTCAATTAAGTGTAATGTGGGTGAGCAAGTGATGTCTCAAGTCTAGCAAGAAGAGAAACAAAGACTTTTATTACTTAAAAGGACAAAAACCACAGACACAACAGATTTGATGCCCAAAAGGGACATTCATTAATGGAATGAGAGACAATCTAGACCCTACGAAGACTGATTGACTGCATCAACATTGGATGGGAGGGCCCCTTGGATTCTGATGAAGATCACGGAAGAGGATTGGTAACCACGTTGGGGCGAGCCTTCTCAATCTTCCCTTCATCAATAAGCCTTTGAATGAGCAACTTCAGAGGGACGCAGTCGTTGGTGGTATGGCCAGGATACTTATGGTATCGGCAGTATTTACTCGCATCCAGATTGGGATTGGGCTTAGCAGGGTTGTAATTATCAAGAGGATTGATCATCCCAGTCTTAACTAAACCATTAAATGCCTCTTCAGTAGTCATACCAAGATCATCATACTTCTTTGGCTGGCGAGGTGGAAACTTCCCACTGCTTTGACCAGTGCTTCCTCCCTGAAGGTTGTTGACACTATTGTCTTTCGCTAACTCTTTCCCTTTAGGAGCCATGGAAACTGGATTGACTGTCCTGTAACAATAACCGCCACCATTACCAGCATTGGCATTTGGAGTAAGATTGAAAAGTCGATTCTCGCTACGAGCTCCCATGCCTACCATCTCCCATAAATCGGGGTACCAACCATTTCCAATAGCTTCACGAAGAACTGGCTTTACACATGAGAGAAAGATGTCCTTTTGATCCTGTAAAGGGATTGGCTCAGAAAGCTCATTCAATTTAGCATTCCACCTCTTGAAAAAATCAATGATTGACTCATCGCTTTTCTGGATTGTGCCAACCAGATCATCTCTAGTTGTGCGCCACTCAAGGTTTCCACGGTACTTTTCAAGAAAGGCCTCAGTGATCTGACTCCAAGTAGATCGAGCTTCTAGCTTAAGAGTTAGAAACCAGGTCAAGGCAGGACCCTTAAGTGTGAGATGAAAGTGTTGAGCCATAAACTCGGGAGTACAACCCATCGCTTCCATAGTTATCACATATGTGTCAACATGAGTTTTCGGACATGCCATCCCATCAAACTCCATCTTAGGCATTTTAAACTTGTGGGGAAGGGCTTTTACCTGTCCCGGATCAACCACTTTAAGTCTACTTGATCCTATAGTCAGTTTGTCAATTTGCAGCTGCATCATTTTCATCTGCTCCAACAAAATGGCAACTTCTGGAGTTACACTCGAAGTCTGAGGAATAGAGGGAGACACAGTCAAGGAAGGCACAGAGCTGGCTGACTGGAAGGGAGAGTTCCCAAAAGCATGTGTTGTAGTTGGAGGAAAACCAAAGGTATTTGGTACATTCAAGCTGCTATGAAACGGGCCAACCGAGCTAGAAAGCTGAGCATTCTGTACTGAAGGACCTTGAAATGAAGTACTAGGGTCGCATACGGAACTGAACCAGGACCAAGAGATGCACCTATCATAGGTTGAGAAAATCCACCATGAAACTGGGACTTATTAAACTGAGGCTGTAGAAAACCTTCAAGATTAAACTGGCTACCAGAGAATTGATACTGAGAATTATCCTGTACTTGAGGACCCTGGAATTGACCATATTGGAAGCTGCCTTGCTGTTGAGAGCTTGGAATCCAAAATCCCTGAGAGTTTTGCTGAAACTGAGGTTGATAACCACTTGGAAACTGCAATCCAAACTGGGTTGGAGGCCTAGAAGCATTAGGCACAGAGGAAGATGTCAAGTCATAGAAGCTTAGCTGTGGTCCACCAAAACTAACTTGAGAGTTCAACGGTAGCCCCTGATTCTGAGAGTGATTGAACTGTGCACCCTGAACATGAGTCTGGATGGGCTGAGACATTGGAGAAGGAGTTCTGCCTTGTGCATTTACGTTCATTCCATGCATTTGATAAGTGGGAGGAGGTGTCACACCATAAGTAGGCTGAAAAGGGAGAGAAACATTGCCGGCCCCTAACTCGGTATCATAAGCATTGGTGATTTCCTCATAAGAACCATCTGCACGACGAATGATGGCAATCCCACGCATTGCTTCCACAAATCTAGCATGCGCTTCATCCTCTCTAGCCTTAGCAGCTTGGATGAGCAATTGAGCCTCACGCTCACGAGCCAAGGCGGCCTCAAGAGTAATTCTCAATTCCTCCACGGACAAATCATTCAAACTCGGCTGACCCGAAGCAAATGAACCTCCAGAATGGCTAGCTAACACATCCTCTGCACCAGACATCTCGGATTCTGAATCAGATGAAAACTCCGCAGAAACTGCAACTGCCTCAGAGATACAAATCAAATGAGCACCTAGAATCGGAGCACGCACTCAACTTGCCGTAACTGCAGAGGTGGATAGGGGTCGATAAGGTGGTAGAGGAAAGAACCTTGAGAAGGTATGGGAGAGGGAAGAATATGAAAGGAGATGGACTCATGCAAGCATTTTATTTGTGTTCAAGTAGAAATTAATGTCTTTTAAGTCCTAGGAATGGTTGGAAAAGGATAAGCCTTTATTTTCGAATTCTAAACCTCGAGCGGGAACCTAAGGACACACCATTCAAAATACACCAAATGTATTGATTAAAAATTAATAATAGGAAATAATACCTAAATAAAATATGAAAGGAGATAGACTCATGCAAGCATTTTATTTGTGTTTAAGTAGAAATTAATGTCTTTTAAGTCCTAGGAACGGTTGGAAAAGGATAAGCCTTTATTTTCGAATTCTAAACCTCGAGCGGGAACCTAAAGACACACCATTCAAAATACACCAAATGTATTGATTAAAAATTAATAATAGGCAATAATACCTAAATAAAACATAAGCATTTATGGGATGGACGAGCAATCCCAATTTCTGTGGAAAATTGGGCAGCATGACGCGTATTTCTGAAGAATTTCAAGAAAAAATCCGGCATGACCTCTCGTCGGTGCACGTTGACAAGGCAACATGATCTCTCGTTAGAACATGTCATGAGAGCGACATGTTCATACGTGAAACCAGATTACATTGGCAACACGCCCATACGTGCTAGGTTTTGGAATAGGTATGAAAGCCTATGACTAATTTTGAAGCAATTCATTTTAGTATATTTTTGAAAATGTTGTGTCAAAAACCAACCATTGGGTAAGCTTTGAAAAGTGTGGTTCCACCTATGATGCGCTAGGGGAAAAGGATTGATATTAGGTGCTCAAACGTAGGCCACATACATCACCGTCCGCGATGCCGTCAATCGCACCAAATGGCTCTAGATCTAGTGATGTAGTGTGCTGATGACTAGATTCCTTTATTTGTGAAAATGATTTTTTATTTTATTTTTTGATTTTTTTTTAATTTGGCAAAGGGGTGATAACAGGAAAATAACACCCAGACGTCCAACCCCACAGAGCACAAAAATCAAAGGATCATAATTTTGGTCGCAAGGACTGCCCCAAATCAGAACCAAGTCAAATAAACCAAATTCTACAGGATGGCTCAACCTGTCGCGCTACACAGGATTGA
This sequence comes from Adenophora triphylla var. japonica, assembly GCA_022495995.1. NCBI lineage: Eukaryota > Viridiplantae > Streptophyta > Magnoliopsida > Asterales > Campanulaceae > Adenophora > Adenophora triphylla. Next base: position 272,143 of record JAFEMH010001480.1, on the reverse strand, counting down.
GAAGGCAGGCTATGTCATGTGATAGGAAAGGCTATATATCCAGAACCTAAAGCAACATGAGCCCCAGCCTCCAGGCAATACACAAGCTCAACACTAAGCCTCAGCAACACAAAAACCAGGAGAAAAAGGAAAACAAAACACATAAAATGCACATATCACATAATGTCACAAACAAAGCACACACAAATGAATGAAATGGATGTTGAAAAAGAACAAAAGTTTGAACCACTTTTGAAAACAAGTTTCAAGTCCCCAGCGAAGTCGCCACTGAATGTACGCTCGCCGAAAATTTAATGAGATTCGCCACTCCATTTTAAAGGAAACTTTGAAAACCTTTTCGAAAAGAGAAGGTGGGTTCGGGGGTCAGATTACGTGTTGGGAAGAACAGAGAGTTCACCCAACACGTCTCATAAATGAGTCTTTCAATGTTCAACATCCAATTCATCCATAAGTGTGTGCAAATGTGTGAGACAAAATATGGGTATAAAATGCATATTAACGCTTTGTTTATTGATCAACTGAGGAAACTACAACTTGTGAGTCATTTATACAGGAGACCACAACCTGATTACAATGAGGATAAATAGATTACAATTGAAATGGACCAACTACAAGGTGTCTTAGTGTGTCGCACGACACAGGACCAAGGGTGGCCAGATGTGTCGCGTGACACAACATTCCACTCTGCAAAGGTTTATAAATGAATTGAATACAGAGGCAATTAATGGCAATAACGAGATTGACAGTGATGTAAAACAAGTTACGAAGACATCATAGAGACCAATACTCAGATGCGTGTGGATATGGGATGATCCACACTCATCTAAGCATATAAGCAAATTCGGAGTAGCAACATGATCACATTCATACAAATCAGAGCATACTATATGCTAAATGAGATTATAACAATGCAACTCTAATCAGGTTTTAGCTTGAAGAACATATTCAGCATGGCAATATCACTGAGTTATAAAAATAGAGAGAGAAGGAGGATTTAAGAGGTTACCTTTGTAGATCCTCAATCTCTACACCAAGTTAGGTGTAGGGACCTTCGATTCAGCTACAGAAAGTGGATTAGAATCCTCAGATTATGAGTAGCTTTGGACCTTCAATGTGTATGAAGTGTATGAGAGTAAGTAGGTGAATTGTGTATGGGAGAGAGAATGTTTTGAGAGAATTGGTGTGTGTTTGAGGAGAAGGATGAGCTTCTGGGAGTATATTGGCAGCGTGACACTAAGGAGCTGGAAGGGATCTCAAAATGAGAGGAGGAGGGTCTTATTTATAGGATGCATGGAGCTGGTCAAGAGTGTCGCACGACGCAACGATCAGCTTTTCTGTGGCTCGTTTAGTCGCACGACATAGCAAGCCATAACCGCTTTCCTTCTAGAAACATGCAAGGTGGCGAATTCAGGACCCTTACTGGATAATTCCTTATAGGTCCAAACAGGATTAATACCCCAAAGGTCCTTTTGCATGGAAAAAAGACTGAAAGGTACTTCCTTAGCAAGAAACTTATAAAAAGTTCCCAGAAGCCTCGAAATGGACCGGAAATTTACCAAAATGATCCTTAGTGTACTTTTATTGTGTAAAAGACACTTTTGTTGGGTCGCGAGTTGGATTGGGGTACTCACACCATTACGCGCCCTTTGACTGACTTCTGGGTCACGTATTTGATGTCGAACTCTGCCAGGAAGAAAGACCATTTGGCTAGACTCATTGACAGTGAGGGTTTGTCGAAGAGATATTTGACCGGGTCCATCTTGGAGACCAGATGCACTGTGTGCGATTGCATGTAGTGTCGTGTTTTTCCGACCACCCATACTAGAGATGCGCAGGTCTTCTCTAAGATAAGTAGTTGAGCTCGCTGCCTTAGAATTTTCGGCTCACAAAGTAGATGGCATTCTCGATTTTTGATTTTATCTTTTCTTAGCCCAACATGGCTCCAACTGCAGTATTGGTTACAGTTAGGTACAGCAAGAGTGGCTTCTCTTTGTGGGGAGGACAGAGGATTGGAGGATTCACAAGGTATGCCTTTATTTTCTCGAAAGCGTCTTGGCATGCCGAATTCCACTCGATGTCTGCGTTCTTTTTCATTAGCTAGAAAATTGGCTCACACATGGAAGTTAATTGGTTCACGAAGCGGCTGATGTATTGCAAGTGCCCCATAAAGCGTTTTACCTCTGTCTGGGTTTATGGCGATCTCATCTTGATTATGGCCTTGAACTTTTGGGGATCGACCTCGATAACTCGTTCTGTGACCATGTATCTTAAGACTTTGCCCTGGGTTACTCCAAATGTGCATTTAGCATGGTTTAGCCTCATTGAATACTTTTGAAGGCAATCGAATAACTTCCTCAAGTCACTAAGGTGTTGTCCGTCTGATCCTTTTGAGTGGATGATCATGTCGTCGACGTACACCTCGATTTCCTTGTGGATCATATCGTGAAAAAGTGTTATCACTGCCCGTTGGTAGGTAGCCCCAGCATTTTTTAGTCCGAAGGGCATCACTGTGTAGCAGTAAGTTCCCCAAGGGGTGGTAAAGGCGGTTTTCTCTTGATCTTCTTCGGCCATCTAGATCTGATTATAGCCGGCAAAACCATCCACGAAGGACTTAACATCGAAATTGGACGTAGTATTCACCAACATATCTATGTTTGGCATGGAAAATCATCCTTTGGACTTTCATTGTTGAGATCCCGAAAATCCACGCAACAACGCACCTTCCCATTGGCCTTGGTGACCGTGACTATGTTGGAAAGCCAAGTCAGGTACTCGATCACCCTTATGAAGCCGACACAGAGCATCTTTTCGATCTCTTCCTTGACTTGTAAGGACCATTCGGGCTTGATCCTGCGCAACTTTTGTTTGACGGGCTTGGCATTGGGATTCAAGGGGATTTTGTGCTCTACTATGGCAGGATCCAAGCCAGGCATGTCTTGGTAGGACCAGCCGAACACGTCCACAAAATTTTTGAGCAGGGCGGTCAGTGCTTCTTGCTCGGCATTGACGAAGAATTCTTTGATCTGTGTCTCTTTAGGCTCTTCAGCAGTTCCCAAATTCACTTTGGTCAAAACCTCCTCGGTAGCTTGGGCCCAGTTTTCCTCTCATTTGACAACATGCTTATGTTGGTGTTATGCCCTAGGCCTATGATTGATAGACTTATGTGTTGACATTATTTATTATTATATGAGATGTTTATTATTTGATTATTATATGTTTTGTATATTTGTTTATAATAATCTCTGTCCCTAATTATTAAGAGAATAAATTAGTATAATTGTCAATGGATAATCATGTGATGATTATATGCATAAGAGATGCACATTGAAATTATGGGTACTTGTTAGAGAACAGTAGTGGACATGACCCGCATGAGATTTATGTCATGGTCAAATGTCATACTTAAATCTCATACGGTTACTTCATTTATTTCCTAGACCTAAGACTATCATAACCTTACATATGATGAAAGTCATGTTTGATTTTAGTCAAACGATATCTTAACACGATATCTATAAAGGCTATCATTGGCATGATCGGATTCATGATGGGAAGGATGATAAGTCAAGAAGGAATTTGTCCCTCGGAAGAGAGATGTTATGCTTGGGCCTCGATGAGTGATAATGATGAAAGTGTATGGCCGTACCCCAATATGATTGGAATTATCATTATACTCAAGAATCGAAAGCATTGAACAATAACAAGTTGACAAGGACCATGACTTGTGTTCAATATAACATCGTGAGACAAAAGGATAAATGGAAGTACACCAGTTGGAAACGTGAACTCTTACGTTACATCATTTGGGTAGACCTAATGGCTTGCTAGAGTCCGCTTATGTCTTATGAGGCTCGATATGATCGAACTCATTGCCAACATGATGTAATCCTATTGGAGTCACACACAACTAGAATGAATTGGTTAAACCGGAGGAAGAATGATTGAGAGGCTCGAAGCGGCTACTTTATGTCACGCGACATATCAAGCCAATGGCTTGATATACCGCGCGACATAATAGGCCAATACGCGTTATTGACACATCTCTCCTAATTCAATTAGAAGAGGTATTTACACTATTGTAGTATAAATCTGAGGGTTACATCGACCTAAAAGCCTAGCCGAAATTTTAAAGCAAAATTCACAATCAAATTCTCTCAATATTCTTCAAGGTTTAGATCTAGCAATCAACAAGAAATTGTTCTTGGATTCATTCAAAGGTGTGGATACCAAAAGAGGGTCTTCGCTCGTTCATCGATCAAGGCCTAGAGTTCAAGCAAGTTGAAGAACGAAGTTTGTGATTCGATATCACATAATCAAATCGTTCGATAGCTCAAGACCGGAAAGCGTTTCAAGGTTGGTTTAATTCTTGTCTCATAGGTATTCAAATTAATTGTATAGAACGGATCCTAGGGCTTCTTGGGTTTTATGTTTTTAATGCTTAATTCCATTGCGCGCATGGACCCGAAAAACAAACGGTGGTATCGAGCCCCGTTCATATGATTAAGTTTGAATTAACATGCTAGGTTTAAGATATAAATTGTTTATATGCTTATTGCATGTTTTGTATGTGATAGAATTTTAATTGTTTATGTGAAACAATGTGAAAATCGTTTTTCAATTTATCTTGAATTAAATCAGTAAAAGTTTGTTTTATGTGATTTAATTGACGTAATCTGTATTGGTTCGAACTGAAATCCGTAACACATTTTGCCTATGTCGTGCGACATATCGAGCCATGTGGAATTCCAGGTTAAGCCGGCCACATTACGTCGCGCGACATATTAAGCCTACGGGCGATGTTGTCACGCGACATAACAGCCAAAAGCGAAATCTGTTTGTTCAAATTTTCTGCTATTCTATGATTGTGTTTACAATCTGATATGTTGATATGAAAATCTGGATGTTATAAAATTGAGTTTATAAGTCCATGCTAGATTGATTCATTGTTTATGCATGCTTAATTAATTTAGATGTGTTTTATTAATTGTTGTGATGCATGAATTATTTGTTCTTAATTGTTAAGAATTATTAAATTAGATGTTTAGTTGAAACATGATATTTAGTTTCCTAATATGTTTAGATTTAGACATTGTAAATTTTGGATCTTATGATTGTTTATGGAAACAAGTCATAAATACACGAAATTTAAAAGGAAACTGATTGTTTATAAAAGGTAAGGATTATGTTGCCTAATCGAGTTGATTTCTAATTATGCGTGTCTAAGAGTCTACAGGAAAGAGTTGGTACTTAAAGTCCTTGCGGCTCACCTATCTTCTGGGAACTTACCAGTGCATGATTTTGACTATCTTTACGATATGCTTATAATCTACCTTTAAAGAACCTTCATTTAACTTTTAAGTTCTTTATGCCAATTCATGATTAAAAACACTTGAGACCATTCGGATAGTTTTGGGTGGGCTTGCCATAGCAAGGTGCTTTGATTCTATTCGAATGCGAGCAAGATGAGGAAATGGTGGTTCCTATACGTTTTAAAGTGAATGAACTTAATTGGGTTATCAAAATGGTTTTGGACCCAAGGCATAAGATGAGATTAAAATATGCCTAGACATATGATGTCTTGAATTGATCTCATAAAAGATCTAAGAGTCATATATGTGATATGATTGATGTTTTCTACCTAATTAATTTAATTTTGAGCGGTTTGCCATAGCAAACTTGAAATTGAATTAAAGTTGGATCTTAGCCCATTAAATGTATATTATGCTTATACGCATTTGAAGGTGTATAATTTAGTGGGAGCATTTATTTAAATGCACTATACTTCTCATATAATATGTTTACTTATATGTGTTCATATTTTATGTATATCTTTTTGTAGAATAAATGGCATCAAACAATAATCACTTTTCATCGCGATCTGTCCTTGAGAAGGAAAAGTTGGAAGAGAATGGTACAAACTATATGGATTGGATCCAGTAGTTTGAGAATTGTTCTCAAACAAGAGGAGAAAGCTATGCACGTTCTCATTGAACCTATTCCACTGAACCTGCTTTGCCAATCTTGCTTCAGGGCAATAAGGAACAATATTCCAAGCACAAGCGTGACTCTACATGTTAGTTGCCTTATGCTCTCACGCCATGTGCAAGAGTCTTCGAGAAAGAATCTTGAGCACTTGGGGACAGTCGACTTAAACAATCGGCTGATGGAAATGTTCCAAATTCAAGCTAGGCAAGAAAGGTACAACACGGTTGCATCCTTGACCTCATGCAAGATGAGTGAAGGACAAGTGTTGGTCCCATGCTCTCAAGTTAAAGGGCGCGGCATTGAGCATCTTGAAAGGCTCGGTTTTCCAATTAGCTTGAGAGTTGGCTACCGACATAATCTGAATTCATTACCTAAAAGTTTGAGTCATTTCATAATGCACTATAACATGGGTGGAATGAATAGAAACCTTTCCGAGTTAGTTCAAATGTTGACTAATGCGGAAACGATGTGTCGAGAAGAAGACCGATCAAGTGCTAATTGTTAACAAGGGGAAAGGGTTCGAGGTAAAGGAAAAGCAAAGGTTGCTAATCCTAAGGCAAAGGTTGCCAAGCCCAAAGAGGCCTCCAAGCCTAAAGAGGCTAAGCCTAAGTCCCAAGAGGCGCATAATCGCTTCCATTGCAATGAGATTGGACATTGGAGGAGAAATTGCGCAAAATACAAGGAAGCAACGAAGAAGAAGCGAAAGGAGTTGCTTCAACTTCAGGTATCTTTGTTATAGATATATTCCTATCTACTTCTAGTTCTTGGGTATTGGATACTGAGGATGTGGAACTCACATTTTGTTTAAATGTGCGGGGTCTAAAGAACGAGAAGGATGCTTAAGGAAGGTGAAGTGGACCTACGTGTGGGAATGGAGCAAGGATTCTTTGCATTAGCCAATAGGAACTTATGAAGTCACTTTACCTAGTGGACTAATACTTGTTTTGAACAATTGTTATTACGTTCCCGGCTTTAAGTAGGAATATTATTTCGATTTCATGTTTGGATAATTTAAGGTTTTAATTTTCTTATATGTGATAAGAAATTTTCTATTTACAAGAGTGATATGCATTATTGTCTTCTTGTTTCATTCAATGGCCTTTATGTTCTTGATATTGAAAATCGTGATAATGATGTCTATAACATTAACAAGAAATCTAAACCCAATGATGTAAACCACACTTACTTATGGCATTGTCGTCTTGGCCATATAAACGAAACGCATTTCTAAACTCCACAAAGATGGATTTTGGACTCACATGATTATGAATCATATGAGACATGCGAATCTTGTTTACTTGGCAAGATGACCAAGGACCCATTTACCAAAACCGGTGAAAGGGCGGGCGACTTATTAGGACTCATACATACCGTGTACATGTGGGCCTATGCGAGTAAGCGATGCTAGGGAGGATTCGGTACCATAACATTCAGCGATGATTTTAGTAGATTTGGATATGTTTATCTAATGAAACATAAGAGTGAATCGTTTGAGATATTTCGAATATTTCAAAATGAGGTGCAAAATCAACTTGGCAAAACTATTAAGGTACTTCGATCCGATCGAGGTGGTGAATATTTGAGCCAAGAATTTGACATGATCATCTTAAGAGTTGTGGAATCGTTTGAACTCTCTCCACAGGAACACCACAATGGAATGGTGTGTCTCGAAAGGAGGAATAGAACTTTGTTGGACATGGTTCGTTCTATGATGAGTCAAGTTGAGCTTCCTTTATCCTTTTGGGGACATGCACTAGAAAGCTGCTTTCACTATAAACAGAGTTCCTACCAAATCGGTTCAAAAGACCCCATATGAGATGTGGCATGGAAGAAAACCTAGTTTGTCTTTCATGAAGATTTGAGGTTGTGATGTATATGTCAAGAAGTTAACTTCGACAAGCTAGCACCTAAATCGATAAATGTGTTTTTGTGGGATATCCTAAGGAAACCAAAGGATACTATTTCTACAACCGAAAGCGAGAACAAAGTGTTTGTTGCTCGAAATGGTACTTTCTTAGAAAAGGAGTTTCTTCGCAAAGGAACCGAGTGGGAGTAAAATAGATCTCGAAGAAGTTCGAGAACCCGAAAACAACATTGAACCAATGGTGAAACCGAACCAAGTTCACAAACCGTTGTGGAACCGGTTCAAGATGCACAAGTTCCTCGCCGAAGTGGTAGATCACGATCCGAACCCGAGAGATATGGATTTCTCGTTACGGAAAGTGATGAAGTGGAGTTAATCGAAAATGATGAACCCACTTGCTATCAAGAAAGCGATGTCAGCTCCGGATTCGGAAAAATGGCAAGAAGCCATGAAGTCCGAATTACAATCCATAGGCGATAATCAAGTTTGGAACTTGATTGATCCACCCGAAGGTGTAAAAACCATAGGGTGCAAAATGGGTCTTCAAGAAGAAGACCGACATGGATGGGAAGGTGCACACCTATAAGGCTAGGCTAGTAGCTAAGGGATATAGCGATTCATGGCATGGACTATGATGAAACCTTTTCGCCTGTAGCTATGCTTAAGTCTATTAGAATTTTACTTGCCATAGCCGCATATTATGACTATGAGATATGGCAAATGGATGTCAAAACAAATCTTTCCTTAATGGGAAGTTACTTGAGGATGTATACATGATACAACTTTGAAGGTTTTGTGGTCGAAAATTCTAACAAGGTGTAAGTTGCGAAATCTATTTATGGATTGAAAGCAAGCTTCAAGGAGTTGGAATCTACGTTTTGATGAAGCAATCAAGGAGTTTGATTTTATCAAGAACGAAGATGAACCTTGTGTATACAAGAAAATTAGTGGAGCGTAGCACTATTTTTAGTGTTGTATGTCGACGATATCTTACTCATTGGAAATGACATTCTGCAAGAGACTCCAAGTCTTGGTTGGGAAAGTGCTTTTCAATGAAAGATATATGGGCCATATATATCCTTGGTATCAAGATCTATAGAGATAGATCCAAGAGGATGATTGGTTTTAAGTCAAAGTACTTACATTGACAAAGTCCTTAGAAGATTCCAAATGGAAAATTCTAAAAGAGGGAATTTGCCAATGTTGCATGGTATATCTCTTAGCAAGAATCAATGTCCAAAGACTAATGATGAGCGAAAGAGAATGACTGGTATTCCATATGCTTCGGCAATTGGGTCTATCATGTATGCTATGTTATGTACTAGACCCGATATCTCGTGTGCTCTAAGCATGTGACGAGTAGGTACCAATCTGGATCCCGAACCACATTGGATAGCAAATAAGAATATCCTTAAGTACTTACGAAGAACTAAGGATGTATTCTTGGTCTTTGGAGGAATGGAAGAAGATCTTGTAGTCAAAGGCTACGCGATGCTAGCTTCCAAACCGACAAAGATGATTTCAGATCGCAGTCTGGATTTTTGTTTACGCAATGGAGGCACTTGTGAGTTGGAAAAGTTCCAAGCAAAGTACCACCGTCGATTCTAACCCGAAGTGAGTACATAGCGGCATCCAGATGCGGCTAAGGAAGCGGTTGGATCAAGAAGTTCATTAGTGATTTGGAAGTCGTTCCAAGCATCGAGAGATCTATTGAACTTTACCGTGATAACAATGGTGCCATTGCACAAGCAAAGGAACCAAGATCACACAGAAGATCCAAACACATACTTCGACGTTTCCACATTATCCGTGAGATATGTGAAAGGGAAGACGTTAAGATATGCGAGAGTAGACACTGATGACAACGTGGCGGACCCACTAACTAAGGCTCTCTCAAGCTAAACATGATGGTCATGTTAGGTCCATGGGTATTCGATACATGGTAGGGTGGGCCTAGCGTGGTGGGAGACTCGTTGGTGTGTTATGCCCTAGGCCTATGATTGATAGACTTATGTGTTGACATTATTTATTATTATATGAGATGTTTATTATTTGATTATTATATGTTTTGTATATTTGTTTATAATAATCTCTCGTCCCTAATTATTAAGAGAATAAATTAGTATAATTGTCAATGGATAATCATGTGATGATTATATGCATAAGAGATGCACATTGAAATTATGGGTACTTGTTAGAGAACAAGTGATCTGGACATGACCCGCATGAGATTTATGTCATGGTCAAATGTCATACTTAAATCTCATACGGTTACTTCATTTATTTCCTAGACCTAAGACTATCATAACCTTACATATGATGAAAGTCATGTTTGATTTTAGTCAAACGATATCTTAACACGATATCTATAAAGGCTATCATTGGCATGATCGGATTCATGATGGGAAGGATGATAAGTCAAGAAGGAATTTGTCCCTCGGAAGAGAGATGTTATGCTTGGGCCCCTCGATGAGTGATAATGATGAAAGTGTATGGCCGTACCCCAATATGATTGGAATTATCATTATACTCAAGAATCGAGAAAGCATTGAACAATAACAAGTTGACAAGGACCATGACTTGTGTTCAATATAACATCGTGAGACAAAAGGGATAAATGGAAGTACACCGTTGGAAACGTGAACTCTTACGTTACATCATTTGGGTAGACCTAATGGCTTGCTAGAGTCCGCTTATGTCTTATGAGGTTCGATATGATCGAACTCATTGCCAACATGATGTAATCCTATTGGGTCACACACAACTAGAATGAATTGGTTAAACCGGAGGAAGAATGATTGAGAGGCTCGAAGCGGCTACTTATGTCACGCGACATATCAAGCCAATGGCTTGATATACCGCGCGACATAATAGGCCAATACGCGTTATTGACAGCCTGTCTCTCCTAATTCAATTAGAAGAGGTATTTACACTATTGTAGTATAAATACAAGGGTTCTGTCAGACCTAAAAGCCTAGCCGAAATTTTAAAGCAAAATTCACAATCAAATTCTCTCAATATTCTTCAAGGTTTAGATCTAGCAATCAACAAGAAATTGTTCTTGGATTCATTCAAAGGTGTGGATACCAAAAGAGGGTCTTCGCTCGTTCATCGATCAAGGCCTAGAGTTCAAGCAAGTTGAAGAACGAAGTTTGTGATTCGATATCACATAATCAAATCGTTCGATAGCTCAAGACCGGAAAGCGTTTCAAGGTTGGTTTAATTCTATCTCATAGGTATTCAAATTAATTGTATAGAACGGATCCTAGGGCTTCTTGGGTTTTATGTTTTTAATGCTTAATTCCGCTGCGCATGGACCCGAAAAACCCAACAGCTTAAAGATTTGTTTAATGTATTGTTCATTTAATGTGTCTGCGTCTTTATCAAGTGAATCATTATTAACTGTCCTTAGTTTGTTAGTTAATTTATTAATTGTTAAAGTGGCAATGAGGGAATACTCAGAAAGGTCGAACTTTTCATTTAAAGCGAAGGGGAATACAGTGTCTGCTATGAATTCATAATCTTCAAGCGTAAGGCCGTCAGATGACTCGAGAGACTCAAATTCAAATATAACAGACTCTGGAAATTTTTCGAAGCTAGACTCTAGGGAACGAGGGGTTAGACCAAGCTTTTCTATCATCTCTTCTTTGCTGGCTGTGGGTCCAGAAATGGTAACCCAATTCTTCAGCGGCATTTTTGATGGGCTTGAGAGGGTGCGAGGGACCAAAAGCTTCTCACTGCTGTCCCTGATCATGGCTAGCATCGAGTCATCAGAAACAAAATCGATTAAATCCGGCATCTCGATCTCTTTGCTGAAAAGTTGTTGTAGCGAAGGCTCGTCCCAGACATCTTCTTCGGAGTCTTCTTTTCTTGCTTTAGGCACTGTTAGCTCAAACACTGATTCGTCCCGTTTATTTGTGGTAGGGGCGATGACAGAAAGTTTCTCAAACTCCTCTACCAAAGTGGGGTTTCCCCGAACCAAAATTCGTTGTGAATAGTGGTGGTGGTGGGTCCTAGCAGGGTTGGTGCGTCGAGGAATGCTCTTCTGATGGGGTTTGGCTCGAGGCCTCTGAACTTCTTAAGGTTTTGTTGGAGCTTCTCCCATTTGTCCATTGTTGCAGACCAACCGTGTCTCTTGTTGATGATCCCTGCCTTCTTCTCTATATCCTCATTCAAGTCACAGGTTTTCTTTGTAAAGTACTGAGCCATGTCGAAGCTGTAGGGATAGAGATTGGAGGTTGTGTACATGCCTCTTTTGACAACAATCAGGCGCTTTCCGCGTGCAGTCTTTCTATCCTCTTAAACGCCTTTGGGAGTAGGAACATACCCTAGGCCACGACGGGTGGTTTGTTCTTTGACTTCAATGATCTTACGGGTGCCTTGATGGTGTTTGCCCAAATCGAGCCCCGAAACATAATTCATGAGCTTCATCATTTTCATGGGGGGAGGAATCTGGCCCCAAGACAAAAGGAGGTCTATGCAGCATACTTGTGCTTTTGGGCTTTCAACTGTGAATCCCGTCAACATCATGCCCTCATCGTCATTTCTAGGACCGGGATGCCATTTGTGTTTGTCCCTTCTGTGGTCACACTGTCCCCGTAAATTGTGGTGAGTTCGCTTCCATGAATGAATTTCACGCATTGGTGCAGAGTGAACGCCACCCCGTTTATTTGGTGCAACCAAGGCCGGCCCAAGATGGTGGTAAAGGTGATTGGGAGTCAATAACCTGGAAGTCCATTGGCATCATCTGCTTTCCGAACCAAAGATTCAGAGTGGCTACCCCCAAAACTGAGCAAGACATTGAGTCATAGGCTTTGATTGTCTGAACTGAAGGCTTCAAATCGGTCGGCTTGATCCCTAACAAGTCAATCATTTTGGCAGGGAGGACATTCATGGCCGATCCTCTATCTACCAAGACCTGAGGAAGGCGACGCTCATCGAGCTGAATGGTAATGTAGGGAGTCTCGTTATGGTTAGCCCCAAATTTTAGCAAATCAAGCTAGGTGAAGGTGATGATGTTACCATAATGAACATTGTCGATCATTTATATTGCCTCGTCTAGGGTGACATTTATTGGAACCATGGTCCAAGCTAGGATTTCTTCTAATTAAAGCATGTGAGGATAGGAGGAAGTGAGCATGGACCAAAGGGATATGTTGGCTTGAGTGCGCTTGAGTTGGGTCAAGATTGGGTCTTCTGCCTTCGGGTCAAGCACTTCAGTTTCTTTGGTATAGGGGCCCTTCTCGGTTCGAGGCTCAGGCATTGCTGGCCTTTTGTCTGTTCTTCGAGGATTTGTCGGGATTTGGCCGAAACGGGTCAGCACATTTACTTTCGGCTTCGCTCTTCCCTCGCTTGTTTCTCCCAATTCTGTCATGGGCGGGCCCTGGTTAGCGTATGACCATACATCACACTTAGTTCATTCATCGTTATCATTTTTGTTGGGGGCTTGGCGGCTGCCTTAATGTCCTCCCAAGATAATGGCTGGGGCATCAAAAAATTTAGATCGTTGGTTGTTGTGTGGAGCTTGTTCCAACTTATCATGGAGCAGAAGTGGTCGCAATTTCGAACCGACCCTTTCCAGAAGATAACATTGTTCTTTTCGCCCATCCTGCTTGGGTTACTTGCTAAAAGTGCAGAGGATTCATCCACACGTGAGGTTTCGCTGAATGTTTCCATGTTCACCCTATCATTTCTGGGGAAAGGATTTCCGACTGTGTTGGGACTGTGGGGGAGTTCCAACTTTCCTTCTTCAATTAGCCCCTGGATCACTTGTTTTAGCACGAAGCAATTGTCGGTGGTGTGGTCGGGGTAGTTGTGAAAAGCACACCATTTGCTCATATCCGATTAGGGTTGGATTTCTTCGGTTGATAATTCTTAAGGGGATTGAGCATGTTCCGCTTTACTAGTGTCTCGAAGACTTGGCTCAAGGACATCCCGAGATCATCAAAGGGCAGGAAGTGCTTCTCTTGAGGGAGACCATTATTCGTTGGGGTTCAGTTCTGAATGTGGTGGACTGCTCAAGTAACCTCTTTCCTCTTATTTGGAGGTGTTTGGTAACCTCTTTCCTTTTGCTTAAGGACACTCTTCCCTTACATCTCTTTTACATGTTCTACCAACCAAGCCACATGGGGGTCATTAGGTGGTGTTAGGTTGCCTATTTCTGGGATGGAAACTGAAGATGGAGGTGGATTGGTTGACGGGATTGCCATTCGGGAATCTTGGGGAGGCAGTTGAGTGTATACCATTCCGTATCCTGGATTACTGAAATTGGAGACGAGGGCGTTATTACCCGAACCATGTTGGATTGTGTTTGGGACTGAGGGAATGTTTCATTAGCTTCGAGAGGCAGTCTGGCGGGTGGCAGATTTGAAACATCGAGGTATCTACTTGATATGTTCGTCCCTGGCAGGCATTGTGACTTCAAGTTGTAGCTTCGGGGCTCGTATGGAGGCAACGGATTGAATTTCGGGGGATATCGAGAGGCATTGGGATCTGAGGGAGCAGGCCCATAGGTGTCCTGGTGATATTGAGTTGGCAGAGCGGAGCCGGGAAACTGATTGTGAATTTGGAATGTCGGAGCTGCTTGACCGGTGGTTGAATGAAGCTTTGAGCGGGAGCTGCTTTGCATTGCCGAGTTTTCATAGCTTTGTGAAGGAGGGACTTGCTGGTAATTCTGAGAAGCTGAGGGAGCAGGCACGTCTTCGTCTTTTATGAAAGTCCCATCCGTTTGGGGACTGCAAATGTTCTGAGATGACGCATGGCACATTCAATCCAAGCCTGTTACTCTTCTTGGCGTTTCTCAAGAGCCTTGAAAGCTTGCAATAATTCTTCCATTGTTTGGAGATTTCCCGGGTGCGGAGTCCCATTCCCTTCACTGTTATCTGTCGACCCTGCCATTGGAGAATAGCTGACTATTTGAACTGCTGAACCGGAAGGACTGTCAGACCTTGTGACCTCAATGCTAAAAAGATGGCAAACGGAAACCCTCAACCACTCTCGGTTCGCTGGAGGGGGTGAAATGCAGAGTTTAGACTCGGGAGGTTTTTTTTTGGATGAAGGGGGAAAGCTCATGCGACATGCAGTTTCCTTTTATTCTTTGTTATTTTTTTTGCTGTTTTAATTTACTTAAAACATGTTTTCTCAAAATCATAAATGGTTGGAAAAGATTGCTCTTATTTTTTGCAACTATTCTAGATCCTGGGTCAGTGGAAACCATCACTACGTCTATAAGCCCCTCGTTTTTCACCTGTATTTCGACCTCTCAGGGCGGACAACCCCGAGCGAGGGTCCTATAGGGCAAGTGGTTTCCACCGACCAAAAAGAGAAACGAACCTAAGGACCAAGCTTGTCATGTAAGTTTCAATGCTTCTACCATGTGAATAGTGAACAAAGCCAATATCCCTAAGCTAAGCCAAGATCGGGTCAAAAATCTGGCATGACCTCTCTTTGCCTTGCTTTCGCAAGTGATCTTTTGACTTTAGGTTTTGACTAGGTCGTATTCTCATGGATGACGCATAAAAGGCTTGATGAAATGGTGTCACATTTTGGCTTTGACGTATATCCAGCATAGGTTAGTGTCTGAGTTAATGCTATAAGTCAAGATCGGGTCAGCATATGATTTTGTCGAGCTTGCTTTCGCAAGTGATTTTGACTTTTAGGTCTTGACTCAGAAAAGGGCCGACATGGGATATATATATCTAGGCTTTATGACACGGATTGGGTCAAAAAACCAACCAAGTCTTGGGACAGAGTGTGACACAAATTGTGCATGGTTGACACTGGCTAGGATGGAAAGCTTAGAATGATCCCGTGAGTGCAAGAGAGGCATAGGAACACCTTTCGAACTACAACTGAGACCATCCCGATTTTAGGGTTGTAGTGTGCAAGTGTACAGGAAAAGAGTGCGCGTAGTTTGCGGTCACTAAAATTCCTTTTTTGAGTAAAACATGAGTTTTTGCATAATGAGTTTTAAAGGTATGCACACAGATATATTATGATGCTTTTTTTTTAATAAGAAAGACAAAAAAAGAAAAAGTAAAACACGCACACACACACACACAACAGTCAAAGAAAAGGGTAAAATGAAAGTTTGACCCACATTATGTTTAAAGAATATTTGGAAGTTTTTAAAACAAATACTCCCCAGCAGAGTCACCAGCTGAAATTACCCGATCCGGATGCGCCCGACGTGGGGTCGCGTTGAGGCGAAAAGAGTTGTTTCATGGATTGGACGGATGAATTTATTTTGAAAAGACAGAGTCGCCACGCCGTTTTGATTATGCCCAAAACATTGAAAAATGGCTTTCTGTTGTGTGATGAGATTTTTGAGTTTGGAGGTCAGGTTACGCCTCGGGAAGAGAATTTGAGCTCACCTGAAACACCTCATATACAAGAGTCTTTCTAAACCTTTCTTTGAAAATTGTGTGTGTGTTTGTGTTTTAGGAAATAAAATGCATTTGAATATACGGAACCGGAACAAACCACTATCTCCGTCAGACCTCCATTCTTGTGCATATTGTGCATGGAAGAGAATGAGGTCAATATTCCAAGCTGAGATTGGGGCAGGTCATAGTGAGGCGGGCTGCAGACAGAGATCTGTTGGCCAAGTTTGCTGAGGAGGGGTTGACCCCTGAAGAGTTTAGTGACAGGTCCGGCCTAGCTCGCTCCGAGGTAATCCTTTAGTTTTCAATGCTCTTTATTTTTCTGTCAAGTCGTCATTTTTCTTGGTCGCTTCTAATTCTGATCGCTTGTCGATCTGATTTTATTTTTATTTTAGTAGTCTCTTGCTCTTGTCGAGCAGGCAAAAAGTAGCTGGAGGGCGGCCGTAGAAAGGGAGAAGCTCGCCACTGCTCAGTATGCTCGAAAGTCCAATGAGGTCTCTGAGTTGAGAGAGAAGTTGGTGGATGCTGACTCTGCCTACGATGCTCTTCAGGCCCTTCATGCCGATGTAGTGAAGGCTAGGGATGGAGCACTGGCTGACCTCAATGCTGCTAGGGCAGATCTCGCTCCTCTACGAGAGCAGGTCAATCTGTTGAAGGGGGAGGCCATGACTACCAAGTTGGAGAGTGACTTGACTACGATGAATGCCTTTGTCCAAGAGCATAATGCTCGAATACTGAAGATGGATGAGGCCCAATAGGCAGCTCGAGCTATGTGGGCGGAAGAAACCAAAGCTAGGGAGAAGGCAGCAGTAGAGGTGTTTAAGCAAAGAGATGAATGCTACGACATCATCATTAGCTGGGCCAAGACTTTCTATGATGTTGATCATCAACACATGGTCCGCCGAGCTATCGTGGACCCCTCTGTCGATCTATCTATTAAGCCGCTAATCAAATCGGCTTCAGAGGAGCAGTACGACATGGCTGCCCGAGCTGGCCACCCACTAGTGCCCTTCAACGAAAATGACCTAGCTATAATAGCTAAGCAGGATAATGAAGATGGTGCAGAGCCATGGGTTGCTCCTCCCACTGAGCCAATAAATTTCAATACAATCCTCAAGGAGCTCGATGAAACTGAAGAGATGGAGGAGGATGAAGAGAATGAGGTCACTCAAGATCAGGTCTTCAATCAAGCCGAATAGCAGGGCAGCAACAACAAGATCCATCCAACAATGATCAAGATAATTAATCCTCTGTAATCTTTACTCTAGTTTTGTAATGAAGAAGTTCCATAACAATTTGTCACTTTCTATAATCATATGCCTTGGCCCGGTTTGGGGGACTTTAATTTAATACTAGTTGAATGTTTAGATCATTTTGCTTTGATTTATGCTTCTATTTGTTTGTCGAACTAGATTAAATAAGAGAATGATTTAAAGAACGAGACTGACATAACTGTTTGGTCGAACCTGTCTAAGAACGAGGTCAATCTAAGTTTTAGTCCAGTCTGTTTAAGGAACGAGACTGACTTAAGTCTTCAGTCAGACCTGTTTAAGAATGAGGTCGACTTAGGACTTCAGTCGAGTCTGTGTAAGGAACGAGACTAACTCAAGTCTTCAGTCGGACCTGTTTAAGAATGAGGTCAACTTAGGATTTTGGTCGAGTCTGTTTAAGGAATGAGACTGACTTAAGTCTTCAGTCGAACATGTTTAAGAACGAGGTCGACTTAGGACTTCAGTCAAGTCTGTTTAAAGAACAAGACTAACTTAAGTCTTCAGTTGGACCTGTTTAAGAACGAGGTCGACTTAAGACTTCAATTGAGTCTGTTTAATAATTTGAGGTCGACCTAGTGGTCCTGATTCGAAATAAAGAATAAAGGTAACACAGTCTATGAATAGAACTTCCATTTTATTGATGAAGTGGGTCATTACATACAATGCTCAATCAGAAGTAATATCTAACTAAGTGGCTAGCATGCCACAGATGTTTTAGCTCGTCGCCCCCTGGATGGCCAATCATGTTTGTCCCTTCTTTAACAATTCGAGTCACGATGTAGGGTCCTTCCCAGTTAGGAGATAACTTATTCTTCTCAGCCTTTCTTCCTGTTACCTCAATCTTCCTTAGCACGTAGTCCCCAACATTGAACGACCTTTTCTTGACCTTCCTGTCGCGATAGCCCTTGGTTTTTTTGTTTGTAGTTCACCATTCTGAGCTGAGGAGTTGTCCGTTTCTCTACGAGAAAGTCCAAATCGAGCAATTTTTTGGAGTCATTTTGATTCTGATCAAATAAAGCCACTCTAGCTGTAGGGAATCGTAGCTCTGCAGGTGCCATAGCTTCTGACCCAAAAGTAAGGGCAAATGGGGGTTCCCCTGTGGGCACCTTAGTGTTTGTGCGGACTGCCCAAATAGCAAGGGGCAGTTCGTCCAACCATCTACTAGCTCGACCAATGAGTCCCTTACTTAGTGCTGACAAGACAAGTTTGTTCGATGCCTCTGCCTGTCCGTTACCATGGGGATATGCGACCGAAGACTTCCAATGCCTGACTCCCAATCTGTTCATCTCTGTTTCGAATGATGTGGAGAATTGTAGCCCTTTATCTGATATGATTGTATGTGGCACTCCAAAACGATACCAAATATAGTCGTGGATAAATTTGATGGCATTTTCCTCTATAATCTTGGCCAAGGGTTTTGCTTTGATCCACTTTGTGAAGTAGTCAATGACTACGATCACATACTTACAATTTCCACGGGCGGGTGGGAAGGGTCCGATCAAATCTACCCCCCACATGTCGAACGGCCAAGCAGCGACCATAGGTGTTTGCTCGGTAGTTAGGAGCTTAGGTAGGTCGGCATACCTTTGACACTTGTCACATTTCCTAACGAATTCACAAGCATCCTCCCTCGGATGAGGCCAATAGTACCCCAAGGTAAGAATTCTGTCTGCCAAAGTTCTGGCCCCCGTGTGATGATGTGTATCCGCAATTTTTCTTGGCCGCCTGACA
This sequence comes from Adenophora triphylla var. japonica, assembly GCA_022495995.1. Taxonomy (NCBI): domain Eukaryota; kingdom Viridiplantae; phylum Streptophyta; class Magnoliopsida; order Asterales; family Campanulaceae; genus Adenophora; species Adenophora triphylla. Next base: position 252,911 of record JAFEMH010001480.1, on the reverse strand, counting down.
AAACTCTTGTTTGTTTTTGAAGTTTTGAAAAATCTTTATCGGACATTGAAAAATCATTTCGGAGCCACCACACCGTTTTTAGTTTAAGGGCCAATACTTTGAAAAATACCCAATATTAGAGAAAGTGAGTTCGGAGGTCACGTTACACTTCGGGAAGAACATTTGGCGTTCACCCGGAATGCCTCGTATAACGAGTCTTCCTCACTTGAAACTTTTGTGTGTGTGTGTATTTAAAGGGTCTTTTCTGAAAATAACTAAAATTGTAAGGACTGAACTGAAAAACAGTTTGAAAATAGTGATTAAACTGAAAATAACAGAAAAATGAGGGACTGTTTGCAGGTGACAATGTCATCCGCATGGACAAGACTGCAGTGCAATCTTATCCGCACGGGTAGGGCTGCAATGTCAATATTTTACAGTTTCCAGTTTAGTCACTGTAATTTCCAGAAAGCTAACTGGATTTACAGGACTTAACTGGAATTACAACTGTAAAACAGAAAGTAAATGGGGATTTGGATTTGGCATCCATGCTTGTCCTCTCTTTCCCTAGACTTTGATTAGTGGCCATAAGTGATGAATCCACTTAATCAAGTCATCCCGGGGGTACGTTAGGACTTTGTGAGCATTTCATTTGCTAGGGAAAAAGGAGAATTTGACATGAAAGTAAATTGACAAGGGATAGGTCAAGATGTATCAACTTTTAGAGGAATATCTCTAAGGTGGTCATAAGATGACCATCCTTGAGATCTATACTCAAGTGTATCTCCTACATCTTGTGTGACCTATTTTGTAAGTCTAGATGATGTTCATCTAAGGAAAGTGTTCCAAGGTGAGCATCTTAGACATGGGGAGGGGAATTTGCAATGAATGTAAATAATGTGGACCCCATTTGAAATGATCATCTATGGAGATTGACTCCAAGATGACCATATTTAGGTCAAGAAAGCAAGTAACAAACAAGAACTTGTTAATAAAAAAAAGGACAAAGGGGAAATGCATATATAAAATGTGGATCCATGTAGAGAATCATCCATGGAGATGAATTCCATGGAGATCCTCTTGGATCCTTGGGACAAAAGGGGAAGGGGATGAGCAAGCAAGTGAAGAAACTAAGCTACATCATTTATATATGAAAAATATGCATGGATGAAGGAGATTTGAGTATGGGAGGTAAAGGTTTACCAATTGTTTCTTGGTTTGTTGTTTAAGGCTTGAGGGATTTCAAGGCTTAAGGGTAGTTTGAGATGGATTTGAGGTTGGATTTGGTGTTGGATTTTGAATTTTGAAGGTGTGAAGGACTAGTTGGGGATGAGTTTTGGCATTATAACAGTAGGTTTTCGAATTTCTTGGGTGTTTTTCAGCCTTGTTAAACTGAGGGAGAAGGGCTGTATTTATATGTTGCCTGGATGCTGATCTTATCCGCATGGACAAGATTGTAGGTGCAATCTTGTCCGCGCGGATGACCAAAGCAGCGTGCCTGTTTTTTGCAGAAAGCAGTTTTGGCAGTTTTGGCTTTTTCTAAATGGTCAATATTCCTTTTTCTTGGAAATGACAGGTTTCCAGCGAGGTCATTGTCCATTTTTTATTCCTAAGAGGTCCTTCCTCATTCAAATTATCAAAATAATGTCCAAAATACCCCTAAATGATTATAAATCATTAATTTGGGCTGACGGAACATTAATGACCTAGATTGGGGTACTTACAGTAGCCCCTCGGCGACGGTACTTCCGAGGGAAGTGGGGTCGTCGACAAAGTGAGGATCCTAATCTGGCAAACGTTGTCGAGATGGGCGAGGAGGTGACCGAGGCGGTCGAATGGCTGGACCCTTAATGAAAGGATTCCTATGTATCCCAAGCGGGAATCAAGCCCGTCATAGTTCAGGTCTTGCGGGGGAAGGAGAGGTCAAATGAATGGACCTCCCAACGCATTTTCGTTGTCGAATGTAGACTCGACTAACGAGGGCGTTGCCGAAGACTGACTCGACTTAGCGGAGGTGTTGCCGAAGACTGACTAGACTTAGCAGAAGCATTATCGAAGACTGACTCGACTTAGCGGAGGCGTTACCGAAGACTGACTCAACTTAGCGAAAGCATTGCCGAAGACTGATTCGACTTAGCGGAGGCGTTACCGAAGACAGACTTGACCTATTGGAAGCGTTGCCAAAGACTGACTCGACTTAGCGGAGGCGTTGCCGAAGACTGACTCGACTTAGCGAAAGCGTTGCCGAAGACAGACTCGACTTAGCGGAGGCATTTACCGAAGACAGACTCGACCTACCGGAAGCGTTGTCGAAGACTGACTCGACTTAGCGGAGGCATCTATACCTAGATTGAGACTTAGTTCAGGAGTATGAACCAAAGTCGGGACTTAGTTCAGGAGTATGAACTTAAGTCGAGGTTCAGTTCAGGAGTATGAACCTAAATTGGGACTTAGTTCAGGAGTATGAACCTAAGTCGAGGCTCGATTCAGGAGTATGAACCTAGATTGGAACTTAGTTCAGGAGTATGAACCTAAGTCGAGGCTTGGTTTAGGAGTATGAACCTAGATTGTGACTTAGTTCAGGAGTATGAACTTAAGTCGAGGTTCGGTTCAGGAGTATGAACCTAAATTGGGACTTAGTTTAGGAGTATGAACTTAAGTCGAGGCTCGGTTCAGGAATATGAACCTGAGGGAGACTATTTGAAGGTGTTCTCGCTGGTGAAGATTTGGGCTTACGATAACTGCCGGGGAAAAGGGTGACTGTGTTGGTGAAGTGGCTGGACCTATGGTAGGCTACTTACGTATCCCAGATGGGAATCAAGCATGGACGTAGTTCGGAAACTGCTGGAGATGTGTGTTCTTGGTGCGGGCTTACAATGATGGTCGTGGTTGAAAATGAGGAAGGGAATGGATTTCCGTTTGGTTTTCGTTAAATGAACGGGCTTACGATGACGGCTGGGGTTGAAAACTAGGAAGGGAATGGACTTTCATAAGGTTTTCGTTAAGTGAACGGGCTTATAATGACGGTCGGGGTTGAAAACTAGGAAGGGAATGGACTTTCATTAGGTTTTCGTTAAGTGAACGGGCTTATGATGACGGCCGGGGTTGAAAACTAGGAAGGGAATGGACTTCCGTTAGGTTTTCGTTAAATGAACGGGCTTACGATGACGGTCGGGGTTGAAAACGAGGAAGGAAATGGACTTTCGTTAAGTTTTCGTTAAATGAACGGGCTTACGATAACGGTCGGGGTTGAAAACTAGGAAGGAAATGGACTTCCATTAGGTTTTTCTTAAACGGGCGGGCTTATAATGAAGGCCGGGGTTGAAAACTAGGAAGGGAATGGACTTTCGTTAGGTTTTCGTTAAAGGACGGGCTTACGATGACGGCAGGGGCTTAAAACTAGTAAATGAATGGACTTTCGTTAAATGAACGGCCTTACGATGTCGGCCAGGGTTGAAAACTAGGAAGGGAATGGACTTCCGTTAAGTTTTCGTTAAGTGAACAGGCTTACGATGACGGCCGGGGTTGAATCTAGGAAGGGAATGGACTTCCGTTAGGTTTTCGTTAAAGGACGGGCTTACGATGCCGACCGGGGTTGAAAACTAGGAAGGGAATGGACTTCCGTTAAATTTTTGTTAAGTGAACGGGCTTACGAAGATGGCCAGGGTTGAAAACTAGGAAGGAAATGGACTTCCGTTAGGTTTTCATTAAATGAACGGGCTTACAATAACGGCCGGGGTTGAAAACTAGGAAGAGAATGGACTTCCGTTAGGTTTTCGTTAAATGAACGAGCTTACGATAATGGCCGGGGTTGAAAACGAGGAAGGAAATGGACTTTTGTTAAGTTTTCGTTAAATAAATGGGCTTACGATGACAGCCGGGGTTGAAAACTAGGAAGGGAATGGACTTCCGTTAGGTTTTTAATAAACGGGCGTGCTTATGATGACGGCTGGGGTTGAAAACTAGGAAGGGAATGGACTTTTGTTAGGTTTTATTTAAAGGATAGGCTTTCGATGACGGCCGGGGTTGAAAACTAGGAAGGGAATGGACTTTCGTTAAGTTTTCGTTAAATGAACGGGCTTACGATGACGGCCGGGGTTGAAAACTAGAAAGGGAATGGACTTCCGTTAGGTTTTTGCTAAATGAACGGGCTTATGATGACGGCCGGCGTTGAAAACTAGAAAGGGAATGGACTTTCGTTAGGCTTTCGTTAAACGGGCGGGCTTATGATGACGGTCGGGGTTGGAAACTAGGAAGGGAATGGACTTTCGTTAGGTTTTCCTTAAATGACGGGCTTACGATGACGGCCGGGGTTGAAAACTAGGAAGGAAATGGACTTCCGTTAAGTTTTCGTTAAATGAACGGGCTTACGATGACGGCCGGGGTTGAAAACTAGGAAGGATATGGACTTTCGTAAGGTTTTCGTTAAATGAACGGGCTTACGATGACAGCCGGATCGAAAACTAGGAAGGGAATGGACTTCCGTTAGGTTTTCGTTTAAGGACGGGCTTACGATGACGGCCGGGGTTGAAAACTAGGAAGGGAATGGACTTCCGTTAGGTTTTCGTTAATGGACGGGCTTACGATGATGGCCGGGGTTGAAAACTAGGAAGGGAATATACTTTCGTTAGGTTTTCGTTAAAGGATGGGCTTACGATGACGGCCGGGGTTGAAAACTAGGAAGGGAATGGACTTTCGTTATGTTTTCATTAAGTGAACGGGCTTAAGATGACGGCCGGGGTTGAAAACTAGGAAGGGAATGGACTTCCGTTAGGTTTTTGTTAAATGACGGGCTTACGATGACGGCCGAGGTTGAAAACTAGGAAGGGAATGGACTTCCGTTAAGTTTTCATTAAGAGAACGGGCTTACGATGACGGCCGGGGATGAAAACTAGAAAGGGAATGGACTTCTGTTAGGTTTTCGTCAAATGAACGGGCTTCGATGATGGCCGGGGTTGAAAATTTGGAAGGGAATGGACTTCCGTTAGGTTTTCGTTAAATGAACGGCCTTACGATGACGGCCGGGGTTGAAAACGAGGAAGGGAATGGACTTCCGTTAAGTTTTCGTTAAATGAACGGGCTTACGATGACGGTCGGGGTTGAAAACTAGGAAGGGAATGGACTTCCGTTAGGTTTTCGTTAAACGGGCGAGCTTATGATGACGGTCGGGGTCGAAAACTTGGAAGGGAATGGACTTCCGTTAGGTTTTCGTTAAAGGACGGGCTTACGATGACGGCCGGGTTGAAAACTAGGAAGGGAATGGACTTCTGTTAGGTTTTCGTTTAATGAATGGGCTTACGATGACGGCCAGGGTTAAAAACTAGGAAGGATATGGACTTCCGTTAGGTTTTCGTTAAATGAACGGGCTTACGATGACGGATGGGGTTGAAAACTTGGAAGGGAATGGACTTCCGTTAGGTTTTCGTTAAACAGGCGGGCTTATGATGACGGCCGGGGTTGATAACTAGGAAGGGAATGGACTTCCGTTAGGTTTTCGTTAAAGGACGGGCTTACAATGACGGCCGGGGTTGAAAACTAGGAAGGAAATGGACTTTCGTTAGGTTTTCGTTAAAGGACGGGCTTACGATGACTGCCGAGGTTGAAAACTAGGAAGGGAATGGACTTTCGTTAAGTTTTCGTTAAATGAACGGGCTTACGATGACGGCCGGGGTTGAAAACTAGGAAGGGAATGGACTTCCGTTAGGTTTTCGTTAAAGGACGGGCTTACGATGACGGCCGGGGTTGAAAACTAGGAAGGGAATGGACTTCCGTTAAGTTTTCGTTAAGTGAATGGGCTTATGATGACGGCCGGGGTTGAAAACTAGGATGGGAATGGACTTCCGTTAGGTTTTCATTAAAGTACGGGCTTACGATGACGGTCGGGGTTGAAAACTAGGAAGGGAATGGACTTTCGTTAAGTTTTCGTTAAGTGAACGGGCTTACGATGATGGTCGGGGTTGAAAACTAGGAAGGGAATGGACTTCTGTTAGGTTTTCGTTAAAGGACGGGCTTACGAAGACGGCCGGGGTTGAAAACTAGGAAGGGAATGGACTTCCGTTATGTTTTCGTTAACTGAACGGGCTTACGATGACGGCCGGGGTTTAAAACTAGAAAGAGAATGGACTTCCGTTAGGTTTTCGTTAAATGAATGGGCTTACGATGACGGCCGGGGTTGAAAACTAGGATGGGAATGGACTTTCGTTAGGTTTTCGTTAAATGAACGGGCTTACGATGACAGCCGGGGTTGAAAACGAGGAAGGGAATGGACTTCAGTTTAGTTTTCGTTAAATGAACGGGCTTACAATGACGGCCGAGGTTGAAAATTAGGAAGGGAATGGACTTCCGTTAGGTGTTCGTTAAACGGGCGGGCTTATGATGATGGCCGGGGTTGAAAACTGGGAAGGGAATGGACTTTCGTTAGGTTTTCTTTAAAGGACGGGCTTACGATGACGGCCGGGGTTGAAAACTAGGAAGGGAATGGACTTCCGATAGGTTTTCGTTAAATGAACGGGCTTACGATGACGGCCGGGGTTGAAAACTAGGAAGTGAATGGACATCCGTTAGGTATTTTTTAAAGGACGGGCTTAGGATGACGGCCGGGGTAGAAAACGAGGAAGGGAATAGACTTTCGTTAGGTTTTCGTTAAAGGACGGGCTTATGATGACGGTCGGGGTTGAAAACTAGGAAGGGAATGGAGTTCCGTTAGGTTTTCGTTAATTGAACGGGCTTACGATGACGGTCGGGGTTGAAAACTAGGAAGGATATGGACTTCCGTTAGGTTTTCGTTAAATGAACGGGCTTACAATAACGGGCGGGATTGAAAACTAGGAAGGGAATGGACTTCCGTTAGGTTTTCTTTAAATGGGCGGGCTTATGATGACGGTCGGGGTTGAAAACTAGGAAGGGAATGGACTTTCGTTAGGTTTTCGTTAAAGGACGGGCTTACGATGACGGCCGGGGTTGAAAACTAGGAAAGGAATGGACTTCCGATAGGTTTTCGTTAAAAGAACGGGCTTACGATGACGGCCGGCGTTGAAAACTAGGAAGTGAATGACTTCCGTTAGGTATTCGTTAAAGGACGGGCTTACGATGACGGCCGGGGTTGAAAGCGAGGAAGGGAATGGACTTTCGTTAGGTTTTCGTTAAAGGACGGGCTTACGATGACGGTCGGGTTTGAAAACTTGGAAGGGAATGGACTTTCGTTAAGTTTTCGTTAAATGAACGGGCTTACGATGACAGCCGGGGTTGAAAACTAGGAAGGCAATGGACTTCGGTTAGGTTTTCGTTAAATGAACGAGCTTATGATGACGGCCGGGGTTGAAAACCAGGAAGGGAATGGACTTCCGTTAGGTTTTCGTTAAAGGACGGGCTTACGATGACGGTCGGCTTTGAAATCTAGGAAGAGAATGGACTTCCGTTAGGTTTTCGTTAAAGGACGGGCTTACGATGACGGCCGGGGTTGAAAATCTAGGATGAGAATGGATTTCCGTTAAGTTTTCGTTAAGTGAACGGGCTTACGATGATGGCCGGGGTTGAAAACTAGGAAGGGAATGAACTTCCATTAGGTTTTCGTTAAAGGACGGGCTTACGATGACAGCCGGGGTTGAAAATTAGGAAGAGAATAGACTTCCGTTAGGTTTTCATTAAAGGACGGACTTACGATGACGGCCGGGGTTGAAAACTAGGAAGGGAATGGACTTCGGTTAGGTTTTCGTTAAATGAACGAGCTTATGATGACGGCCGGGGTTGAAAACCAGGAAGGTAATGGACTTCCGTTAGGTTTTCGTTAAAGGACGGGCTTACGATGACGGTCGGCTTTGATATCTTGGAAGAGAATGGACTTCCGTTAGGTTTTCGTTAAAGGACGGGCTTACGATGACGGCCGGGGTTGAAATCTAGGATGAGAATGGATTTTCGTTAAGTTTTCGTTAAGTGAACGGGCTTACGATGACGGCCGGGGTTGAAAACTAGGAAGGGAATGAACTTCCATTAGGTTTTCGTTAAAGGACGGGCTTACGATGACGGCCGGGGTTGAAAACTAGGAAGAGAATGGACTTCCGTTAGGTTTTCGTTAAAGGACGGGCTTACGATGATGGCCGGGGTTGAAAACTAGGAAGGGAATGGACTTCCGTTAGGTTTTCGTTAAAGGACGGGCTTACGATGACGGTCGGGGTTGAAATCTAGGAAGAGAATGGACTTTTGTTAAGTTTTCGTTAAGTGAACAGGCTTACGATGACGGCCGGGGTTGAAACTAGGAAGGGAATGGACTTCCGTTAGGTTTTCGTTAAAGTACGGGATTACGATGACGGCCGGGGTTGAAAACTAGGAAGGGAATGGACTTCCGTTAAGTTTTCGTTAAGTGAATGGTCTTATGATGACGGTCAGGGTTGAAAACTAGGATGGGAATGGACTTCCGTTAGGTTTTCGTTAAAGGACGAGCTTACGATGACGGTCGGGGTTGAAAACTAGGAAGGGAATGGACTTTCGTTAGGTTTTCGTTAAAGGACGGGCTTACGATGACGGCCGGGGTTGAAAACTAGGAAGAGAATGGACTTCCGTTAAGTTTTTGTTAAGTGAACGGGCTTACGATGACGGTCGGGGTTGAAAACTAGGAAGGGAATGGACTTCCGTTAGGTTTTCGTTAAAAGACGGGCTTACGATGACGGCCGGGGTTGAAAACTAGGAAGGGAATGGACTTCCGTTAAGTTTTCGTTAAGTGAACGGGCTTACGATGACGGCCGAGGTTGAAAACTAGGAAGGGAATTGACTTTCGTTAGGTTATGGAGAAAAGGGGAGGAGCTCGTGGAGTCCGTCGAGGTCGGGTGAGTCGGGAGGCGGCGGAGAGGAGGCTTGAGTTGGTGAGAATGCACCGCCATTACACGCTCGCGCAATCGATGAATGAGAAGTTTTATCCGGATATGTGGCAACATTGGGCCACCGAAGAGGATCTCCGAATGGTTTGATACTCAATTTTGGCTATTTTGTTGATATTTTGTCAAAATTGGTATATGTTAGTCTTAGGGCTTGAACTGTCAAAATTGGAGCTTTTGTTTATTTTGCCATGAAAAATTGAAATTAGTGATGCATGTGTTTAATTGAAGTTGTAGGTAGAAAGAATATGCAATTTGTTTATGAAAAACATTAGTAGTTTGCATAATGTAAAAGACAAAATGGGTACAAATTTGCCGAATTTGGGACGGACTTTTGCGTAAGAGAATTTTTTTTTTTTTTGTGGTGAAAATTTGCTTTTGTGAATGCATGCTTGATAACATGATGCACGAATGTGAGAAAAGATGCATGCTATGTAAGGATGTACAAATTTGTCGAATTTGGAACGGATTCTTGTATAAGAGATTTTGAATGCAAATTGCATTTTGTAAAATGAACACAAATTTGCCGAATTTGGAACGGACTCTTGTGTAAGAGATTTTGAATGAAAATTGCATTTTGTAAAATGAACACAAATTTGCCGAATTTGGAACAGACTCTTGTATAAGAGATTTTGAATGAAAATTGCATTTGTAAAATGAACACAAATTTGCCGAATTTGGAACGGACTCTTGTATAAGAGATTTTGAATGAAAATTGCATTTTGTAAAATGAACACAAATTTGCCGAATTTGGAACGGACTCTTGTATAAGAGATTTTGAATGAAAATTGCATTTTGTAAAATGAACTCAAATTTGCCGAATTTGGAACGGACTCTTGTATAAGTGATTTTGAATGAAAATTGCATTTTGTAAAATGAACACAAATTTGCCGAATTTGGAACGGAATGTTTGATGATAACTGAGTGTGAGAAAAGAATGTGTGTAGGAAAATGTATCCGAAAATGGGGCGGAGTTTATTTTCTTTCTTTCCTGTTCTTTTGTTGTTCATATCATATTAGCAATTTTGATGACATATTTGTGGTGTGTCCACTTTCATGGGAGAGATGATGTTATTCAACTCAAGTTGATAAGCTAAAGACGCGGGGGTCCTGAAATTACCCGGGATCCGGCTCGCGCGCGCGGCCTCGGCATCTCGCATTTCGTTGCGTCGCGTTCGGGAAAGTCGCCCGGATCTGAGAGGCAGCGCGTTCGCGCCCTGGCATCTGGCTTATTCCGCTTTTGCGTTAGTTGGGAGGTGTCTCGCCGTGTTTTTGCTTGTAGAGTCGCCACGCCGTTTTTATTAAGCCTAAAACATTGAAAAAGGACATCAGTTTAAAAATAAACTGTTTTTGTTGTGTGATGAGATTTTTGAGTTCGGAGGTCAGATGACTCCTCAGGAAGAGAATATTAGAATCTTAGAGCTCACCCGAGTTGCCTCGTAAAATGTGTCTTTCGGATACCCCTAATATTCTTTAACTGTTGTGTGTGTGTGTGTATGTGCTTTTAAAAATGCATGCTGTGTCGGATGTCTACATTGTACACTGCTTTATTGAAATGTATTGAAATAGTATAGGAAGAAAGTCTTACTAATGTTGGTTCGTGTCTGTCTTCCGCAGGAGAATAGTGTTTGAAGACGGAATAGTGTTCCGGTACGGACCGGGATTGCTTCGGAAAAGGGGCCGGTTGTCTGCGGACAGAGTTTCGGCGTGCGTTGGGATCGCAGGGATCACTGGAGCAAAGGTTCGGCGTGCGTTGGAATCGTTGGTTGGATTCGGGCAGAGGTTCGGCGTGCGTTGGAATCGTTGGTTGGATTCGGGCAGAGGTTCGGCGTGGTTTGGGATCGCCGGTTTGACTCGAAAAGAGCCGGGACGCCTCGGGAAAGACCAGGCAAGGCCTCGGAGTACCACAAGGGGCCTCAGAGTACCTTGAGAGTGCCTCGGGGCAGCGCGGGAGCGTCGCAGGAGCGCTTGGGGAGGCTTCGGAGCACCGCAAGGGGGCTCGGAAGGCCTCGTAAGGATCCGAAAGGGGCCGGGAGTGCCCCGAAGGGTCTTAGAGGGGAGCCTGAAGGCTGGGGGGAGAGGAGAGAAGAGGGAAATGTGTGAAAATGAGGGAGGGGGAGCCCTCTATTTATAGTGTAGGAAAACTGCAATAAGGTCCGTACGGACCTTGCAGGTAATCCAAAATTTTAGTTTTCCTCGATTTCAGGGAATCTGTGATGATGAAGAAGATTTAGCCATGATGGTGTCTACTTGCAATAAGGTCCGTACGGACCATCTCAGCATGCAAAGAGGTCCGTACGGACCAACCATGTAAGGGGGTAATGATGTTCTCCGGGATTTGAGGGAATAAGTTGGACTTTAAGGGGATTCAGTAATCATTGCAGCAAAGAGGTCCGTACGGACTACTTATGCTTTTCTGAATTCTAAAAAATTCCCAAAAGGTCCTTTTATCCCTTTTTATCCCAGAAAGGTTCCTCCCTTGGTTTGGCTTGGGGTTTTTGAGGGTTTTGAGTGTCAAAGGTCTTCGAGACTGCGTTTGTGAGTCTGCGGTGTTTCCTGTGTACTCGGAAGAGGGTGATCCAGATTGGGGTACATACAGAAGCCCCTCGACGACGTCACTTACGGAGGAAGTGGGGTTGTTGATAAGATAAGGGTCCTAATCTGGATCGCGTGCTGGGATAGGAAGTGACCGTGTAGGTCGGTGGGAGGACGTGGCGGTGTCCTGTTGTGTGACCGTTTAGGTTAATTGGCTGGACCCTGTGATAGGATTCCTACGTATCCCTGCGGGAATCAAGCTTGATCGTAGTTCGTGTGTGGGGTGAGTGTTGTTGTGTACGAGGATGTGAGATGTCCTCTGACTGGAACTCTGTGTGTGGATGTGGTGGTGTCCTATGGGTGACCGCATAGGTCGATGGTGAGGAAGTGGTGGCGTCCTGGGTGACCGTATAGGTCGATGGTAAGGACGTAGTGGCGTCCTGGGTGACCGTATAGGTCGATGGTAAGGACGTGGTGTCGTCCTGGGTGACCGTATAGGTCGATGGTAAGGACGTGGTGGCGCCCTTGGTGACCGTATAGGTCGATGGTAAGGACGTGGTGGCGCCCTGGGTGACCGTATAGGTCGATGGATGGACCCTATGATAGGATTCCTACGTATCCCTGGCGAGAATCAAGCCCGGTTGTAGTTCAGAGGTCATGAAATTGTGAGTGTATGCGGGCGTGTGAATGAACGCTCGCCGAAAAAGATAAATGTAAAAGATAAAATATGAATTTATCTTTGGGAGTCGCCACGCCGTTTTTAAGGAAAACATTGAAAAACCTTTTTTAAGAGAAAATGGGTCCGGGGGTCAGGTTACGTGTTGGGAAGAACTTGAGAGTTCACCCAACACGCCTCGTCCGTAGACGAGTCTTTCTATGTTCAACATTCAAGACCATTCAAAAGTGTGTGCAATTGTGTGAGACGATATATGTAATAAAATGCAATTGATGTTTTGCTTTATTAATCAGAATGAGGGATTACATCTTGTGAGCCTTTTACTGTGGGAGGCCACATCCCACTTACAATTGATGAAAATGAATTACAAGGCAATGGATTGAGGTAGTCTGTCCAGGGCCAGGGGTGTCATACGACACAGGACTGCTCAGGGCCTTGGGTGTCACACGACACAGGATTACCCAGGAGCGCGGATGTCGTATGACACAGGAAGCCATGCTCAGACTGTCTCTACAAAGGGGAGTGGTAATGCCACCAATATCATTCTAAAGCTAAGAAGCTAACTAGAACAATGAAGATAATGAGATAAAGAGTATTATGGGAAGGTCATGGGGTTCCGGTGACCCAATGTGAGTAAACACATCTCTTGGGTCACAATTAAAGGACCATAGCTTCCTAACTCAAGCAACGACAATAACAAACGAGTATTGTGGGAGGATCATATGGCGTTGATGGCCAAATATGAATGACCACACATTTTGGGTCATAATGAAGGCCATCACCTCCTAACTCAAACGAAGATGATCAAAATGACATCAACAATTATCAACAACAGATTCAGCCACAAGATAATTGAGATTGGTACAATTACTTCAAATGAGTGTGGATATTGAGAATCCACACTCTACTTGAATCATTCAATACATGAACAACCAAAAACACAACATCATGAAAATGGATATATCATTTAGAGACTAAACAAAACAAGTTCAACCAATCCGAAGTCAAACAATTCCCAGCACACAATATAGATATATACGTTGAAAATAGAGAAAGAGGATTAGAGCGTTACCCTCGTAGATCCACACCTCCCTATACCCCGTCGGTATAGGGAGTCTTCAATCAGCTTCGGGGCGCCGACTGGGAAATGAGGACTTCTCAGCTTGAAGCTGTTAGGGGCGGCGACGTGGATGTGATTGACGCCGTTGGGGAGCGGTGTTGGTGCACGGTCTGAGATCTGGAAACAGGGAGAGGGCGTTGCTTTGGTGAATTGGTTTTGGATACGGGGTGAGTTGGGTAAACAGAGAAATGTAGCCCAAGTGAGGCAATGGTCGTGGGTGAATGGAGATAGAGGGAGCCCGTCGCCGGTGGTGGGCTGTTGATTTAGATTAGAGAGATTGAACGGGATCGATTCGTCGGGTAAATGGTTTTAGCGAGATTTGTCGACTGATTGGGTAAGAGAATGGTGAGGAGGTCACCGTTGTTCCGTTGGAGGAAGAAGAACGATTCAGGGAGGAGGTCACCGTTGAGGGACGATTGAGTCGCCGATGATGGTGATCGGAGAAGGAGCTATGGTGGTTGGCTTGGCCTTTGCGGTTGTTGTTGGAGGTGGGTTTGGTGGTCGCCGGTGGATGGCGAGGAAGAAACACCGATTGGGGAGATTAGTGGTCGCCGGTGGATGGCGAACTTGGTGGTCGGCGGTGGATGGCGATTGCTTTGGTGAGGAAGAAGACCGGGAGGGGGACTGTTATTGCCGGCCCCTTTTTAGAGAAGGGAGGCTCTGTTTATTTGCGTTATATATGAGAGAGAGTAGAGAGAATCTCAGTAGAGAGAGAGAGAGTAGAGAGAATCTCAGTAGAGAGAGAGAGAGAATTGCTTAGGGAGAAAGAAATTGAGTTTCTCCCCTTTTTGTCCATGTCCCCCCCTTCAAAAATGGGATATTATTCCTTATTTAATAAGGATTTGGAAATGGTTTGGGTGTCGTATGACACCGGTTGTTTTCAGACAGAATGGGCCGAATTGAATAAGGCCCAAAACTAATGAATAAAAATAATGAGCCCAAAATTAAATGAGCCCAAAAAAAGAAAGCATACCCAAAAACACGAGTTCGGGTCGGGGTACTCACAGAGCCCCTTGGTGACGTCACTTCCACGGGATGTGGGGTCGTCGATAAAAATGAGAATCCCGAGCCGGACACGAACGGCGGGGAAAGAGATGACCAAGATGGTCAAGTGGCTGGACCTTTTGTGGAAAGGATTCCTACGTATCCCGTGGGGGAGTCAAGCCGAATCGTAGTTCGTCAAAGATGGACGTTTGCGTCTCAGGGAAATCGACCATGATGGTCATGCGGCTTGACCTTTTACGAAAAGGATTCCTACGTATCCCGTGGGGGAATCAAGCCGAATCGTAGTTCGTCAAAGAGGTGGCGCCAATGAAAGGCCACGGGCTTTGTACCCGAAAGTGACTGTTCCAAGGGGAGTCACCCCGAAGATTGACTGTTTCGATGGGGAGTCACCCGAGGATTTGACTGCTTCGATGGGGAGTCACCCGAGGATTTGGCTGTTTCGAGGGGAGTCACCCCGAAGATGGGTGTTTGCACCCGAGATTGACTGTGTCTGAGGGGAGTCACCCCGAAGATGGGTGTTTGCACCCGAGATTGATTGTGTATGAGGGGAGTCACCCCGAAGATGGGTGTTTGCACCCTGGATTGACTGTGTATGAGGGGAGTCACCCCGAAGATGGGTGTTTGCACCCGAGATTGACTGTTAAGGGGAGTCACCCCGAAGATGGGTGTTTGCACCCGGGATTGACTGTTCCAAGGGGAGTCACCCCGAAGATGGGTGTTTGCACCCGGGATTGACTGTTCCAAGGGGAGTCACCCCGAAGATGGGTGTTTGCACCCGAGATTGATCGTGTCTCGAGGAGTCACCCCGAAGATGGGTGTTTGCACCCGAGATTGACTGTGTATGAGGGGAGTCACCCCGAAGATGGGTGTTTGCACCCGAGATTGATCGTGTCGAGGGAGTCACCGAAGATGGGTGTTTGCACCCGAGATTGATCGTGTCTGAGGGGAGACACCCCGAAGATGGGTGTTTGCACCCGAGATTGACTGTGTCTGAGGGGACTCACCCCGAAGATAGGTGTTTGCACCCGAGATTGACTGTGTATGAGGGGAGTCACCCCGAAGATGGGTGTTTGTACCCAAGGTTGACTGTTGAATGGGGAGTCACCCCGAAAATGGGCGTTTGTACCCAAGATTGACGGTTGAATGGGGAGTCACCCGAAAATGGGTGTTTGCACCCGAGATTGACTGTTCCAAGGGGAGTCACCCTGAAGATTGACTGTTCCAAGGGGAGTCACCCTGAGGATGGGTGTTTGCACCCGAGATTGACTGTATCTGAGGGGAGTCACCCCGAAGAAGGGTGTTTGCACCCGAGATTGATTGTGAAAGATGGGTGTTTACACCCGAGATCGACTGTGTATGAGTGGAGTCACCCCGAAGATGGGTGTTTGCACCCGAGATTGACTGTGTATGAGGGGAGTCACCCCGAAGATGGGTGTTTTCACCCGAGATCGACTGTATATGAGGGGAGTCACCCCGAAGATGGGTGTTTGCACCCGAGATCGACTGTATATGAGGGGAGTCACCCCGAATATATGTGTTTGCACCCGAGATTGACTGTTAAGGGGAGTCACCCCGAAGATGGGTGTTTGCACCCGGGATTGACTATTCCAAGGGGAGTCACCCCGAAGATGAGTGTTTGTACCCAAGATTGACTGTTGAATGGGGAGTCACCCCGAAAATGGGCGTTTGTACCCAAGGTTGACTGTTGAATGGGGAGTCACCCCAAAAATGGGCGTTTGTACCCAAGATTGACTATTGAATGGGGAGTCACCCCGAAGATGGGCGTTTGTACCCAAGATTGACTGTTGAATGGGGAGCCACCCCGAGGATTTGACTGTTTTTCTTTGGGAAGTCACCCCGCGACTTTGACTGTTTTTGGGAGTCACCCACGAATTTAACTGTTTTTTCTTTGGGAAGTCACCCCTCGAATTTGACTGTTTCGATGGGGAGTCACCCCGAAGATTTGACTATTTTTCTTTGGGAAGTTACCCGCGATTTTGACTTTTTCCTTTGGGAAGTCGCCCGCGAATTTGACTTTTTTCCTTTGGGAGTCACCCGCGAATTTGACTTTTTTCTTTGGGAGTCACCCGCTAATTTGACTGTTTTGATGGGGAGTCACCCCGATGATTTGACTTTTTTCTTTGAGAGTCACCCGCGAATTTGACTTTTTTCTTTGGGAGTCACCCGCGAATTTGAATTTTTTCTTTGGGAGTCACCCGCGAATTTGACTGTTTTGATGGGGAGTCACCCCGCGAATTTGACTGTTTTTGGGAGTCACCCACGAATTTGACTGTTTTTTCTTTGGGAAGTCACCCCGCGAATTTGACTGTTTTTCTTTGGGAAGTCACCCCGCGGATTTGACTGTTTTTTCTTTGGGAAGTCACCCCGCAAATTTGACTGTTTCGATTTGGAGTCACCCCGAAGATTTGACTATTTTTCTTTGGGAAGTTACCCGCGATTTTGACTTTTTCCTTTGGGATGTCGCCCGCGAATTTGACTTTTTTCCTTTGGGAGTCACCCGCGAATTTGACTTTTTTCTTTGGGAGTCACCCGCTAATTTGACTGTTTTGATGGGGAGTCACCCCGATGATTTGACTTTTTTCTTTGGGAGTCACCCGCGAATTTGACTTTTTCTTTGGGAGTCACCCGCTAATTTGACTGTTTTGATGGGGAGTCACCCCGATGATTTGACTTTTTTCTTTGGGAGTCACCCGCGAATTTGACTTTTTTCTTTGAGAGTCACCAGCGAATTTGACTTTTTTCTTTGGGAGTCACCCGCTAATTTGACTGTTTTGATGGGGAGTCACCCCGATGATTTGACTATTTTTCTTTGGGAAGTCACCCGCGATTTTGACTTTTTTCTTTGGGAGTCACCCGTGAATTTGACTTTTTTCTTTGGGAGTCACCCGCTAATTTGACTGGTTTGATGGGGAGTCACCCCGATGATTTGACTATTTTTCTTTGGGAAGTCACCCGCGATTTTGACTATTTTGATGGGGAGTCACCCCGATGATTTGACTTTTTTCTTTGGGAGTTACCCGCGAATTTGACTTTTTTCTTTGGGAGTCACCCGCGAATTTGACTTTTTTCTTTGGGAGTCACCCGCTAATTTGACTGTTTTGATGGGGAGTCACCCCGATGATTTGACTTTTTTCTTTGGGAGTCACCCGCGAATTTTACTGTGTGGGAGATCTGTACGGTCTTCCGGACCGGGTAGTTTATAGCCATTCTGGGCTAAGGATAATGATTTGAGAAAAACTGTGAGACGGGTGTTTTCACCCAAAAGAAGTGAGAACGTATGGTGCCTCAAACCGAGAAAGTAATGATGATTTGCAGGTGAATATGCTTTCATACCTGTGCAATGCTTACCTGTAGCAGCCGGAGGGACTGAAGCTACGGCTGATGATGAAAGGTTGATTTGCCGTGCGAGGGACGGTCTTTGTTGATGATTTTTCGTCCAACAAGGGGATTCTGATGAAGACGTGCCCATGAGAAAGGGCTCTTGGTGAAGATTCGCCCATGAGAACGGGCTTTTTGAGATTATTTGCCCATGAGAACGGGCTCTTTGAAGGTCTGCCTATTTGAAGGTCTGCCTATGAGAATAGATTCTGAATGAAGATCTGCCCATGAGAACGGGCTCTTGAAGATGGTTTGCCCTTGAGAATGGACTCTTGATGGTGAAGCGCCCTTGAGAATGGGCTCTTGGAGATGGTTTGCCCTTGAGAACGGGCTTTTGATGATGACTTGCCCTTAAGAACGGGCACTTGATGATAAGCTGCCCGTGGGAAGGGGCTCTTGGTAATGATCCGCCCGTGGGAATGGGCTCTTGATGATGAAGCGTCCTTGAGAATAGGCTTTTTGTGATGGTTCGCCCGTGAGAAGGGGCTCTTGGTAATGATTTACCCGTGGGAATGGGCTCTTGATGATGAAGCGCCCTTGAGAATGGGCTTCTTGTGAAGGTTTGCCCTTGAGAAGGGGCTTTTTGATGATGGTTTGCCCTTAAGAACGGGCTTTTCGAAGATGAGGCTAAAGAGCCCTAATGCTTGGAGATTGAAGCAGCTAAAACTCTTTTCGACGAGCACTGCTTGGAGACTGAGGTAGCTGAGGCTCTTTCAGATGATGTTGATAAGTCTGAAGAAGAGACTGATGATGAAGGCAAAAAGTGCCACTTGCAAGGTTTGAACTCTTTGTCCAGATTGTGATTTGAGGAGCAATCCCCATGATCAGATTATGATCACCTGATTATTGTACCCTGTGAGGGGGGGGGAACACGAAAATCTAGGCACTTTGCCTTTTATTCGATTATTGAAATTTTGCTTATGCATTATTAATCTTTTGTTGCACAAGTCCATCTCAACTGGGGATGGAAGGGAAGTGAGGTTTTTTTTTGCAAAGCTTGGCAAGCGGATATGTGTATAGCAATTATGCTATGATGGATTGTGTATGGGATGAATGTGTATATGATGATGTATGGGTTGGACCCTCTCCCATGAGGTGGAGAAATGTATGAGTGATGAATGATATGGCACAGCTAGGCAAGTCGGGGTGTACTCTGAGAGTGCAGACGGCAGCAGGTTTATTGTTGCTGATAAGGACAAGGTATGTCGCGCGCCTGAGGCAGCAAGCAGCAGAGAAAGTACAGAGAATGATCCCGGCTTGACGAAGGGATGACTAGGCGAAGCTCCAGATCTTGGTGAGGTGACCATGGCGAAGCCCCAGCCGATGATGCGAAGCAAACCCGGAGGGAATCTGCTAAAGAGAGCCTGAGGGAGCAGCTTAACAAAAGCCCCAGCTTGGAGAGATTCAATGCATCCCTATCGCAGACAGAGTTATCTTGTGGCCGAAGAGGCGACTCATCGTTTCATACCGCAGTCAATCAGTCGCTGGACAAGACTCGGAAATGTATGTGTGCAGGGGCACATTTTTCGAAGGTGGGAATGGATCCCAAGTTCATGTATGACACTCTCGCTTTAGGTTTGACTCTTTTGAGAGAGTATAAGCATTGCAAGGTGTGGAAAGGTGTATGGAAGCCCCTGCTGACCGAAACAGTGTTTGGCTCTATCTTCCTATGATGTAGAAAGAGAAGACTTGTTGAGACACTTGAAAACTTGTCTTATTCGTGATGATCACAAGGCTGGTTAAAACCCTTTATTGATGTTCGGTTTATTCAAACACTAATCCTGATATGGACAAATATTTTGATTAATCACGAGGAGAAAACCAACTGATATCGAGAATTAAACTCGAAAAGATGGGAAGTGTATAGGAACGGTCTTTGATGAGACCGGATTTTTCGGGATTTGTTTGTGATTTCGACCGGAACAATTATGGTTGCCTACGTTCCCCTCCATGATGATGAGCTCAGGTCGCCGTAGTTCGGGCGAGTCCCGATTGAAAAGAGAGCGAATGTTGAAATTCAAGGATCTGAACCTTTGAGGATTTTGAGGATTGGAGAGTTGAAAAACATGTCCTCCTGGAGTGTCATGAAAATCACGGATGCGAAGCCCCAGTGGGATATCCAAGGCAAGTGTTTGCGGAGGAGAAATGAAAT
Source organism: Adenophora triphylla var. japonica (assembly GCA_022495995.1). Taxonomy (NCBI): domain Eukaryota; kingdom Viridiplantae; phylum Streptophyta; class Magnoliopsida; order Asterales; family Campanulaceae; genus Adenophora; species Adenophora triphylla. Next base: position 233,175 of record JAFEMH010001480.1, on the reverse strand, counting down.
ATGCTCACATGAAGTGTCGAAGGGAAGGATTGAATTTGCACAATCTTTGATTGAGAATCATTCGAGCCGAGATGGATTTGGCTCTGATTTAAGCGAGCAATGAAGCATTAATCTGATTTAAATCTCGAAGATATTAGAATGAAATTACTATCCGGTAGGGACTGTAGCTGGGTTTCAGGGCTTCGATCGGCCATTGGGTGATTTGGAAAGTCATGACCTCTTAAGATGAGAGGTCGGCTGGGCCTTTTACTGACTGAACCTCTAAAGATGAGAGGTTGGCTTGCAGGGATGTGTTTGGGATTTCTAAGGTAAGGGAATTGATTTGCCTCTAAGAATGAGAGGTCCAAATTGGTTTTGCCAAGGGAAAGGGTAATGGTTGGTAATGGTGTATCCTCTAAAATTGAGAGGATGGCTTGGGATTGATTAAGGAAATGTGAAGAGGAAGTCCAAGCTATTGAGAACTTTTGCGAATCTTACGAGAATTGGGGCTCCTTTTTTTTTGAACTTTGGAGAACTTCTTGAGAAGTCTGGGATTTTTGCTGAATTGTGAGGATTTGAAATCCTTCTTTTGATAATTTGGAAGGCTTCCTGAGGAGCTTAGGATTATATCTGAGATTGTGAGGATTTAAAATCCTTTTCCTTTTTTTTTTTTTTTTTTTTTTTTGATAATTTGGAAGGCTTCCTGAGGAGCTTAGGATTATATCTGAGATTGTGAGGATTTAAAATCCTTCTTTTGACAACTTGGAAGGCCTCTTTGAGGAGTTGAGGATTATCTTTCCTTCCTTCATGACTTGAATATTTTATGCATTGCCGACTCTCAAAACTGACTTCTTGGCATTGCTTGGACTTCTCTCAGCAAGGAGCAATGGTGATGGCTGAACAGGGTTTCAAAACATGTCGATTTTGAAATGAAAGGGTATTGTTTAGTGAGGGTGAGGTAATGGCTTCCTATGGGTGAAAGGCTTCAACCGCAATCCCTACCGGATGACCTAAACAAAATTAAGTCTCCATTGCTTGCTTAAGCTTTAAATGAGAACAAATCTATGCAAATTCATCGAGCAACGAGATGATGAGGATGATGAAAGAGATGTGAGCATATGAGATGCAAGATGGGGAGTTTGTAAGCCCCAATTTGAGAAGGATATCAATTGATTTTCTCACTCTGATTAATTTAAACATGAGTCATTTCAGAGCATTAGTGGCTGAGCAGCACAAGTGATCGTTTGGAATAAGACCATTTCAATTGAGCGTAATGTAGGTGTGCTAGTGATGTCTCGAGTCTAGCAAGAAGAGAAACAAAGATTTTTATCATTGAAAGAAAAAATTGGTCCATCTTGGACTTTAACAGACTCGTGTCCAACAGCGGACATTCTAGATCCTACGAGGACTGATCGACAGCATCAACTTCAGATGGGAGGAAGAGCACTGTTGGTAGCGATGGGGCGAGGACCCTTCTCAATCTTTTTGTCCTTCACCAGTCGTCTCTCCTTGGTTTTCGTAATCTGGACAAGCAATCGGGCCTCCTGCTCGCGAGGAAAAACGGCTTCAAGGGTAGCTCGCCTCTTTTCGATGGACACACCCTTCGCACTTGCGACCCATGGGATATGAACTTCCAGGCTGGTGGGCCATAAGCTTCTCTGCACCGAGCATTTTGGATTCCGAATCAGATGAACGATTACTCGGGCACTTGAACTGCTTCCGCCTCGGGAATATGGACCAATGAGCGCCGGGAACGAGAGCGCACACCCAACTTGCCGTAGCTGTAGAGGCGAAGGGGTGATTTGTAAGGTGGCGGAGGAGAGAACCTTGAGATTGTATGGGAGAGGGAGGAGATGGACTCATGCAACATCTTATTAATGGTTTGAATAAGAACAATTTTTATTAGTCCTAAGAATGGTTGGAAAAGGGGGAAACCTTCTTTTTCGCATTCTACGCTATTCCTGGACTAGTGGGTTCCGCCGGTATTGCACTCCCGGGCCGGACAATCCCGACAGAGGTCATATAGGGCATGTGGAACCCACCAATCAAAAGGCAAAACGGACCTATGGGCATACAAGTCAAAACAAGTCAAACTCAATATTTTCAAAACCAAGTCCAAGTCAGCGTCTTGACTCGGGAGGAGAGAGGGTCGAAAGTACGTTTGAGTGTACGAGACGGCAATTTGCAGGTAAAATCCTGGGAAAAATTCGGCATGACCTCTCCTCTTTTTGACTCGAAAATCCGATATGGCCTCTCGTCGCTTCATGGCAAAATTTTGGCACAACCTCTCGTTTGTATGTGTCAAAAGATTCGACATGGTCTCGCGTTAGCACATGTCGAAAACGCGTCATGACCTCATGCGAAGCCAAATCGAGAAATCGACATGTACCTACGTCGAGACATGCCAAGATTTTGACGTGTACTCACGTTGAGTTATGTCGTAATTTCGACATGAAGAGGGAGAGTATGCCAAGATTTTGGAGACAAAGTATGACTCGAACTTTGTGAGAAAATTTTGAAAACCGAGTTTGGAAAGTGTTTTGAAAAGTATTTGGCCAAATAACAACCGGTCACGGTAGAAAGTGTGTCACGGACAAGTGTTGGCTGACTCCACAGGCTAGGAGGACTTCAGGCGCTCAAGTGTAAGCGAAACACGTCACTGTCCGCGATGCCGTCCGTACACTCCCGGGTTCTAACTCTATGTGCGGGTAGCGTGCGAGTAGTGTGAAGGTATTTTCTAGGAATTTTTTTTTTTTCGAAAAGGGGATGAAATGGAAAATAACACACACACCCCACAGAGTATAATAATCAGGGATCAATAATTTGATCATGGGGGACTGCCCCACAATCACAACCTGTACCAGAAATCAAATCCTGCAAATTGACCACTTATGTCGCGTGACACAGGAGTGATGAGGTCAATTGTGTCACGTGACATAAGGGGTCACATCATAATCTGAACAATAAATCGGGACCAGTCCCAGCCCCCAAGCACAATGCAAAATATCAGCCCCAAGCACCTAATGCAATAAAGCAGGAAGCCAAGGAGGGGAGGGAATAAAAAAAAGCACTAAATGCATTTATACACATATTATGTCACATAACAAAGCACACATATATGAAAGAAGTGAATGTTGAACAATCACGAAAGTTTGACCCACTTTTGAAAATAGGTTTCAAGTCCCCAGCGGAGTCGCCACTGAATGAACGCTCGCCGAAAAAGATAAATGTAAAAGATAAAATATGAATTTATCTTTGGGAGTCTCCACGCCGTTTTTAAGGAAAACATTGAAAAACCTTTTTAAGAGAAAATGGGTCCGGGGGTCAGGTTACGTGTTGGGAAGAACTTGAGAGTTCACCCGACACGCCTCGTCCGTAGACGAGTCTTTCTATGTTCAACATTCAAGACCATTCAAAAGTGTGTGCAATTGTGTGAGACGATATATGTAATAAAATGCATTTGATGTTTTACTTTATTAATCAGAATGAGGGATTATATCTTGTGAGCCTTTTACTGTGGGAGGCCACATACCACTTACAATTGATGAAAGTGAATTACAAGGCAATGGATTGAGGTAGTCTGTCCAGGGCCAGGGGTGTCATACGACACATGACTGCTCAGGGCTTTGGGTGTCACACGACACAGGATTACCCAGGAGCGCGGATGTCGTATGACACAGGAAGCCATGCTCAGACTGTCTCTACAAAGGGGAGTGGTAATGCCACCAATATCATTCTAAAGCTAAGAAGCTAACTAGAACAATGAAGATAATGAGATAAAGAGTATTATGGGAAGGTCATGGGGTTCTGGTGACCCAATGTGAGTAAACACATCTCTTGGGTCACAATTAAAGGACCCTCGCTTCCTAACTCAAGCAACGACAGTAACAAACGAGTATTGTGGGAGGATCATATGGCGTTGATGGCCAAATATGAATGACCACACATTTTGGGTCATAATGAAGGCCATCACCTCCTAACTCAAACGAAGATGATCAAAATGACATCAAAAATTATCAACAACAGATTCAGCCACAAGATAACTGAGATCGGTACAATTACTTCAAATGAGTGTGGATATTGAGAATCCACACTCTACTTAAAGCATTCAATACATGGACAACCAAAAACACAACATCATGAAAATGGATATATCATTTAGAGACTAAACAAAACAAGTTCAACCAATCCGAAGTCAAACAATTCCCAGCACACAATATAGATATATACGTTGAAAATAGAGAAAGAGGATTAGAGCGTTACCCTCGTAGATCCACACCTCCCTATACCCCGTCGGTATAGGGAGTCTTCAATCAGCTCCGGGGCGCCGACTGGGAAATGAGGAAATGTCTGAAACGCCCCCGGAAAGTGCCGGAAAATGCGTTTTTCAGAGAAAGCCATACTTTTACGTGAGATGACACGTGCTAAGTACGGTTCGACGTCGGGATGCACGGGGCAGTCTCGGAATGTCTCGTTGGCATAGGAACGGGGAGTTTAACGAGTTCCGGTTAACCTGGAGCGGGCCAGTTAACGGATTTTGGTTAACTTTCTGACGGATTTGGACGATCCGGATTTGGGTACTTATAGTTAGCCCCTCAGCGACGTCTCCTCCGAAGGAGGTGGGGTCGTTGAAAAAGATAAGGATCCAAATCGGGATGGCTTACTTTGAAAGAGACCTGAGCGGTCAGCTGGCTGGACCCTTAGCGAAAAGGATTCCTACGTATCCCGAGCGGGAATCAAGCCGATCGTAGTTCGAAAAGGGGCAAGGGCCACGCATGGGGACCTTGACCTGAGCGAGACTGTTAGGAGGCGTCTAAACCTGGATGAGACCATTCGCGAGGTACCTGTACCTGAATGGAGACTGTTAGGAGGCGTCTGAACCTGGGACTTCTGAAACCTTCGAGGGCGTGTGGCGCCTCAAACCGGAGTTGCGATGCTGACGAGGGCGTTCGTGCCTTGGGTGCTGGGCTTATTGCTGTTGCCAGTTTTATCCTGCTGGGGATGAGCGATCGGGCTTACGACTGGCGGCCGGGGAGATGAATGTTCACTTGCTGAAGTGAAAAGGTGTTCGGACTTACGAGGATGGCCGAAGAGGGATTGTTGCAAGGCGTTCGTGCCTTGGGGTTCGGGCTTATTGCTGTTGCCGGGAAGACGAACAGCGAAGGTCTCGATAGGAGAGTGGAGGTCGGACCGCGAAGGTCGGGATTGACTGTTTGAAATCGGACCGTGAAAGGTCAAGATGGGGGATTGAAATCGGACCGTGAAAGGTCGCGGTTAAGACTTTGAAATCGGACTGTGAAAGGTCGCGATTGAGAATTGGAATCGGACCGTGAAAGGTCGCGATTGAGGATTGAAATCGGACCGTGAAAGGTCGCGATTGAGACTTGGAATCGGACCGTGAAAGGTCGCGATTGAGACTTGGAATCGGACCGTGAAAGGTCGCGATTGAGACTTGGAATCGGACCGTGAAAGGTCGCGGTTGAGACTTGGAATCGGACCGTGAAAGGTCGCGATCGAGACTTGAAATCGGACCGTGAAAGGTCGCGATTGAGACTTGAAATCGGACCGTGAAAGGTCGCGATTAAGGATTTAATGGTGAAGACCATTATTAAATTTTAACGTCAGGAGACGGAATAGTAACTTGGAATGTCCGGAGACATGGTTGAACGTTGGAATGTCAAATGTCAACTGGACTGAATTTAACGTCAGGAGACGAGCGTTAGTGAAAACTAACTTTGATTTATCCTCGGGGGATGGGGTGTTAGAAATGTCTAACTGGGGGAAATTTTACACTTTTGGGGGCCAAAAGTGGTAAAATTGAAACTGCCAAAAGTTGAGGGGCAAAAGGGGCAAAAATTTTCCTGGTGCAGTAAGAGTCCGGTCGGACTTTTACTGAATTTCCAGATTCCTTTTTAATGCCGAGGCTGGGGAAGGAAGAGGCCATTTTCTTCCATTGTTGCCGGCGAGAGAGGAGAGAAAAGAGAGAAAAATTCCAACCCAAATTGCAAGGTTTGCTCGAATTTGTGAAGGAAATTTTCTATGGAGGGTGAAGGAGGACCAATGGCTCGCCACGGAAGGACCGATGACGAAAGAACTCGATTGGTTCGGACCATTCGAACCACTACTCTTCCATTGAATCCGGCGGAGTTTTATCCGGCGAGGGACCGCCACAACTCCAAGGGAGGGATCGAGAGACAAGTAAGTTTCCTACAAATTCCATTAATTTTAAGAATGTGCATTCTTTAAATGTTAGAAATTTGTTAGGAATGAACTTAGGGATTTTGGTGCCCGAATTGGGGCTTTTGACTTTGCTATGAGCCTTTGTCGAAATTGACTAGGATGTAGTTCAATTGACACTATGGGTGGATGACATAAAAATTTTGGTTGCAAAATTCCATGTCTAGATGCATTTTCCAAAATTAAAGTAGCTTTAATTCGGGACGGAGCGAAATTTTCGAAAAATTCAAAAGAATTTGAAAGTTCCGGATTCGACGGAGTTTTCGAAATGTTTTGAAAGTTCCGGATTCGACGGAGTTTTCGAAATGTTTTGAAAGTTCCGGATTCGACGGAGTTTTCGAAATGATTTGAATATACGTAGGAAATGAATGAGAACCGTATCTGCATTGCATCCTTTTGACATGCGTTGGTGCACTTCTGTTGACGTTGCTTTCGTCTTGTTTGTCTGCAGGGGACAGGGGAGGTTGATACTCACAACCAAAAGAGTCGAGGTGCCTTTGAGGCGGTGCAGGCATTGTGGGGCATTATCCCGGACGTGGCTTGAGAGGGAGAGAGGAGTCCGCGACAGCTGGTGCTGGACTCCGGGTTGGCTGGGTTTATCAGTGCCGTAGCTGCGACAGCTGATACGCCGAGGGGCAGGTCCATGTATGTCGCGCTGAGCGAGTACTGGTGGGATACGACCCACACTTTCCATTTCAGATGGGGAGGCGACGGTGACTCCCACGGATTTTGCCGCTATCACCGGGTTGCCGACTTATGGCAACACGCCGGGTGTGGGTTGATGGTTACACCCGGAGCGGTTATGCGGGCTCTTTGGGTTTTGATATTACCGATGCCGGGGGCTTAGGCATTCGGTACAGGCCAATGGAGAATCATTTGAGGGAAGGTGTCGCCGCTTATCCGGGCCGGGTCCTTGAGGATGACCGCGGAGCATCCGCTCGAGGGTTCCTTTGGTTTGCGGCTCGCCGACTTTATTCCCGACTTCGACACGTCTTGTCACTTCCCTTTGCTCGGGTCATTTGGTAGACTTGGATGCCGTGAGAGGGTTCGCGTGGGGAGGCTGGACTGGCCGAGCTTTACCACTCCCCGGACGGAGTTCTCGCGGGAGAGGAGCACTCATTTAGCCGCTTACGCTGTCTTGGATGTAAGTTCACGTACTTTTTCTCTTCCTTGCCTCTTTTATGTACTCGTATGTATACGCTTTGTAGGCGACATAACTTTCCATTCTCTTGGCGGGTGCGGTGCTACGATGTGTTCGGTCCGCGAGCTTGGGACATCAAGGAGCCGTACCGTCCCTCGTTCCCCTGCCATGCTTGGTTTGGCGAAGAAGGCGAAGAGGGCGGTCTCTTCGAGAGTTGGCACTCGAGTGTCATACGAGGAGATATCTCCGGCGCTGAACCGGGAGTTCTGCGAGAGGATCCAGTGACACGGTGGAGTAGGTTCGATCATGTCGCGGTGCGGTTGCCGGCGAGACTACACGGCGGCGGAAGCTCTGGTGGGACTTCACCGTGACGCCATGTATTTGGGGAGAGGGTGACTCGTCGGCATAGGCAGGGTCTCTTCCCTTGGTGCCGGTGGATCCTCCTTTGTACATGCAAAGCATCCCAGGAGATACCGATTGATGAGCCGGAGGGGTACCTACAGGGGCATGTACTACACCGAGTACATCATAGCGGGGCCGCCTACGATGTTTTCTTGAGGATGAGGCCGAGGAACCCGCAGTACGGCATAGAGAGGCGAGGTCCACTGGAGGTCCTCGAGATTTTCCGGTCCCGCGAGCTAAGCTAGCGTACGAGGGCTGGGCCGGTTCGCGTAGGCGACTTGTGATCCCGCTCCGGCCGAGCCGAGACCACGATACGGGGCGGACCCCAATGCTTCGGTGAGCACCTTTTTTATTTTACGCATTTGATAGTAGTATTACGCACATGATGCATCTGTACTTTACCTTGCTTTCTGTTGACTTTCTGGTTCGCAGTATCCGGCCGTACGTACAATGAAGCCATGAGGTGGTGGACGGAGTGGTCCGCCTACGCTAGGAGGCTCGTGGAGTTCATGCGGTGCGGTTCCGGAGGAGCGTGGACGTCCGTGATCGGGGGTCGTCTAGGCCGAGAGATTCGCCTGCTCCCACGGCCAGGTGGGGAGGACTTTACGGGGTTCGGCCGGTTCGCGGGCGGAATGGCTGGATTTGGAGCTCCTTCTTACGCGCACTCGGGCGCGAGAGAGGATTCCTCGAGTTCGCGTACTCCGAGGAGGCCCTTTGCCTATTCCCTTGGAGGAGTTCGGCGAGTTCTGTTTGCGACGGATCCGGCGGCGGCGGAGCGGTACGTCGAGTGTACGGATGACGAGCGGGACTCGAGTAGCCCCCTTTTCTTGCTTTCTTTCTTTCTTGCTTTGTTTAGACAAAATGCATGTATTTGTCGGGAACAAATTTTGATTTGAAGCTGTATTTGCAAAAAGGCGCCCGTGGGGCGGAACACATTTCGCATATTTATTCTATGATCACCTTACATTATTTTCGGCAAATAAGCAAATAGGTTAATCAAAAATAAATAAAAAGAGAAATGCATTAAAAATTGAACGGGTCAAAAATTAAGCATGTATGCACTAATTTTTAATTATTTGCACTTTGTTGCACGAGCAGGGGCGGAAGGGATATTGACATTGGTTGAATAAAATCGGGGGCGAGCACGCAGATTTCATAGGAGTGAACAGGGCATGGTTTGGAAATGTTTCCAATTTTAAGGCGGTAGGCTGCAGAGTTGACCAAGTCAGCTGCGAGAGGGAGTCGGCCGGACTAGAACCGAATTTCCAGATTCTTTAAATTGCGGTTTCGGCTTTGCAATTGGTGAGAAAAGCTGCGCATTGCTTTGTTCATCCGGCTGAATTTCTTTCCCTTTCTTAAGGTTTTCTTCACCTTCGACATGGCTCCCTTTCCCAAGTTATCGTCTCGGATGCAAGAGCGATATTTGGACAACTTTCGGTCGTGGAGTACGGAACCACACGAGGCGAGAACAAAAGGTTTTTCGAAGGGCATTACGGGATTAAATCTGTTTGGGCTTTGAAGGAGCTCATGCGGTTGGATCTTTTGAGAGCCGCGTCTCGGTTACAGGACGTAAGGAGGAACGTGTACGGCTTTTCGTACAACGAAGTCACTCCTACGTTTGAAGATTTCCGGGCCATGCAGGAGGACTGAGAGACGGAGCAGCTAGTTCTTCCGTATCTTTGGTGGCATGGCCACTGTTGAGAAGCTAGTGTCTTTGTTGGGTATCTCATTTGGAGAAGCATACGGGATGCTTGTCTGAGGATACCGATTACGTTGACATTTCAGACTGCCCGAAAGATTTGCCGGAGCCGAGGGGAGCGTCTTTTCATGGGACGCGTTTGCTGCGTGCGCAATTGCTACTTTGTTCACATTCACATCTTCGGGTGTGTGCCATCACGATGTCTTGGACACAGTGAGGCGATGCCGAAGTGGGGAGACATCGTGCCATTGGTCTTGGGCGAGACGTTCTGGGCATAGGCCGGATGGCGACCGGTAGCCGATACATGTGGGGAGGGAGTCCCGATATGCCGACCATGTGGTTGAGGAGAGGCTGCGAGATGATGCCCGAGGTGCCAATGTCTGTGACGCTTGGTCTTTCTCGCGACGTCCTCTGGTGATAGGGGCAATCGAGTGGTGGAGCTCTGGATGGCCGAGACATTGCGCGCATCACTTGCGATGGTGGGTTCCCCATTGGAGATTCTGAGACTTGTAGGACCGCTCGGGAGGGTGCATTGATTGTCGAGTGCGGGGCTGTCTCGCACGTCTTTCTATATTCCGTCATTGGTTACTGCGGCGATGCGAGTGGGCCGAGATGCCACCGGCCCGATACGAGTTATGCTACTACCTTTAAGGTGGGATCTTTGCGGATGGAAGATCTTTCGACGCTATTGGCGATCACCGGTGGTGGCAATACACGTCCTTTCTGCCCGGGGTTCTCTTTCACGGAGAGAGGGCACTGCATCGGCAACGATATCTGGCGAGTACGAAGAGTGTATGGGGGAGACACAGGTGGCTATCTTGTGGAGACGGAGTGAGTGTTGGGTGCCGATCACACAGACGGCTCGACCTTGAGGAGGACGAAGCGCGGGCTAACCACGGGAATCGTGCGCGATGACATGGCTGATTATGTGGCAAGTGCTGATCGGGAGGCCAATCAAAGCACTATGATGATGGCTCGAAGCGAGGCGGCTCGAGACGAGCTAGAGAAAGGGCTGCGTTGACGGCCGCGAGGCTTGACGGAGGCGTCGGGAAGAGTCCCCGAGCCAGGTAGAAGGCCTACCGGAATATTTCCTGCGAAGGTGAAGAACACTCGCCGGGGAAAAGGGAAAGGGAAGAAGGATGAAGGACCTAGTACGGGAAACTAGGTTGACCTTGTTGTCCAGAGTATCCATCCACTGTCATTGCAGACACATTAATTGATTAATGTTTTATTGTAGTTTTGCTAGCGTGTAGCGAGTCAAGAGTTGACCGTGCTTGAACTCATCAAAGAATGTTTTAACCGTTATGAATTTGTAGGTTAAATGAAAAGAGTTTTTCGAAACACAAGCAATTGATGCTTATTGTATTTTTTTGTTTTTTTAGACCGAACCAAAGATGGCCGCCTACGTTCCCCTTTTACAATTGGACTAAGGGGCTCAGGTCACCGTAGTTCGACACTTTAGGTGAATTTGAGAAAACAAAGACAAAAGAAGTGCGACCTGTTTTTACGGATCATTAGCGGGAATGTATCCGGTTGGGTATTACTCTTTTAGCACTTTAATTTACTGAGGGGGACGATGTATGGGGAAGGAGAGTTGACTCGTGCTCTTCCTCAAACGAAGTATCTGCGGAGCTTGCTTCCATTCACGGGATTAACGAAAGGGTTTCCGTCCAAATCTGCTAGCTTCATGGCTCCTCCGGAGAAGATTCTTTGTACCACGAACGGTCCTATCCAGGTAGGCTCCCACTTTCCGAGGGGATTGGTCTGCGTAGGAGGCTTTTCCTTTAGCACCAAGTTGCCTTCTCTGATGTCTCGGATCTTGACTTTCTTGTCGAATGCTCGTGCCATTCTGCTCTGGTAGGCTTGAGTGTGTTCCATGGCTTTCAATCTGCGCTCGTCGAGTAGAGCAAGTTCGTCGTGACGGCTCTATAGCCATTCGACTTCATTGATCCCGTTTTCCAAGAGGACTCGGAGGGATGGAATTTCCAATTCCACGGGTAACATCGCTTCCATTCCGTAGGTAAGTGCGAACGGAGTCTCCCTGTGGCGGTTCGGCCGATGTTCGGTATCCCCGAGAGGGCTAGATGTAGCTTTTCGGGCCGATCCCGACCTGCGAGTGGTCATCTTTCGATTATCATGGCGAGAGTCTTGTTGTTGCCTCTCTTGCACCATTGGTTTGTGGTACGTAAGGAGAAGACTGTGACGTGTGACTACGAATTCGGTCGGTAGTTGGTCACAATCTCCTTGAAGTGAGTCCCATTGTCGGAGATGATCTCGTTGGGCACTCCGTATCGGCACATGATGTTCTCTCGGATGAACTCGGCCACCTTCTTAGAATTCGGTACCTTGTACGATGGCTTCTACCCACTTGGTGAAGTAGTCGGCTGCGACTAAAATGAACTCGTGACCATTGCTCCCTGGAGGAGTGATCTTGCCGATGACGTCGATTCCCCATGTGGCGAAAGGCCATGGCGTAGTCATGCAATAGAGTTCGTGAGGAGGAATGTGATTGAGGTTGGAGAACCGTTGACATTTGTCGCAGCTTCGGACGAACTGGATGCAGTCTGTTTCCATTGATATCCAATAGTATCCCATACGGAGAATGATGTGTGTCAATGCTCGGGCGTTCATGTGCGGACCGCAGGTTCCGTTGTGAACTTCGTTCATTAGCTCTCTGGCTTTTTCTTTGTTTACACACCGAAGGAGTGTCCCTTGGTGGCGCTTCTTGTACAACATACCCCCCAGAATGACGAAATGGGATGCCAGGCATTTTAATGCCATCATGTTTTTGGCTTTGATCCCTTCTTTATATTTTCCATCTTCACTTGTGAAGGAAGCTTCTTCGCTTTGGAGGTGCTTGGTAAATTTGATTGTACCGGGGTTCATCGATCGTTTCTTTTTCTTTTTCGATCTCACGGCAATAGGCGGGTGTTTCCCGTCCGCCTATTACGAGGGTTTCTTGCTTTCCCTTCGGGAATTTCGACAAGAGAGGCGAGGTTGCCGGGGCATGCGAAGCGGTTCCTGTCTCTTGGCAAATAGTGAAAAGAGATGTCCTTGAGCGAGCAATGAGTTCCTCCATGTATGCGTGGTACTTCGAAGGCCGAGAATCTACCGTCTTCCATTTGTTGGATACTTGATTGATGATCAATGCCGAGTCTCCATATACATCCGGCTCTAAGATGTTGCGCTCGAGGGCGGCTTCCAAACCTGCTGCAGAGGCTTCATATTCTGCTTGCATTGTTGGTTGCTTCGAAATTCGGCTTGATGGCTATGGGAGTATGCTCGTCCTTGGGATCGACAAGGAGCATTCCAATGCCATTCCCCTTCTTGTTGGCTGCCCCATCGAAGAAGAGTTGCCGGCGGTTTGCGCTGTCAAGTGAAAAGATTCCATCGTCCGGAAATTGCGGATCGGGACCCTTAGGTTCACTTTGCTCGGGAAGTCGGCAAGGCGATCTGCCATTACTCGCCCTTTGTTGATTTTCGACCATGTACTTGATGTCGAACTCGGCCGGGAAGAATGACCACTTGGCTAGCCGCATTGACGAGGATGGCTTGTCAAAGAGATATCGGACGGGGTCCACTTTGGAGACCGGGAGTGCCGAATGCGGCCGCATGTAGTGTTTCGGTTTCCCGACTACCCATACCAAGGCGGTACAAGTTTTCTCGATGCTTGAGTGGTGAGTTCACTTCCTTGAAGCTTTCGGCTACGAAGTAGATTGCATGCTCAACCTTGGAATCTTTCTATTCTTGTGCCGGCATTGCTCCGATTGACGTGTACATTCTTGTCGGATACGGGAGTAGTGGCTTGTCTTCATGTGGCGGGCACGGGGTGGGGATTAACCAAGTAGGTCTTGATCTTCTCGAAAATTTGTTTGGCACTCGGAGTCCCATTTGATGTTGGCATTCTTTTTCATCGGTTTGAACATGGGCTCGCAGAGAGATGTCAGCGGTTGATGAAGCGGCCGATGTGCGAAGTCTTCCCATGAAGCTCTTTACTTCGTCGGGGTTTGAGGCGGCTTCATGTCGATGATGGCCTTGATTTTCATGGGATCGGCTTCGATACCTCTTTACGTAACCATGTACCCGAGTACCTTGCCGCGCTTGACGCCGAAGGTGCACTTTGCCGGGTTCAACCTCATGGAATGTTTTACGAGTACATTGAAGAACTTCCTCGAGATCTATCATGTCTTGCATGTCTGATCCCTTGGAGTGGATGATCATGTCGTCGACATATACTTCGATTTCTTTATGAATCATGTCATGGAAAAGAGGCTTGCGGCCGGTAAGTAGCCCCAGCGTTCTTGACCGAACGGCATGACCGTGTAACATTATGTCCCCATGGAGTGGTAAAGCGATCTTGGCACGATCCTCCTCGACATCTTGATCTGTTTGTATCCGGCGAACCCGTCCACGAAGGACTTTACTTCGAAATTTGCCGTGGTATCGACCGGCATGTCGATGTTAGGCGATGGGAAATCATCTTTAGGGCTGGCCTTGTTGAGATCCCGGAAATCCACGCAACATCCGACCTTTCCGTTGGCCTTGGTGACCGTCACGATGTTGGAGAGCCAAGTCGGGTACTCAATCACTGCTGATGAAACCAACTCGGAGCATTTTCTCAATTTCTTCTTTAACTTGCAAGGACCACTCGGCTTGATCTTGCACGGCTTCATTTGACAGGCTTGGATTCGGGATCCAGGGAATTATGTGCTCCACGATTGAGGATCGAGTCCCGGCATGTCTGGTATGACCAGGCGAACACGTCAACATATTCCCGGAGGAGGCTTATCGGGGCTTCTTTTACGCATCGGCGAAGAAACCGCCCACTTGTGTCTCTTTAGGCTCTTGCACCGACCCCAGTTCACTTTGGTCATAACCTCTTCGGCGGCTTGGGCCCGGTTGTCCTCTTGGTCAACTACACGCTCGAGAACTTCTTTAATGTATTGTTCGTTTAATGTGTCTGCTTCTTTATCAATTGAATTATTAACATCTTTTAAGTTGTTTGTTAACTTATCAGTTGTTAAAGTGGCAATGAGAGGATACTCCGAAAGGTCAGACTTTTCATTAAACAAGAACGGGAATACATGATTGGCTACAACATTATAGTCCTCCGGCGTAAGGCCATTGGATGACTCGAGGACTCGGACTCGACAAGGCCCGACTCGCAGGGTTTGAGACCGGGTTTAGGGAGATGTGGGTGCGGGCCCACCTTGTCTTCCAATGCCCGGCTTGCCCTTGGTCCGGTGAAAGTTACCCAATTCTTCGGTGGCGTTCTTTGGATGCTTGATAAGGGTGCGGGGATCGAGAGGCTTGGCTCCCGCTGTCCCTATCATGGCGATCATGCTGTTGTCGAGCCCCGCCGATCAAGTTGGGCAACTCCATGACTTCTTCAAACAGACTCAGAGCCGGTCCACCGAGAGCGTCTTCTATGAATTCCGGTTCCTTACGCTTTGGACTTATTGTCTCGAATGTGGCCTCGGCGGTTGATCCAAACAACTTGTTTCCCATGGAGAGTACCTTGAGTTGCTCCTCCAAGTCTGGGATTCCCTTGAATGTGTACTCATGCTGGACTGTGGTGGCAGTTGGTCCAGGTAGAGCCGTGATGTCGAGGAACGCTCCCCTTATCGGATTAGCTTTGAGTCCTCTCAAACGCTTGAGGTCCCGTGCTAGCCTGTTCCATTCTTCCCGTAGTCTTGGTACCGACTATCCCCGCTTCTTTCTCATCTTCATCGGTTCCCACCTTGTCGGTCCCCTCGGTTCTGCTCGGTTCATTGTTGGTCCCCTCGCTCTTTGTCGGTTCATTGTCGGTCCCCTCGGTTATCTTTGTCGGTTCCCTTGTTGAAGTAATGAGCGAGGTCAAAGCCGTAAGGTCGGAGATTGGGTGTGCCGTCGGAGGTTCCCCTTTTACGGCTGCTTGCCTTGGTGCGGGCGAGCCTTTTGTCTTCCTTGATGTCGGCCGGTGTTGGCACGTAGCCAAGCCCCTGGACCGTGGTGTGGTCCTTGACTTCAATAACTTGGTGTTGGCCTTGCGGCCTTTTGCCGAGCCCCGATCTGGGATGAAGTTCATGAGTTTCATCATCCTCATGGCGGGAGGAATCGATCGTGAGATAGTGGAAGGTCCACGTTGCATATTTGGATCTTGGAGGTCTCGAGTGAATCCAGTTAATGGCATGTCATCATTATGCTTGATTTCCAATACCTGGAATGTCGTTGGTCTTTGGTCCCTCGGTGGTGACACCTGTCGCCGTAGACCGTGGTTAGCTCGTTGCCTTGCATGAACTTGAGGCACCGGTGAAGGGTGGATGCCACGCCATTGATTTGATGCGGCCAGGAAGCCCCAGGGATGGCTGTGAAAGTGATTGGAATATCCAACACTTGGAATTCGGTGGGGATCACCGCTTGTCGAACCCGAGATGTTGAGAGTAGCAACCCCGAGAAGCGTACGGGAAGTAGAGTCATAGGCCTTGACAGTGTGGACCGAAGGCTTAAGATCTATGGGCTTCATGTCAAGGAGTCCATCATCTTGGCGGGCAAGACATTCATTCCGGAACCTCCATCTACCAACACGCGGGAAGGCGACGCTCGTCC
Source organism: Adenophora triphylla var. japonica (assembly GCA_022495995.1). Lineage (NCBI taxonomy): Eukaryota > Viridiplantae > Streptophyta > Magnoliopsida > Asterales > Campanulaceae > Adenophora > Adenophora triphylla. Next base: position 217,129 of record JAFEMH010001480.1, on the reverse strand, counting down.
GAGCTGGACCGTGATGTAGAGCGGCTCGTTGTGATCGCCCCAAATTTTGGAAGGTCCAAATGCGTGAAGGTGATAATGTTGCCATAGTGGATGTTGCCGATCATCTCGAATGACTTCATCCGGGGTTGCGTCCCACGGGGACCATGGTACGGGCCAGGCTTTCATCTAGCTTGAGCTTGTGAGGATAAGAGGAGGTGAGCAGAGACCAAAGGGAAATGTTCGCCTGAGTCTGCTTGAGCCGAGTGAGGATCGGGTCCTCTTTCAAGGAATTTGCGTCTTCGGGCCGGCGGATTGCAATACTCGCTCCGTCGGCTTTTTGGTGGCCTTAGGTGGTAATGCATGGATTTGACCCGATCGGGTTAGAACGCCGACATCGATTTGGTCCCTTACGAACAGCCGCTCCGAGTTGCGCCATAGTTAGAGGAGGATTCCTCGTAGCATAGGGCCATATGTCTTCCCTCAACTCATTGATCGTGGATGAATTCCCGGAGCTTCGGGCTTGACGGATTACGTCCCAGATGCTGGCTTGGATGCCTCTGCGGGGAGGTAGCCCGTAGTTTGACGCAGATTGTTCGAATGTCGGTGCACAACGTGGTTGCCTGAATCGGGCGTGCGTTGCGACCCTCCGGGGGAGGTTGGAGAGTTCTTGGCTTAAGCGAATGGTCTCCTTGATCTCTTCACGGTATATCGCGTTCCTTTCCTTCTTCGAGCATACTCGGGGCATTCTCGGAGTTGGGTCCGGCGATACTCATGATTTGCTAGTTTTCCTCCACTCTGGGCCCGCATCAACCTTCTTGCAGCGAGCCTGCGTCGAGAGTGAGTGCCTGCGTTTCTTCCCATGTGAGAATAGCCGGTGCTTCTTTGAAGCTGCGTGCGGCAGTCTAGGTAAACCTCCATCGGGGAGAGTTTTCTCCTCTGCTTTATCTGAGTGGCGGGTATGTCGGAAGGTGAGTACACGGCTTCCCGAACATCTGCCCATGTGACTGGTTGCTGTCCCAGTTGATCGTTTCTATAAACGAATGCCGTAGACTGTGGAATTTCCCTGAGTAGTTGCTCAAGACGAATCTCTATACTCCTCTTGTTTTTAAATAGACCTTCCTCCCTGAGTTGGCCTTTCAATTTGAGTGCAGCAATGATCCGTTCCCATCCTCCCAGGACCCTTGGGAGTCCGGTTTTGTTGACTTCATGCAGGCTTGGAAAAGAATGGTTTCATCGTCTTCATCGTCGCTTTCACAGAGAACTTGCTTTCCTCGGGAAGGTAAGCGCTGGGATTCGTTCTGCTGTGTCGTTCCATCTCCTAGGTCATTGGGACCGTTGACCGCCCTTGTGTGGCAGAGGGGGTTGGATGAGAACAGACGGTAGTCAGGGAAGTTGCCATGAGCAAAACTCTTGAGGTCGAACTGGTCTAGAGTGGCCTCTAGCTTTCTGTCTGAAGCTGCCTGTGACACTTTAAGGGCTTGGTCCCTGTAGGTCTTTCGAGCTTGGTCTTCGTCCCAAAGACGACTTTCTTGAGCGGCTAGTTCCATGAGGGCTTTCCTTGCGAGACCTAGGCAGTCTCCGTAGGTGCGCATCGTCTGGCTAGTGTCCAGAATCGTGATTACATTCAAATCGCCGAATGGCGGGAACACTTGGATTACATTGACGAAGGAAGTCGGACTGGGACATTCCATGCGGCCTTCCTTGATCTCGATTACCAAGAAGTTTGCCCATATCTGCTTGATTGACCCCACGGGGTATTGAATTTCCGCAATGTTGACGGTCTCGTGATCTCGCTCGATCGCCAAGTCTATCAAAGCTAGCGATCGGCGGGATGTCTCGAATCCGGGGCCGTGACGGCTGGGAGCGAGAATCGAACCGGAGCATGTTGATGCTGAGGTGGTCATTTCCTATGTCGGAAGGCGACTGCTGCCTTGCGGGGAAGACTTTCCTGATGTTTTCGGGTGGCCGCGGAAGCGTTCCCGAGGTTGATCCGACTTGTAGCAGGTGAGGAGCTTGGTCTCCTTCATTGTTGCCCTTGGCCTTGGCGGCGTTTGAGGGTATAAGCTTGACCGCGGCACGGGCCGGTTGCCACTGGGCCGGTACTTGGAAGTAATGATGAGCTTTGAGCTCGCTTGGCCGGGGCCTCGTTTACCATGAGCGGGCGATCATCGAGGGTGACCTTGGTGTTGCGGAATCGATAACAAGGACGGGATCCTTGGCTTCATCGGGATATCTGGAATAGATGATATTGACGAAGTCGTCGTCATTCACTTGATCGAGAGGATTCCTCGTTGCGTGAATCACGTGCTTCCAATTGTTGGATAGTTTGCTGTCTTGGACGTTGAGCTTGACAATTTCCATGGTATTGGAACCTTGGTCGTAGGTGACCTAATCGGAAGGAGTTCCGTCCTCAGCCGAGCATGTGAATGCGAGAGGTGCGCTGCGGGTCTGCCGCATCTTCGACTCCGGAGAGTCCGGATTCATCATCATCGGCCGTTCAATCCAGGTGTAGGGACGTATTGCATCCGGTTGCGTTCTTTGGAGCAGCTAGGAAAACATCATGCTCTTCATTGGAGAAGAGGGGTGCGGCGGGTAGTTCCTCGTGGAGGACATCCCATACAACTTCCATGCATTCATCACGAGAATGACGGTGCTTGTTGACCTTTATCACAAAAACCTCTTCGCTGGCGGGAGCCGAGAGTTGGTTTGGAGAATGCCGATGAATCTCGGAGTGGGCGGGGTTTATGTGCCCGCATCATGGCGATGTTCGGCGTTTCCTTCCAATCTGCCTCGAAATGTTGGAAACGACAGTTGAACTTGATGTATCTGACCGTGCTGTGGTCTTCCCCGCTCGAGTACGTTTACATAGTTGGCATCCGGACTACGAGGGATTACGATGAGATTTGCCCCGGTAGTCCCTTGGTTGATTCGAAGGAGGTAACCCCGGTGCACGAGTGCGGACACGCTTGGCTCTTGTCTCGGCTTCGTTTCCTATGAGGAAACTATCCTCGGATGACTTCAAGATCTCCTGCCGGTTAATGAACTTGATGCCGATGGAGAGTGGAAGCTATGGCTTTCATGTGGTGTAGCCAAGGGCGTCCCAAAAGAGCCGTGAACTCGGATGGAATGTCCATCACATGGAATTTTGCAGCACCATTTGGGTTTCGAACCAGAGTTGGAGTCACCGTCCCCGGGATGGGGCGAGACGAGTTGTCGTAGGCCTTGATAGTCCGAGCTGACGGAATCAGGTGGCTTTCATGGATGCGGAGAGCTCGCATCATGCTGAGAGGGAGGACATTAACGGCTGACCCGTTATCTACCAATACTCCGGGGAGTGATATGGTGTTGAGTTTGAGAGTGATGTACAGAGCTTCGTTGTGCCCCGAGGCGTCTCTCGGTAAGTCTTCGTCACAGAACGTGATCATGCCGCCATCTGAGACGGGAGTCGTAGATCTCATCTCTATCCATAGAAGGAGAGTCATCAAGCCATCCGTTTCCTGTCTTCCTCTTGCGAGGTAAAGCCTTTCTTTGGAACCTCGGGAGTGTGTTGAGGCTGCTTGTGGCGGTTGCCGCCCTTAGTTAGCACATTGATCGAGTGCGATTGCCAAGCCTGACCTTGATCTTCCTTTACCGGTCCGAGCTCGGAAGGCTGGACAAATTGAATCTTGGGCGATCCCGTGGAGGGTTAGGCTTACGGCGCGATAAGATTACCAAGATCCGAGGTATTCCGGTGTCCCGGGGCCTGAATTACGGTTTGAGCGGGACTTTTCGGCTTTCCCACCCTGCGCTCTAAAGGCTGCATGGCCTGGAGGCAAGAAGGGCAGGCTGGAGTACGATGCGTAGTAGTCGAACCTCCGGAGGGTTCTCCAAGTGTACCTACACCGGTATCTCCGGCTTCGTATCTTTCTCTCGATTCTTTGTTGAGAGGATTTCTTCTTTTGTTTTCTCGGAGGATTGCTCGGACGGTTTCTTGAGACTCGTACTCCCGGGCGAGGCGGAGCGATCGCAAACATCGTAGGCGATATGGACATTAGAGGAGGATTCAGCCGAAAGAGGCGGAGCGGTTCTGTGGCACTCTTCTTGGGAACCCACTCAATGGAATTCACGTTGTTATTGTTCGGAAATGGATTCCCGATCGTATTGGGCCCACGGGGCGCTCTAACTTGCCTTCTTCTATCAAGTTACGGATTTCGTATCGTAACCCCAAACAATTGTCGGTGGTATGGCCGTGATGCGATGGAAGGCGCGATATTTGCTCTTGTCCGCATTAGCTACGGGAATTTTGGGTTTATAATTGGCAATGGGCTTAAGGAGACCCTCCTTGATTAACCCTTCCGACATCTTGCTCGGTGGCATGTCCAACTTGTCGAAGTGTACGACAGCGCCCGAGTAGAACGTCATTTGTGGGGCCCGGGTTTGTTACCCATTGTTGTCCACGATGGACGTAGTTGACGGACGTATCTTTCCCTTTCTTTGGGGCCGGTGCGGGATTGAATGCAAGCTGTTGGCGGTATACGTATGGGCTGCGCGGTAGCCAACTTTTCCTTGAGATCCTTCTCGAGCTGTGAGCCGGCATTGACCATGGCCCGGAAGATGCAGGAAGAAATTGTGGTGATGAGAGTTCGATGGACGGTCTTAAGCGGGACTTGAAGATCCGCATCTGTTCGTCTTTGGAGAGTGGCTCCATGATCTCGGAGAGTTTCCGGCTCCATCTCTTGTAGAATTCCCCAACACTTTCATCCGCTTTACGCTCGGTGGTGATTAAGTCCTCGCGACTTGTTTCCCACTCTAAGTTGGATCTGTACCGTTCCGGGAAGATGTTGCTTGATCTGTTCCCAGTGTGGCGATCCTAGCTTGACCCTCGAAACCATCGTAACGGCGAACTTTTGAGCGTATCTGGAAGTGGTCGGCCATTTGCTTTGGAGGGTTGCTCCTTTTGCTCTCATGTCGAGAACGTAGGTGTCGACGTGCGTTTGAGGACATTCGGTTCCATCGAATCGGTCCATCTCCGGCATTCGAACTTGGCGGTGGAGAGGCGTGACCATTCCCGGATACGTGGATTTGAGCGTTTCTGCTTTGAGTGCTCATGGTGGCTTTCGTGTCTTTCATACCGCTCGACCATCCAGGCTAAGGTTGGGTCCGGTGGTGGGCTTGTGAGGCTCGGCGCCGGGTGCTACCACGTGAGCGGTAGTGATTGGAGGTGGAAGGCTTGGTATATGAGAATATACGGGAGCCTTTTACGAAGCTGTATCGGGGTTTGTCCCCGGTGTTTAGGGATTCGTGTATAGGCAACGGGACGAACCCGGGAGGGTATTGCGGGCTATTGGCATCCTGCGATGGTCAGCGGTGCGGCGGTGATATTGAGTGATGGGCGTAGCGGGCGACCAAAATTGACGGGGTTGCCACGAGAGGTGGCAACATGGAGCCTAGGTCATTGTTTCCTTGGTTGGAATGCATCCCGTAAGTTGGCGGGGGAGGAACCTGATTGAAGGTTTGGTGAAATGGTTTCGGGGAATCGTCATCCTCGACCAGGACAAAAGTACCGTCGGCGGGGATAGTTGCTATACCACGCTCATTCGGAAGTTGTACCACGAAATTCCGCGATCTTCTTTCTTCCTCTTGTGAACCTCACAAGCCCGGGATGGCTTCTTCCAATGTCATATCATTACCGGTGGCGGGGTCATTCCCCGTCACGATTTCTCAGTGAGCTTGACATGTCGGAAATTTGGCCGAGGGAACCGAGGGAACCGAAGAACTGTCGACGCCGCCGTTGCGTGATCTGGCAAGGCGCGACCGGAAATCTGAACCACTTTACGCTCGGCTGCAGGGAACGAAAGGAAGGGTTTAGGCTTCGGAAAAGGGGATTTGGCTCAAGGTTTTCGGGCTTGTGCAATGTGCGATTACCGATTAATGTTTACTTAAAGCACGTTTTCTCAGAGTCCTAATTGGTTGGAAAAGAGCGTGTCTTCTTTTTCGCAACTAATCCTAGAGCTCTAATCAGTGGATCTCGTCACTACTCTTATAAGCCCCTCGTTTCCATTGTAGATCATCTTTCTCAGGACGGACTATCCCGAGCAAGGTCTGATAAGGCAAGCGAGTTCCACCGACAAAGGAAAAAGTGAACTTAAGGCTAGCTGATCACGCAAACTTTCAACGTGTGTGACGTACGGGCCACGGTCGAAGTCAACGTCCTTAAGTTAAGGCGGGGATCGTGCCAAAATTTGGGCATGACCTCTCCTGACTCGCTTGTGCGAGAGATCTTAGCTTTTTAGCGTTGGCCAAGTTGTGGCTGGTACGATACATACGGCGAGGTTTGGTGACACGGCGTCACATTGAACCTTCGGGTATATTTTTCGACAGAGCTCCGCGTCAAAGTCAAGGCTGAAAAGCTCAAGACTTCGGGTCGGGAATGACCTTCGGTCTCAATCTCTCGAGCTTGACTCGGAGCGGGGCCCGGCGTGAAAAACATATACTTAGGCTTTATGACACGAGCTAAGCCAAAAACCAACCGGGGTCTTGGACAAAGTGTGACACAAAGAGTGCATGGCTTACACGGGCTAGGATGGGATGTTTGGGACGACCCCGTGCGCCCCCGAAAGGCATACGCGAGGCCAATCGGAGTGCAGCGATAAGGCCATCCCGGTTAGGGGTTCTAGTGTGCAGTGTACCGAGGCAGCAAGTGCACGTGAAGTGCGGTGTTCCGAGGCAGCAAGTGCGCGTAGTGTGCGGTCACTAAAATTCTTTTTCTGAGTAAAACAGAGATTTTTTTCAGAATGTGTCTTAAAGAATTTATGATGCACAGTTCAAGAGACAGCATGAAAATCAAACATGAATGGGAATGCACAAACATGGTAAGATTTTTGAAAAGTTGACAATGTAATGCCTTTGAAACAAAAACCGTTCGAGGTTTAAAGGAACTCACACACACGAAAACGAGGAAGGGTAAACGAAAGTTTGACCCACGGAAGGCTTTTTAGAAAACAATGGTAGTTTTGAAAAAAGTATCTTTTCCCCAGCGGAGTCGCCAACTGAAATTACCCGATCTTTTCGCGCGCGGGCGGGGGGCGCGGAAAAGGCGGTTGTCTTTCGCGGAGGGGTTTGGTGTCTGAGACCTCGCTTCATGGGAAGGAACAAAATGAGGAGTCGCCACGCGGTTTTTGTATTTTGAGCCCAAACGTTGAGAAACGGCTATTGTGAAAAGGTGTCGTTTTTATTGGTAGCAAAAACTTAGGAAAAGGCTTTGAAAAAAGGGATCATTTTTATTGGCAGCAAAAACGAGTAAAAAGCTTTTTGTACCAGAGATTGTTAGGTTCGGAGGTCAAGTTACGTTTCGGGTAGAGTATTACGAGATCGCCCGAAACGCCTCGCATGACGAGTCTTTCTACCTTTCTCGAAATCGTGTGTGTGTGTGTGTGTCTTTCGAAATGGGGGCTTGAATGACAAGCTTAATCTTGGTTTGGATGACAAACGTTGATTAGGTGACTTTTGAAAAGACGAGCGTTTGAATGACAAACGTCGGTTTTGAGTTGAAATGAGCGTTTTGCGTGGCAAACGTCGATGTTGAGTTTGAAATGAGCGTTTGCGTGGCAAACGTCGATTTTTGAGTTTGAAAAGGAGTTCGAAGGTCGAACTCCGGTTTTTTAAACCGGGCGCGTCATTGTTAACGATTTTTACGGGAAAAATGCGTATTAAATGATTTTGAGTGTCAAATGGCGGCTTTGAGTTTGAAGATGAGCGTTCGGAGGCCGAACGTCATTTCGCGCATTTTGAAAGAGAGTTCGACGGACGAACTCCGGTTTTGAACCGAGCATTACATTGTTAACGATTTTTACGGGAAAAATGTGTATTAAATGACATGCGATCAACGAATCGGGTTGCGACTCGGACTTTGAAAAGTAAATACTATCACGATCCAAACGGATCGGACTTTATAAATGACAGTATTTAAAGTGCGGTATCAACGGAATCAAACGATCCGGATTGGTAAATGACGATCAACGAGGCCAAACGGCTCGGAATTGTAAATGACGATCAACGAGGCCAAACGGCTCGGAATTGTAAATGACGATCAACGAGGGCAAATGGCTCGGAATTGTAAATGACAATCAACGGATCGATCGATCCGGAATGGTAAATGACATAAAAAGTAAACGGAACGGGGTCGGAACGCCGTTTTAACCCGTGATTACTTCTCTTATGGAAAGAGAAGAGGATCGAGGGGATAAAACGTATCGGACCCCGTTAGACGGAGGCATCTACATTTCGATAACGACGTTCGAAACGGTTATAGCGACTGGCGCATAAACCGAGACGGAACGGGAGATTTAGAGAGAGGGAGTTATACCTATGGCTAGGGTTGACTCCTTTGGCTCGGGAGGTGTGTACGGGACACGGAAAGTGATTCGAAAGGTTGTTTCGAAGTTGTAAGGGGCGTATTTGACCGAAATACGAAGATTTCACGCGAATCGAGACAGAACGGGAGCTCAGAAGGGGTAAAAACTGCTTAGGCCGTGGGGGGGTGGTGATTTTTGGTGTAAAAATTCTGTCTTCTTGCCTTTGACAGCAACTTCTATTTATAGGGTGAAAATTGCAGTAGGAGTCCGGACGGACTTGGCCTGAATCCAGGGGGTTTTGTGGTATTTTGAGAATTTGAAGGACTTGTTGGCAATTTCAGAAAATGTGCACAGTGAGTCCGGCCGGACTTGGCTTGCAAATCAGGGATATTTTGGTCTTTTCCCTTTGAATTTGATTGAAGGGTGACTAGAGGGAGGTGGCATGGCTGCCACGTGCCCCTCTGAGTCACCAGCCATGTGGGATTTTGTCCCCCGGTCCCGGTTTTGTCCGTTTTTAAAATAACGGTCAGGAAATGTCAAACGCCCGGAAAGTGCCGAAAAATGCGTTTTTCAGGGAAAGCCATACTTTTACGTGAGATGACACGTGCTAAGTACAGTTCGACGTCGGGATGCACGGGGCAGTCCCGGGATGTCTCGTTGGCACAGCAACGGGGAGTTTAACGAGTTCCGGTTAACCTGGAGCGGGCCAGTTAACGGATTTCCGTTAACTTTCTGACGGATTTGGACGATCCGGATTTGGGTACTTACACCATGGAGGATTCGTCGGGATTTGACCAAAACGCGTTAGAACGTTCACCTCTGGCTTTGCTGCTTTTCTTGTCTCTCCTATTTCTGTCAGGAGGGGGCCTTGATTGGCGTAGGGCCAGACTGCGCATTTCAATTCGTTCACCGTCATAGCTTTTATTGAAGCATCAATAGTGGCTTTGAGATCCTCCCAAGACAAGGGTTGAGGTATCTGGACCTTCGGACCGTTGATGGCGGTGCGGAGCTCGTCCCAGCTGATCATGGCGCAGACGTTGCTGTGGCCTTGTGCAGAGCTAGGCTGAGGAGATTTGCTGGAGTAGATGACGTAGTAGTCAAACTTTCTTGATGGTTCTCCAAGGGTTCCGACTGTGGGGTCTCCGGATTCGTATCTCTTCTTCAGTTTTTGTTGAGAAGAGGGTTTCTTCTTTCTTCAAGGGCGATCCTCGTTCATTTCATCTTGGAATTCCATTTCCAGACAAACAGTGCAATCGCAGACGTCCCACCAGATGTGTTCGTTGTTCGGTGGTGGTATTGGGACCTCGGGATGCTGAATGGTCATGTCTTCCCCCGGGGGGTCTTGTGGCTTTATGTCGTAACTGCATGGCTCGTATGAGGGCAACAGGTTGACCTCTGGGAGACAATGAGAGATGTTAGAAGCTGCAGGAGTGGGCATGACTTTGGAAGCCCCAGGTAGTTGGGTGGCTAATGTCCCGAAGTGGTGCATGGCACCTTCAATCCAGGCTTGTTGTTCACCTTGGCGTTTCTCAATAGTCATGAGGACCTGCCAAACTTCTTCCAAGGTTGGGAAATTTCTCGGGGGTAAGGTCCCATTTTCCTCGTTGTTATCCACTGACTTGGCCATGGGGATCTGATGGACTGCCCTGGTGACTGCGGTGGGAAGGATGTTGGACCTTGCGGCTTTGACACGGGGAGAGTAGTTCCCAGGTATTCTTGATCACTCTCGGTTCGCTGGAGGGGGTAACGGGCAAGGTTTAGACACGGGAAGGCCTTTTGGATAAAGGGGGAAAGCTCACGTGACATGCGGTTTCCATTTTTTTTTGTTGTTTTAATTTACTTAAAACGTGTTTTCTCAGAGTCCTAGGTAGGTTGGAAAATATTGCTCTTCTTTTTCGCAACTATGCTAGATCCTGGGTCAGTGGAGACCATCTGTGCGGCTATAAGCCCCTCGTTTTGCACCTGTATTTTGACATCCCAGGGTGGACACCCCCGGGCGAGGGTCCTATAGGGCAAGCGGTTTCCACCGGCCTAAAAGAAAAAACCGAAACTAAGGACCGAGCCTGTCATGTTCGTTTTAATGCGTTAGCCATGTGAATAGTGAGTCGAGTCGGCACCTGAGTCAAGATCGGGTCAAGAGTTCGGCATGACCTCTCTTTACCTTGCTTGCGCAAGGGATCTGTGACGTTAGGCGTTGGCTGGGTCGTATCGTCATGGCTGACGTATTAAAGGCTTGATGACATGGTGTCATGTGGGCATGGATGTATATCCGGGACGGAACATTGTCTGGGTGTAGCTTTGGAAAATCAAGATCAGGTCAAGATTTTAGCATGACCTTTCATCGCTTTGCTTGCGCAAGGGATCTTGAGTTTCGAGCTTCGACTCAGAAAATGGCCGGCATGGGATATGTATCCAGGCTTGTATGACACGGACTGGGTAAAAACCAACCGGGTCTGGACAGAGTGTGACTCAAGACTCAAACGTGCAGGGTTGACGCTTGGCTAGGATGAGATGTTTGGAATGATCCCGTGCGCGTCCGAGAGGCATAGGAAGGCCAAACGAACTGCAACTGAGACCACCCCGGGTTAAGGATTGTAGTGTGCAATGTATCCGAGGCAGCAGTACGCGTAGCGTGCGGTGTAACCGAGGCAACAGTGTGAGTAGTGTGCGGTGTAACCGAGGCAGCAGTGCGCGTAGTGTGCGGTCTCTAAAATTCTTTTTCTGAGTAAAATAGAAGTTTTGAAGAATTTTAAATGTATGCACAGATGTATATTGATGCTTTTTTTTTTGTATTTTTATTTTTTTTGTAAAATAAAATAAAAAAAAGTAAAGCACATGCACACACACACAACAGTTAAAGAAATGGGTAAAATGAAAGTTTGACCCTCATCATCGTTTTAAAAATCTTTTGTTTTGTTTAAAAGTTTTTAAAACAAAATATCCCCAGCGGAGTCGCCAACTGAAATTACCCGGGATCCGACTCGCGCGCGGGGCCCTGGTGTTGTGGGCATTTTTCAACATGGTGACATCTTCAATTGATCCTGCATATCGAGATGTCATTACACTGTAAGTATTGTTTTAATATTTACTTGTTCAATATTTCCTAATATTCTTATTCTTATTTTTCAGTAATTAAGAGAGGAATGCGGAACAATTTCCAAGCACGTTCAACAGACCTTCAAACGGCTAGGGCGACTTGGTCTCACGGAGGTTGAAGTGATAAACCAAAATGCCGAGATTATAGGAACCATATTGACTCTTTCATATCTACTTGTATTTAAGGGGAAATGGAGGCGGAAAAACACATTCATGCTCATACGCACACACTCTACACAAAATGCTCTTGTAATCCTCTCCATTATCTTCCAAAGTTGTATTTTTGATCATTATAGTGAAACCTTTAAGGTTGGAGACCTAACTCCCGGGGTTTTTTCCAAAGAGGTTATCACCTCCAAGGTTTTCCTCGTTAACAAATCGTGTTGTCATTATCTCTTTTTCATTCTTTTGTTCCATATAATCGAATTCCATAGTTCCCTCCTTATTATTCAATCCACACACTAAACCTAGTTAAGATTCTACTAAATTGTTTTTTCTACCAAAACAATTTGGCGCCCACCGAGGGGCCTCGTGGTTTATCGGTTATTTGAAACATTTCCTAATCAAATTCACGCAAAGGTCCCGCCGTTGTTCCCACATCAGGAGGTAGAACCAGCTTGTTACCACCACCTCCTCAGACCGGGTCTCAGCCAACTCAACCTATGAAGACTCCACAAAAGGGGGCAACGTCTTCCAATGCAGATGCTGACATCCGGAGTATCTTGACCAGGTTGAATCAAAGGTTGGACCGGCAAGATAACAATTCGAAGGTGTTGACCAATTCCATGATTAAGATGCAGAAAGACCAACAGCTCATCGCATCTCGGCTTGAGAATATATCACCGCTGCGTGCAAGGATTCTCAACTTTGACAACACCGGAGGATCTACATTTCAGAATGAATTCATTCCAATGGGCAGTCCTCCTCCGCTGACATCTTTAATGATGTCGACATCTTTGCCCGGGGACACCCCATTGACGCCATCTTCCGCAGGATTCACCCCATTCATTCCATTTATAGACAACACTACTGTCACGACTACTACGGACGATTATGGTTTGCTAAATAATCTTTTCAATAATAATAATTTCAATCGTATTCCTATGGCTGACCCTTTTGCAGGAAACCCACTAGCTAAACAGATGCGGGATCTCGTAGAGCCGATAATGAACGTGCCAGGTGTAACTCCTCCAATTCAACCAGTGAACCAAAGCTGTTACAATCAATCCCGGTTTGTCCCAAAGCAATTGCCAATGTCGACATCCCGAAGCGTTTCAGCGTACCATTTATGAAGTTGTACGACGGCGCCACGGACCCAGAGGTGCATGTTGCACACTATCAAGAAAAGATGGACATAATCCATATCTCGCTTCAATACCGGGAGGCTGCTTATGCGGGGATTTGGATCCACCTTGTCTGGACCAGCTCTTAAATGGCTGATTAGGCAACCCCTAGGTTCAATTGGTTCATACGCCCGGCTCATTAACATGTTCTATAACCAATTCTCATGCGATCGACAATTTGAAAAGTTGACAAGTGATCTCTACAATGTGACCCGGCGGCCTAATGAGACTACGAAGGATTATGTCCATCGGTTCAATAAGGAGGTGTTAGAAATTCCCAATCTTGACATGTCGACGGCCACGAAGCATTCAAAATGGGGTTGAAGAAAGATTCACGGTATTATCAAGATTTGGTAATGACTCCTTGTAAGCGGCTAGAAGAAGTCGGGAAGCGGGGCATTAAGGTTCATAAGGCGGAGGAAGATGAGGCTGCGAAGATCGAAGTCGTCATCCAAGATGTCGACCTATGACCATCCCGACAGAAAGACTGAATCGTCCCATCGCAGAACAACCGTCCCAATCCTTATCCGAGAATTGACACTAGCAAAATTAATTCGGTAGACGGTGAGGATGAAGATAGTGATAATGTGCCTAACATTTCTGATTATTGTTTTACGGTGACATTTCGGGTGTACTACGTGCAATGGGCAACCTAGGAGACAAAGCCGAGATGGCCAAAGAAAATGGACAAAACCACGAGGATGGCGTGACAAATCAAAATGGTGCGCTTACCATGAAGACTTTGGACACGTTGCGAAGACTGCATCACGTTAAGAAAGGAGATCGGTTACTTGCTCTCGAAAGGACATCTTAAGGAGTTGTTGGGATCCCGAGAAGAAGAAGGCTAAAAATGCGAAGCTCCTCATGAAGCTGAAAGGCCGGTTTCTCCCCGGCATCAACAAAGGTGATCAACTTCATCGGTGGAGGCTCGAAATATGTGGAACATCCTATTACGCCGCAAAACGACACGCTAAGGAGTCAAAAGAAGAAAAGCGGAGAGACGGCCCGGGATGTCGACACCTTGCACGGATCCGATTACCTTTGATGAGAGTGATCGTGATAACTGCTGGAACCCCATCATGACGGTCTGGTTATTTCCTTGCGGATCGCCAACCTGCAATACGACGTATTACGGTAGATGGGGGCGGCTCCGTCAATCTTATTATGTTGGGTACCCTTAAGGAAATGAACATCCCGAGAATCGGAGATTGTCAAAAAGTCTTGATCTTTGGTAGGCTTCGGTGGTGAAGTCAAAGAAACGGTGGGGAGATAAAGCTTCCAATATACTCAAAGGGCCTCAACACCATGGAACGGTTCTGCGTAATTGATTGCGCAACATCTTACAATGTCATTCTTGGAAGACCGTGGATTCACGGAATGAAGGCCGTACCCTCCACTTACCATCGGTGTGTGAAGTTTCCAACACCTTGGGGTGTCGCAAAGATTTGCTGATGATCAACGGTGGCCAAGGAATGTTACAAAACTTCAATGAAGGCGTCTACATCTCCAAAACAAGCATAGCAATTACCGAGGAAAGTACGTGAAGTCACGGAAGCTAGGGAGGATGATCTGAAAGAAGTATTGTTAGATCCTTCCAACCCGGACATCAAAGTACTTATTGGCACCGACATCCCGTCGAGATATAGAAGAGAAGCTTGTGAACCTATTAAGAAGCGAGAATAAAGTGTTTCGCTTGGAAACATGATGACATGACAGGCATTAGCAAAGATGTCATCACTCACAAACTTAACGTAGATCCTAGCTTTAAACCGGTGCACCGAAACGTAGAAAGTTTGCGAAACCAAAAATCAGATCATCAAGGAGGAGGTAGAGCGCTTACTCAAAGCCAACATGATACGGGAGGTCGATTATCCAAGATGGTTGGCGAATGTGGTTGTGGTAGAGAAGAGAAACGGGAAATGGCGAGTTTGCGTCGACTTCACCGACTTAAATAAAGCATGCCCAAAAGATCCTTTCCCTTTGCCGCACATAGATTCATTAGTTGATGCCACCTCAGGGGTCACGAACTCCTCACTTTCATGGACGCGTCCTCGGGATTTCAACAAATTCAGATGGAACCATCGACCAAGAGGACACTGCCTTCATAACCCCCACAGGTATTTATTGTTATATTGCCATGCCTTTTGGACTAAAAAATGCAGGTGCAACGTATCAAAGGCTCGTCAACAAGATGTTTAAGGATCAGATTGGGGACACAATGGAGGTATACATCGACGACATGGTAGTAAAATCCAAGAAGGCCGAGGATCACATAAGCAACCTCTCTCAAGCTTTTGACATCTTGGATTGTTTCAATATGAAACTTAATCCAGCTAAATGCAACTTCGGAATGAAGGCCGGCAAGTTTCTGGGTTATATGGTTACTAAAAGAGGCATTGAAGCCGCCCCTGAACAAATACGCGCTATTCTCAACTGTCATCACCTCAATCTGTCAAGGACATCCAAAGATTGACGGGAAAAATTGCCGCACTCACTAGATTCATTTCAAAATCCTCGGATCGATGCAAACCTTTCTACGACATCTTAAGAAAGAACAAGAAGTTCCAATGGGAGGAACAACATGAAGAAGCTTTTCGGGAGCTCAAAACTTACTGTCGACACCTCCCTTATTAGCCAAACCTCGGATGGAAGAACATCTTTACATCTACCTAGCGAGTGTCAGAAGGCGCGTAAGCGCGATCTTGGTGACGAACGAGATGGTAATCGGCAACCCATCTACTATATAAGTAAGACACTCTTAGATGCGAGACCAGGTATTCTCATTTACAAAAATTAATTTTAGCTTTGATAAGCTGCTTCTATTAAGTTAAGGCACTATTTTTGAAACACATACTATTATTGTACGCACTAACTATCCTATTAAGAATGTCATGAGAAAACCAGAGATGTCGGGTCGAATGGCGAAATGGTCTCGTACAATTAAGCACATACGACATCAAGTACGAGCCCCGAGCGCAATAAAATCCCAAGCCTGGTCGATTTTGTGGGCGATTTCGATCCAACCCTACAACAAGAGGTGGAATTGGAAGTACAGCAACTTCAAGATGATGACATCCTAAAAATTTGGACTCTCTACACGGAATGTGCTTCCAACATGAGAGGTACAGGTCTTGGAGTTGTACTAAAATCGCCACAAGGGGACATAATACCACAATCTATCAGTTGCAGTTTCAAGGCTACCAACAATGAAGCGAGTATGAGGCTCTAATTGCAGGTTTAACTGTAGCCCAAGACTTAGATGTCAAGCATATCCGGGTGTTCATGGATTCATTACTAATTGTTAATCAGTACAACGGGTCCTACGTCGCGAAAAATGCTAAGATGACAACATATTTGGAAATTGTAAAAATTATTTCGGCCAAATTAAAAACATTTTCCTTGGAACAAATCCCACGGGAAGAAAATTCTCAAGCGAGATGCTCTGGCAAACTTGGGTTCGGCCTTCAAAAGCTTCTCTCAAACCAGTATCCCAATCATACATGTTGACATCCCAGCAATTGACCATCTTGAGATGTTCGCCCTGGATGCCGACATACTTGCCTCTCTGCAGCAAAGAACCTCTTGGACAGCTCCTATTATCAAATATCTCTTAGATGATACGATCCCGATCGAGGAGAAAAATGCAAGAACCTTCGGGGTAAGAGTATCTAAATATTTACTTATTGATAATCTCTTGTTTAGAAAATGCCGCAGTCACTACTTAAGATGTTAGAGGCGAGATAGAGCCCATCGGGTTCTCAAGGAGCTGCACGAAGGAGATTGTGGAAATCATACCGGGGCAGAAGTTTACATACTAAAGCTCTTAGAATGGTCTATTTCTGGCCTACAATGAGAAAAGATGCCGTTGACTACGCAAAGAAATGTGATTCTGTCAACGACATGGGGACATCTGCACCAGCCAATGAACTTGCTACATCCTATCCTGTCACCATGGCCTTTTATGGTTTGGGGAATGGACATAGTAGGAAAACTTCCCATAGCACCAGGGGACGAGTATTTCTTTTGGCAATGACAGACTACTTTTCTAAATGGGTAGAGGTGAGGCATATGTGCAAGTTCGTGACAAAGAAGTGATATCTTTTATCAAAAGGAACATATTCAGCCGATTCGAATTCCTTCAGAGATAATTTGTGACAACGGCTCTCAATTCATCAAGAAAAGGACCCAAGATTTCTTGACATCTTGGGGTGTTAAGATGGTGACATCTTCGCTGTTCACCCTCAAGCCAATGGACGGCAGAGTCTAGCAACAAAATAATAATCAGCAACTTAAAAAAGAGCTGAACCGGAAAAGAAAGGACGTTGGGCGGAAGAGTTACCAATGGTCCTATGGGCCGACAGGACGACATCTAAGAATGCTACCGGTCAAACCCCTATTCACTTGTATTTGGAACTGAATCTGTTATTCAGCGAAGTCCTTGTACCAACGGCAAGATACGGCTTGCGACATCCGAACATAATAAAGACATCTTGATACATGACACGGATACGTGGACGAGCTAAGGGACATGGCCAAAGTTCGCATGGCAAAGATATCGGCAAAGGGTAGCCCGATCTTACAATAAAAACATAAGGGTTAGAAGGTTTCAAGTAGGAGACTTAGTCCTACGAAAGGCATTCCAAAATACCAAGGAGCCCAATGCAGGCAAGCTTGCCCCAAAATGGGAAGGACCCTACTTAATAGATGCACAAGCCGGAAAAGGAGCATATCGCCTTGCAACCTTGGATGGCCAAATGATATCGCGAAGTTGGAACGCCATTCATCTCAAAAGGTATTACATTTAAATATGATTTCCCATGAACTCATCTTTTCAGGTATGAATCGTCTTTTAATTCTTTGCAACCTTTCTTTTCTCCTATGCATCTTTTTTATTATTTACAAGTTAAGATGTCGCTAATACACTTTGTGGAGAGACGTCAACCTTAGTTGGCGTCCGTTTTTAACGTGTTTCTATCTTATGAGGTATTGACACATTTACATGGGGACATATCGAATGCACGTAAGGAACAACGATTTCTCCTCCGTTAGAGACTGGCCATCTCTTCTCAAGTAAAGGTACACAATCCCTTCTAAGGTTTAAAGAGTTAATTACCTCTTTCTTAAGAAGTTAGGTTACCACACCTTCGCCTGGAGCGCAAGTTATCTCACTAATTGAGGTGTGGGGTGGGCCTATATGGGTAAACTCATATAGCTTACCCATTCCCACTCAGTTAGATGATTGATCTTAAGTATTATTCTTATGGTTATGGCATATTCGTGTCATCTAAGTATCTACGGTTTATGGCATATACGTGTCATCTAAGTATCTACGGTTTATGACGTATACATGTCATCCTAAGTACCTATCATTTCGACATACTATCATGTCGCCATATGTGCAAAACATACAAAAAATTATCCAAAAGAAACAAGCCTTGACGTGCTTGAAAACTATTAAACCATAACTAAACTAAAGCAACCATAAAGTATCCGAACTACCAACAGTAAACGTGCACAAGTGTTGGACCAACCCAACACATAAAAAAGATTGTCTTTAGTCCTTATGGACCCATTACAAACCAAACAAAAATAAAAATTGTCTTAAGGGATTCCACCCCAGTAACATCAAGAGCAAGTTTATTTTACCTTTTTCAGGTGGCATCTGTCGGAGGTATTGCTCTGGACTAACTTCTCCGGGTTTCTAAAAATCACCCCAGGTCGGTGTCCTCACCAGCCTGTTCCAGATCTTTGAAATCATCGATTGCTTTTTCCTCGTGATTCGCTGCAAAGCCATTTTCTCTTCATTCAGGTTCCAACTCACATGCTCTCTGCTGATATTCCTCAATCATTTGGATTCTAGTTTCAAAGGCGCTTTTGCGGTCTCATGCACCAAGTCGTCTGAAATGCTTCCATCTCCCTTTCATGACTGATGTCAACGCTTGCGAGCCTGGACCGCCATTTTAATATCTCTTCATTCTTGTCCCTGATCTCCAATCCCCTTTCCCTTATTATGCTTGCAGCTTCCTTCAAGTCCTTCTCATATTCAACCTTACTCATGTCGTAGGTATCGCATTTTTCTCTCAATGTCCTAATTTCTTTGGACATTAATTTAGCCATCGAGACAATCTATCATCAACAAGAAGAGGTATTTTACTAAAAAAATAAAAGAGGATCAAGGTGTCCACGATTCAAAAGCAACTCTTACACGATTTTCCAACACTTCTTCATTCCAAATTTGTTTCTCTACACCGGGAGATTTGTTCCACCCTTTTTCTCTTCGGAGTAATCTTATCTATCTCTCGGTATGTTCTCTTCCGCTTTCATCTTACCTTTATATTTGGCCACAATATCACTTGTCGTCAAGCGGAGAAAGTCACCGCATATAAGAATATATGTTAGCAGGATTCAATAAAATAGCCAAGTGATACGTTGATTCTGACTTACTTGAGAGCGTCATAATTATAGAGGAAAGATAAAAACTGTATGCTTTAGAAGATTACTCTCCCCGTAATATAGTAGGAGACGTCTGATTTGGATAAAGAATTTGGAGAAGATTGGATAATCACAATAGTTATCCAGAATTGCGGTTATCAAAACTCTTCCTTTTTAGTCGCCTCGTATCCCTAACCGTCGCATTGAAGCCAGTTAGAAGATGAACGGTTAATCAAGAGAAAAACATTTTGCCTCTTCAGTTGCCAACATAGTCAAATGTTTTTGGGGACAAATTGTTGTGGGCATTTTTCAACATGGCGACATCTTCAATTGATCCTGCATATCGAGATGTCATTACACTGTAAGTATTGTTTTAATATTTACTTGTTCAATATTTCCTAATATTCTTATTCTTATTTTTCAGTAATTAAGAGAGGAATGCGGAACAATTTCCAAGCACGTTCAGTGGAGACCATCTGTGCGGCTATAAGCCCCTCGTTTTGCACCTGTATTTTGACATCCCAGGGTGGACACGGGCGAGGGTCCTATAGGGCAAGCGGTTTCCACCGGCCTAAAAGAAAAAACCGAAACTAAGGACCGAGCCTGTCATGTTCGTTTTAATGCGTTAGCCATGTGAATAGTGAGCCGAGTCGGCACCTGAGTCAAGATCGGGTCAAGAGTTCGGCATGACCTCTCTTTACCTTGCTTGCGCAAGGGATCTGTGACGTTAGGCGTTGGCTGGGTCGTATCGTCATGGCTGACGTATTAAAGGCTTGATGACATGGTGTCATGTGGGCATGGATGTATATCCGGGACGGAATATTGTCTGGGTGTAGCTTTGGAAAATCAAGATCAGGTCAAGATTTTAGCATGACCTTTCATCGCTTTGCTTGCGCAAGGGATCTTGAGTTTCGAGCTTCGACTCAGAAAATGGCCGGCATGGGATATGTATCCGGGCTTTATGACACGGGTAGGTAAAACCAACCGGAGTCCGGACGAGTGTGACTCAAGACTCAAACGTGCAGGGTTGACGCTTGGCTAGGATGAGATGTTTGGAATGATCCCGTGCGCGTCCGAGAGGCATAGGAAGGCCAAACGAACTGCAACTGAGACCACCCCGGGTTAAGGATTGTAGTGTGCAATGTATCCGAGGCAAGAAGATGCGCGTAGCGTGCGGTGTAACCGAGGCAACGGTGTGAGTAGTGTGCGGTGTAACCGAGGCGGTGCGCGTAGTGTGCGGTCTCTAAAATTCTTTTTCTGAGTAAAATAGAAGTTTTGAAGAATTTTAAATGTATGCACAGATGTATATTGATGCTTTTTTTTTGTATTTTTATTTTTTTTGTAAAATAAAATAAAAAAAAGTAAAGCACATGCACACACACACAACAGTTAAAGAAATGGGTAAAATGAAAGTTTGACCCTCATCATCGTTTTAAAAATCTTTTATTTTGTTTAAAAGTTTTTAAAACAAAATATCCCCAGCGGAGTCGCCAACTGAAATTACCCGGGATCCGACTCGCGCGCGGGGCCCTGGTGTTGTGGGCATTTTTCAACATGGTGACATCTTCAATTGATCCTGCATATCGAGATGTCATTACACTGTAAGTATTGTTTTAATATTTACTTGTTCAATATTTCCTAATATTCTTATTCTTATTTTTCAGTAATTAAGAGAGGAATGCGGAACAATTTCCAAGCACGTTCAACAGACCTTCAAACGGCTAGGGCGACTTGGTCTCACGGAGGTTGAAGTGATAAACCAAAATGCCGAGATTATAGGAACCATATTGACTCTTTCATATCTACTTGTATTTAAGGGGAAATGGAGGCGGAAAAACACATTCATGCTCATACGCACACACTCTACACAAAATGCTCTTGTAATCCTCTCCATTATCTTCCAAAGTTGTATTTGTGATCATTATAGTGAAACCTTTAAGGTTGGAGACCTAACTCCCGGGGTTTTTTCCAAAGAGGTTATCACCTCCAAGGTTTTCCTCGTTAACAAATCGTGTTGTCATTATCTCTTTTTCATTCTTTTGTTCCATATAATCGAATTCCATAGTTCCCTCCTTATTATTCAATCCACACACTAAACCTAGTTAAGATTCTACTAAATTGTTTTTTCTACCAAAACACCTGGCATCTCGCATTTCGTTGCGTCGCGTTCGGGAAAGTCGCTCGGATCCGAGAGGCAGCGCGTTCGCGCCCCGGTATCTGGCTTATTCTGATTTTGCGTTAGTTGGGAGGTGTCTCGCTGTGTTTTTGCTTGTAGAGTCGCCACGCCGTTTTTATTAAGCCCAAAACATTGAAAAAGGACATCAGTTTAAAAATAAACTGTTTTTGTTGTGTGATGAGACTTTTGAGTTCGCAGGTCAGATGACTCCTCGGGAAGAGAATATTAGAATCTTAGAGCTCACCCGAGTCACCTTGTAAAACGAGTCTTTCGGATACCCCTAATATTCTTTAACTGTTGTGTGTGTGTGTAATGCTTTTAAAAATGCATGATGTGTCGGATGTCTACATTGTACACTGCTTTATTGAAATGTATTGAAATAGTATAGGAAGGAAGTCTTACCAATGTTGGTTCGTGTCTGTCTTCCGCAGGGGAATAGTGTTTGAGGACGGAATAGTGTTCCGATACGGACCAGGATTGCTTCGGAAAAGGGGCCGGTTGTCTGCGGACAGAGTTTCGGCGTGCGTTGGGATCGCAGGGATCACTCGGCTAGAGGTTTGGCGTGCGTTGGAATCGTTGGTTGGATTCGGGCAGAGGTTCGGCGTGCGTTGGAATCGTTGGTTGGATTCGGGCAGAGGTTCGGCGTGGTTTGGGATCGCTGGGTTGACTCGGAAAGAGCCGGGACGCCTCGAGAAAGACCAGGCAAGGCCTCGGAGTACCACGAGGGGCCTCAGAGTACCTCGAGAGTGCCTCGGGGCAGCGCGGGAGCGCTCGGGGAGGCTTCGGAGCACCGCAAGGGGGCTCGAAAGGCCTCGGAAGGATCCGAAAGGGGCCGGGAGTGCCCCAAAGGGTCTTAAAGGGAGCCTGAAGGCTGGGGGGAGAGGAGAGAAGAGGGAAATGTGTGAAAATGAGGGAGGGGGAGCCCTCTATTTATAGTGTAGGAAAACTGCAATAAGGTCCGTACGGACCTTGCAGGTAATCCAAAATTTTAGTTTTCCTCGATTTGAGGGAATCTGTGATGATGAAGAAGATTTAGCCATGATGGTGTCTACTTGCAATAAGGTCCGTACGGACCATCTCAGCATGCAAAGAGGTCCGTACGGACCAACCATGTAGGGGGGTAATGATGTTCTCTGGGATTTGTGGGAATAAGTTGGACTTTAAGGGGATTCAGTAATCATTGCAGCAATGAGGTCCGTACGGAATACTTATGCTTTTCTGAATTCTAATAAATTCCCAAATGGTCCTTTTATCCCTTTTTATCCCAGAAAGGTTCCTCCCTTGGTTTGGCTTGGGGTTTTTGAGGGTTTTGAGTGTCAAAGGTCTTCGAGACTGCTTTTGTGAGTCTGCGGTGTTTCCTGTGTACTCGGAAGAGGGTAATCCAGATTGGGGTACTTACAGGTCCGCGGAGGTAGTTGTCAGGCTTTGGGATGCTTTGCCTATAGCTGGTAGGGTGGGTCAGCGGAGTCCTCGCCAGCTTGTGGTGGCATCTAACCTTTATGGTTTTGTTGAGTGCCTGAGAGGGGTAGCGGGCTTACATAAGAGCAAGGGGCTCATTTTGGCACTGATCGAGCACTCGTGGGATGTTACCCACACATTTCACTTTTTCTGGGGGGAGGCTACCGTGACCCCCACTGATTATGCCGCCATCACTGGCCTGTCCTTCAAGGGGCTTAGCTTGGAGTGGCATGACGGGTATACGGATGCGGAGCTGATGGATCTGCTTGGGATTGTCATCGTGCTGCGGAAGGGGATGGGCATGGAATATGCCGTGATTGAGGCGAAGTTGGCCGAGAGCATAGCTCGGTACGAGAGAGGGGACCAGACCATCACAGCTGAGCAGATCGCTCGATGCTTCCTATGGTTTTCCCTTTCCAGCACTTTGTTTGGGCACGCTGAGGGCACAGCTATGTTTGCCTTGCTGGGGTCCTTGACGGATATAGACAGGATAAATGAGTATGCCTGGGGAGAGGCAGGATTGGCGGAGTTGTATTTCGCCTTGGATAGAAACAACAGGAAAGCGTCCACCTCCCTGACCTGCTTCGAGTTCCCACTAGAGGTATACTTTCTCCTTCTTTTCCTTTGTACATATTGTGTATGCACTGTAGTTTTTGATAGGTCCTCTTTGTTGGATGCAGATCTGGGCCTTGGAGATTTTTGGCTGTGCCTTATGGGAGCATATCCCGGGGGAGACTTTTGCATACCCGGCTATGCTCTAGTGGACGAAGGATGCCCGGGTGAAGAGGACTAGAAGGACTAGGATAAAGATGAGGTACAATGACATGATACCTTTTATGAAGAAGGAGACCAGCGAGAGAGTTAAATTTTACCCTTGGGACCGGTTCGAGGCTGATCAGCTAGGCGGTGCCGAGCGCTGGACGAGGCAGAGGTGTATCCTGCGGGGATTCACCTGCGATGTTTACTATTTGGGGGAGAGGGT
Organism: Adenophora triphylla var. japonica; assembly: GCA_022495995.1. Taxonomy (NCBI): domain Eukaryota; kingdom Viridiplantae; phylum Streptophyta; class Magnoliopsida; order Asterales; family Campanulaceae; genus Adenophora; species Adenophora triphylla. Next base: position 193,330 of record JAFEMH010001480.1, on the reverse strand, counting down.
GACACAGCAGCATGGTCTAGGGATGACTGTTTTGGCACCGGCTGAGCCTCCAGCTGACATGATGTATCCCCAGGAGGGGTCGGTGGACTGGACGTGGTTTAGGGCTGGGAGGCCTGCCCTATAGTACGTTACTCAGGAGCCCTATCAGGCGTTTGTTGTGCGCAGGCTGAGGATGCCTCAGGTGCTGGAGAGGGAGGGGAATTCGGTTGTGAGGATCCCTCGGGCTAACTTCTCATATACCCAGGAGGGGGTTAGGATGAGGGTGCAGATACCCCTCCCAGCGGTGACACCGCGAGCTTTTCGGTCTCGACCGAATGCTCAGATATGTGCTGATTGTGTTTTGGTTATTTAGGCTTTGTACTTCTTTCGTCATTGCTTCAAAAAATTTTTAATGCTTCTGTTTCTTCTTTTCATTACTCGTCCTGGGTTGTGGATCAACTTTTGCGCCAGGTTATCGGGGCAAAGAGGTTCATTCGCAACCTCGTGACAAAGGGGAATGCTCGGGGCTTGGAGAGGGAAAAGCGATTGGGATCTAGTGCCTCTATGCGGGAGAGGTCCCCCATTCCTGCCAGTGAGACTATGCCAGGTAGGAGGTCTATGGAGCCTCTTCGCACTCAGCCTAGGGGGTCGACGGATGATTCTCCTTCTCCCTACATGGACAGGAGCGTGGAGCTTCCCGGGATCATATTATCTTCGGAGGCATGGAGGGATCGGGCTTCGTACATGGCAGGCCCGGCGAGGGCTCCTCTTCGCATGGCGGTGGTTACGGCACTTTTGAGCCGCAGGGAGGTTATGGGATGCCCTTGCAGACTTAGGGCACGTACGGCCAAAGCTCAGACGCGTTCTCCTTCGGGTACGACTTCTTTGCGGATATTGGTGTGCCGTACCGAGGCGTGCCGGCTGATCCTGAGGACCGATACTCTGATGCTGAGCAGGACGACATAGAGCCAGAGATGGCCTTCCTAGAGGCAGCGGCGGAAGGACCGAGCACGGCTCAGAGGAATGTGCGGGGGCGTGGCAAGGAGATTTTCAGGGAGGAGGATCCCGCTTCTGATTCGGATAGTGATTCCGACTGAGTGCACCTGTTAGGGCAGAGAGAAAACATATATACATTTGATGCACATTATTTTTCTATTTTTGGAATGTAATAACTAGGTTAATACATTTTATTTCACTATTTTTTTTTGTATTTTTGTTTTGTTAATTCTGTACTGAATGCAAGTTGTATGAGCCCGGTTTGGTGTTTTATGTGGGATCTATGGTGGTGAGAGGGTTTGTATGTGTTGTGGACTGAATTGCATGATGAGGTCTTGTTGTAGGTCAGCAGTATCATGCGGACCTTAATTTTGGTCTTGGGATGAAGTTGGATTTGAACCCCGGGTCTCGATTGAAATTTCTTTTCAGTCTCGGACATTTGAAGTTGATGCTGGCGGGCTCTAGATTCAAAAGTACGTTGATGAGGTTTTGAGTGAGAAACTGGTTTGTGGAGGCTGGCAAGGCGTCAAGAATTGCTGGACCAGTATCATTTTGGGGGGGACCAGTATCATTTTGGGGGGGGGGGATACCTGATTGTTGTCCCGAACCAAACTGCGGTGGTGGCATTACAGGTTGTTGCTGCGGTGCTCTGAACTGTTATTGTGAAGGCCCAGGTGTGAGTACGCCAATCCAATTTGCGACACTTTATAAGTGTCTTTTAATGAAATAAAATTGCATTAGGGGCGTTTTGGTAAATTCCAGGTCCGTTTCGAGACTTCCGGAAACTTTTTATAAGTTTTTGTGAAGGAAGTGCTTTTAAGTCATTTTTCCAGGCAAAAGGACCTACAGGGAATTAAACCATTTTGGACCTAAGAGGAATTACCTTGGAAGGTTCCAGAATGGCAAATTGGCGCCAGAAACGGTTAGTGGCATGTTGTGTCACGCGACAACTCGAGCCATGGAAAACAGAAGCAGAATGTCGTGCGACAGAAGTAGCCCTCACCAGCAGCCTATAAATTGGACCCTACCCCTCTCATATCTGGATCCCTTTTCCATTTCCCTAAAGTCACTCTGCCCAAATTATGCCAGAATACCTCCCCTCTCTCTCAAAACACACACAACACACACCAATCCTCTCAATTCAATCCCCCTCTCTCATCCAATTCACCCATCTACCTCCATACTTCACATCCACCTTGGAACTCTTAATCCAGCACTCCATTTGTGTTTGGATCCCCATTCCAGCAGCTGAATCGAAGGTCTTTACACCTAACTTGGTGTAGAGATTGTGGACACTACAAGGGTAACAATTCCCTCCTTCTCTCTCATATTTGCCATTTTGTTTGTTCATTGCAATTTCTATTCATCCACTTGATAATCAAGCTCCATCCGCTCTGATTATCAAGTGGCAATCGCCATCTCTCTGTTTAAGTCGTTTTGCTTGATATATTTGATGTTCATGGTTTGATATTGTTGTGATTTGTTGCTTGTTCATCAAGGGAGTGTGGATCTCCCCATATCCACACCCCCTTGGTCGATTCGTGATTAATTCATTGTTTTCTGAGATGATTTGGTGTGGTGATTGGATCTGAATCGATCTCTGTTGTTTCTAATTTCAAATTGTAAGGTTCCTGCAGATTGGTAACCTGTGTCACGCGACACAACTGGACATGTGAAGTCCTGTGTCACGCGACACAAGTAGTCACTCTGCAGAGACCATCAGTTCAGTTGTAAGTTGTTCATCCGGTTCATCATTTCATTTGTAATTTGTTTATATGGTTCACTTGTCACTTAAAACAGAGTGTGAATCCTCAATATTCACACTCATTTGAGGTGATTGTGTTCTGTATTTTGAGATTTGTAAAGCCTCTGTAAGGTGTCTTGTGGACACCCTAAACCCGGAACCCAACACGTGTCCCGAGCCGGAGAGTCCAAACTAAGAAAGACCACCTGTAATTTTTGAAACATTTGACTTAACTGGAAAAGAAACCAAACTTTAACATTAACCTTCAAATACTAAATTGGGGTCATCTCCACTTGGAGGAAAAGGGGGTAAACCAAACTTTAACAACCAACTTACTTTAGTTACATATTACAAAAGTTCACAAATATAAGTTTGAAACAACAACAACAACAACAACAACAACAACAACAACAACAACAAAGCCTTAGTCCCAAAATAATTTGGGGTCGGCTAACATGAATCCTCAAATGTCATCGTGAAAAAAGGTTGTTGAAAAAAATAAATAAATAAAAATAAATAAATAAATAAACATACAAATCAAAATCAAAATCAAAAAATCAAAAAATCAAAAAGTAAAAAAATAAATAAATAAATAAATAAAAATAAATAAATAAATAAAAATAATAAAAATAAAATAAAATAAAAAATCAACCCCCCACATGGATTTTTGCCCTCCACTCCGGCCTCTTCAACACCATACTTTCATCCACTCCAAGTAAACTCATATCATTTTCAATTACTCTAATCCAAGTTTGTTTGGGTCTTCCTCTACCCCTCGCCATTTTATCATTTCTCCATTGTTTTGGCCTCCTAACCGGTGCATCACTCGGTCTCCTTCTCACGTGTCCAAACCACCTTAGACGATTTTCCCTCATTTTATCCTCAATGGGCGCAACTCCTACTTTACCTCTGATCACCTCATTCCTCAATCGATCCTTTCTTGTATGACCGCACATCCATCGAAGCATACGCATCTCCGCCACATTCATCTTATGCACGTGACACTGTTTCACGGCCCAACATTCGTTGCCGTAAAGCAATGCCGGCCTAATTGCCGTGCGGTAGAATTTTCCCTTAATCTATTGGGCATGCCGCGATCACATAGAAACCCTGTGGCACTCTTCCACTTCAACCAACCTGATTTAATCCTATGAGCCACATCTCCATCCAATTCTCCATCCTTTTGGATAATGGATCCAAGATAGCGAAAAAACACAGACGCTTGGATAATATTTCCATCAAATGTGACCGCCCCTGCCTCCCTACTTCCAACTCTGCTAAATTTACACTCCAAATATTCAGTCTTGCTTCTGCTTAATCGAAAACCTCGAGATTCCAAAGTGTGTCTCCACAACTCCAATTTACTTTCAACACCCTCTCTTGTCTCATCAATCAGCACAATATCATCTGCGAATAACATACACTTTGGTATATCATCTTGGACTAACCTCGTCAATTCGTCCATTATCAAAGCGAAAAGAAAGGGGCTAAGTGCGGAACCTTGATGTACTCCAATCTTTATAGGGAACTCTTCGGTCTTCCCAACACTAGTCTGTACACAAGTACTAACTCCATTATACATGTCCTTGATAATATCAATATATTTCTTTGAAACACCCTTCTTTGCTAATGCCCACCAAAGTACCTCTCTTGGCACTTATCATACGCCTTCTCCAAATCAATGAAAACCATATGCAAATCTTTCTTTTGATCCCGATATTTTTCCATGGTTTGTCTCATAAGATATATTGCCTCCATAGTCAATCTTCCCGGCATAAACCCAAATTGGTTATCCGAAATATCCACAATTTTTCTCAGCCTTTGTGCAATCACTCTTTCCCAAAGTTTCATAGTATGGCTCATTAGTTTGATCCCCCGATAGTTGGCACAATCTTGGACATCACCTTTGTTCTTATACAAAGGGATCAGAGTACTCTTCGGCCACTCCAATGGCATTGTGTTAACTCTCCATATCTTGTTAAATAGCGTTGTTAACCAATCTATTTCCCTCTCCCTAAAACATCTCCAAACCTCAATTGGTATACAATCCTGTCCTACAGCTTTCTTCAATCTCATCTTTTTCATTGCCATTTCCACTTCACTCTTTTGAATTCTCCGCATAAAATCTCGATTAACCATACTCGAAGAGATATTTAAATCTCCAATATCCTGCTCTTGATCGCCATTGAACAAGGTATCAAAGTACGAACTTCATCTATCTTTTATCTCTTTATCCCCGACTAGAACTCTTTGGTCTACATCCTTTACACATTTAACCGTCCCAATATCTCGTGTCCTCTTATTCCTCATACGAGCGAGTTTGTAGATGTCCTTTTCCCCTTCTTTTGTATACAACTTATCATAAAGTTTCTGATTCACCTTTGCTCTTGCGTCTCTTACTGCTTTCTTAGCATCTCTTCTAGCTTCCTTATACTTCTCATAGTTCTCGTCCCTCCTACATTTCCCCAATAATTTGTAGCATTCTCGCTTGCCCTTTATTGCTTGTTTTACTTCCTCGTTCCACCATGATGTGTCCTTACTTGGTGGCCCATTTCCTCTAGATTCTCCAAGGACTTCTTTCGCCACCTCCTTTATGGTATGTACCATCTTAGCCCAAGTTGAATCTATATCCATATCCTCCAAGGACTTCTTTCGCCACCTCCTTTATGGTATGTACCATCTTAGTCCAAGTTTGAAACCAAAGTGTTTATATATACATACTCCACCAAGGAGCTAAACCAAAATATAAATACAACTCCCATCTAGGACATAAACATACCCAACAACCCAAAATACGCGTAAAAACTCCTCCCCGACCTCACAGGCCGGGTCCTCCTGTCTTAGGCCGATCTAAAACATTAAAGGGAGAAGGGTGAGAATAAATCTCAATAAGCTATTATGAATGCAACAATATGCCAAGTAAGATGCAACACATACAAGGTGCATATAACACATTGGAAAAGTCGTAAACACATTACATTACCTTGGTTTACCTTTTCCCGTCTGACAATAAGTCGTACAACATCGGGAGATAAAACTCCACTCATTTGTGAACTGCTTGAGCATATTCACACCTTATAAGACCCATTTTTCAGGGAACCATATAAGATATTAGCAACTCTGTAAGGCTTTTGGCTCAATACAGATGCTATAACCCCAATCTGTGGCCACAGAAGGGGACAGTCACAGGTATAACGTAATCCGATCACATTAGGTCACACTTTCCATAATTGATCGTATTCCGTTATACCCCTAAAAATCAACTGATTAACACAAGTTCAAGCACATAATAGTTACTTGAAATGAAATCCACCAAAGGGATAAGAATATAACAACATGGTAAAGCATACTCATGTTCAATCAATACCATAGTGCAACATTTATTTCATACACTATGTATATCACAACCAATGAATATGAACTCAAGTAAGGCAACAAGGTATCATAAACCAGCCCTACATAATCAATGTGCAACAATACATGGCCTTTATAAAGGTCCAAGTTCAATTTACCAAGTTGGATTCACTTTGGTTAAGTAACGAATCAAGGTTGTCAAGCATTTTCCGAACAATATTTAAAGCCCTTCCACAATTCCATTTTAATCAAGTAAGACATCATTGTGTAGCTAAAGTGTTCTACTTTAATCTAAGTTAAAGAGGGTTCACTTTTGTTCTAGGTTGAATAGGTTTCTAGGCCTTGGAAAATGATTCAGAGACTGCAGGGCAGGGCACGACTCGTGCTCCAGGGCACGACTCGTGCCCCTTATACACCCCACCAGAAACACTTGTCCCCCTTATGGCACGACTTAGGCAAAAATCCAAGGGACGACTCGTGCCACAGAGCACGAGTCGTGCCCTCTGTCCAGAATTCAGAACAGAGCTGGAACAAACATCAGCAACCATTCCCAAGTACCATACACTAACATACTCTGTTTTAAAGTGACCAAAACCAGTCCCAAACATCAGTAAACAGACCCAAACCATTCTATACCCCTTCCAACACATTACAACACTACCCAAAAGCATTTTATTACCAAGACTTTGCTTCCGATTTCCATGCAACCCTTTCCATCAATTCATGAACACTCTAACTTCAATCTTAACCATTTTTATTGCCACTACAGCAACCAACCCATACTCATTTAAATTCCACTTTTCCAAAACAATTCTTACTAAATAAAAGTGTTCCAAAAACACCCAAACTTCCTTTAAATCATATCAATAACAACAATGATCATAAGATGAACACTTTGAAAGAAAATCATAATAACTTACCCAAATAGTGCGAAATAGAATATTTATTTGACCGGCTCTATACGATCCCCTCGTCACCACAAACAAGAATCTGCAAACGGAGTTGAAAACGAAGAAGTAATGAAGGTGGTAGAATTTTTAGAAGGTTAGCTAGGGTTTTGGTCTTACTTTTCCATGGAAATGTTTTAGAAGAAGAAGAAAGTACTGAGAAGTGAAAATGAATTTCTTTTGTTTAATTCAAAGGATAATTATGCAATCTTTTAAATAAAGCTCCTCCATGGTTTAAACTTTAACAATAACAACCTTGACTATCCAACTTTGCAACTAAGCACCTCAACCTAATATAATCATTTTATAAAAAATTCCAATTATTATTGTTTCACTACACTCTTTATATTCTATTCCATTTAGACCCTTTATCATTAATATTAATTCATTTTCATCCTAACTTCACATAATTCATCAAAACATAAAATGAGCACATAAACTTAGCAAGAAGCATAAAAGACATAAAATGAAATACTACCAACCCAACCCCACATGCTCAATGAGAGCTAAAATAGGGCCTAATATTAGGGTCGTGACATGGCAGGTAGTGTCACGTGACCCAATTGGACATGTGATGTCCTGTGTCATGCGACACAAGTAGCCCTTTGCAGCTGGTCCATTTCAGTTGTAAGTTGTTCTCATATTTTGTAAATGGGATGTGGCCTCCCATGTCAATTGGTTCACAAGTTGTAATTCCCTCTGTTGAGCAATAAAATAAAGCACTTATATGCATTTTATCATATATTTTGTCACACACACTTTGCACACACTCTTGAATATTTTGGATGTTGAACATAGAAAGACTCGTTTACGGACGAGGCGTGTTGGGTGAACTCTCGATTCTTCCCAACATGTAACCTGACCCTCGAACCCATTTTCTCATTTTCAAAGGTTTTCAATGTTTCCTTTAAAACGGCGTGGCGACTCCCAATTTTCACTAATTTTTCGGCGAGCGCACATTCAGTGGCGACTCCGCTGGGGACATTGAAACTTGTTTTTCAAAAGTAGGTCAAACTTTCGTTCTAGCAACGTCCATTTCACTCATTTGTGTGTGCATTGTGTGTGATACTATGTGATATGTGCATATTAATACTTTGTGGCTTCCCTCCCCTTCCTTGCTTCCTGTCTTGTTATGCTGGGGCTTGATGTTGAGTTGTGGCATAAGCTTGGAGGCTGGGGCTGGTTCTGTTTATTGATTCAGATTCTGGATATATGGCTCCTTCTGTCACGCGACATAACTGACCTCATCAGTCCTGTGTCACGCGACAGAAGTTGCCATTCTGCAGGATTTGATTTCTTTGGTGCAGATGGTGATTGTGGGCAGTCCCCATGGTCAAAATTCATGATCATTTGATTATTTTACTTTGTGGGGTTGGATGTGTGAGATGATTTTCCTTTTATCCCCCCTTTTTCAAATAAAAAAAATAATAATAAAAAAATCATTTTCATAAATAAAGGAATCTAATCATCCGCACACTACATCACATAGATCTAGAACCCTTGGGTGCGATTGACGGCATCGCAGACGGTGATGTATGTCGCCTACGCTTGAGCGCCTAATGTCAAACCTTTCCCCCTAGCGCATTATAGGTGGAACCACACATTTTCAGCTTACCCAACGGTTGGTTTTGACACTCCATTTTCAAATAAACTAAAATGAATTGTTTCAAAAATTTTAATAGACTTTCGTACCTATCCCAAAACCCAAAACATGTGGGCATGTTGCCATTGCAACATGGTTTCACGTAAGGACATGTCGCTCCCACGACATGTTCTAACGAGAGATCATGTCGCCTTGTCAACGTGCACCGACGAGAGGTCATGCCGGATTTTTCCTTGAAATTCTTCGGGAATACCCGTTAGCTGCCCAAATTTCTCCAGAAATTTGGATTGCTCGTCCGTCCCATAAATGCTTCGGTTTTATTTAGGTATTATTGCCTATTATTAATTTTTTTAATCAATACATTTGGTGTATTTTTGGATGGTGTGTCCCTAGGTTTCCCCCGAGGTTCTAGAATGCGTGAATAAAGGCTTATCCTTTCCCAACTGTTCATAGGACTTAAAAGACACTGATTTCTACTTGAACATTAATAAGATGTTGCATGAGTCCATCTCCTTTCATATTCTTCCCTCTCCTATACCTTCTCAAGGTTCTTTTCTCCACTGCCTTACCAGTTACCTCTTCGCCTCTACAGCTACGGCAAGTTGAGTGCGTGCGCCTTTTCCCAATGTGTGTTTGGTTCGTATTCCCGAGATGAAGACAGGTATAGTATCCGAGTGGTATTCTTCTGATTCAGTTTCAGAAATGACTAGCGCAGAGAATGGTATGACTACTCAATTTGGGGGACCATCTGTCGTGGGTCAACAGGGCATGCATGATCTGTCTATGGAAGAGATGAAGGCTACTATGGAAGCTGCCCTAGTTAGAGAGCATGAGGCTCAGTTACTCGCTCAAGCCGCTAAAGCTAGAGAAGATGCAGCACATTCTAGGTTTGCAGAAGCAATGAGAAGTCGTGGTATTGCTGTGATCTGATGTGCTGATGGGACTTATGAGGAGATTACTGATGCCAATGAGTCTAATGTTGAGGCCAAAAATGTCTCTTTTCCTCTCCTTGCTACAACTTCTCCCCTTGCTATTGGTTTTTCTCCAGCATCTCACCCAAATCAAGTTCCAAGTCAGGGTGTGCAATCAAGCCCTCAAACAAGTTTTGGTTTAGTTGGAGGACCACAGCAGATCTTCTATGATCAGACCTCCTCACCAATTCCCAATGCTTCTGTGCCTATAAGCCAATTTGGGTCCCAGCTTCCGAACAGTCAAGGCTTGTTGTTTCCGGGTTCTCAGTATCAACTGGGTCAATTAGATGGTCCTCACTTCCAGGTTAATTCCCAGTATCAGAGTTAGCACCCTTGCTCCGGAAATCAGTTCAACCAGGATGGATTTCTGCAGTTTCCTGCTAATCAACTTCAGCCTCAAAGAGGATTGTCTCAACCATTCATGGGTTCATCTTATTGTTTCAGCTCGTCACCTACACAGAGTTAGTATCCGGAACCGACTCCGTATTTTCCTGCTAGTGCTCAGCTTCAAAATCAAATGTCCTCCATTCCCATTGTGACTCCCAATAGGCAAAGGGTGCCAATGCCCGAGTCACCTCCAGAGCTGGTTCAGAATAAGAAAGAAAAACAACATTTTGATGATGTGGGACATAAGCAAGTTTTGCCTCTACCATAGATGAATTTTTTTGAAATCTTAGTGAGCAAAGGACTTGTTCAGCCATTGGTAAATTTCAGCCCTGCTTATCCCAATCCTAAGCTGGACATAAGCAAGTTTTGCCTCTACCATCAATACCCTGGTCATACTACAAACTGTTGCATGGTTTTGAAAAGGATCATCCAAGGGCTCATGAATGAAGGAAAGATTGAGAAAGGTCCTTACCCCAACCTTGTCACCAATCCTTTTTCATGATATCAGCATAATCAAGGGGTTCCCCGTCCCGAGTTGAAGATGACATAGTCAATCAGTCTTCGTAGGATCTAGAACGTCCCTTTTGAGTATCGAGTCTGTTAAGTCCAAGTTAGACCAGTCTTTTTATTTCAGTAATAAAAATCTTTGTTTCTTTTCTTGCTAGACTCGAGACATCATTTGCACGCATGCATTACACTTAATTGAAATGGTGTTATTCTAAATGATCACTTGTGCTGCTCAATCACTAATGCTTTGAAATGATTAATAATTAAATTGATCGGAATGAGAAAATCAACTGCTATCCTTCTCAAATTGGGGCTTATCAACTCCCCATCTCGCATCTCATGTGCTCACATCTCTTTCATCTTACTCATCAGTTCGTTGCTCAATGAATTTGCATGAATCCTTCTCAGATAAGCTTAAGCAAGCAATGAAGCCTTAATCTCGTTTAGGTCATCAGGTAGGGATTGCGGTTGAAGACTTTCACCCTAGGGAAGCCATTACCTCACCCTCACTAAAAATACCCTTTCATTTCAAGATCGACATGATTTGAAACCCTATTTAGCCATCATCTTTGCTCTGTGCTGAGAGAAGTCCAAGTAATGCCAAGAAGTTAGCTTCGAGAGTCGGCGATGCATAAGATACTCAAGTCATGAAGGAAGTACAGATATAGTCCTTAACTTCTCAAGAGGCCTTTCGAGTTATCAAAAGAAGGATTTTTAAATCCTCACAATTCAGTAAGAATCCTCAAGAGGCCTTTCCAATTATCAAAAGAAGGATTTTTAAATCCTCACAATTCAGTAAAAATCCTCAAGAGGCCTTTCCAATTATCAAAAGAAGGATTTTAGATCCTCACAATCCAGCAAAAGACCCCGACTTCTCAAGAAGCTCTCCAATGTTCAAAGGGAGCCCGAATGCTCGCAAGTTCACAAAAGTTCTCGATAGCTTGGACTTCCTCTCACCAGCACCTTCCAACTAATTCCAGCCATCCTCTCATTTTAGAGGATATTCCCATTACCTTAATCCCATGTCATCCTCTCATTTTTGGAGGATATTCCCATTACCGAAACCAATCCCAAGCCATCCTCTCATTTTTAGAGGATATTCCCATTACCATTACCCTTGCCTTTGGCCAAAGTCAAAATTGACCTCTCATTCTTAGAGGTATTGAAGGTGCAATCACAAATTTCTTCACCTTAGAAATCCCAAACACATCCTCGAAAGCCAACCTCTCATCTTTAGAGGTTTAGTCAGCAAAAAGCCCAGCCGGCCTCTCATCTTAAGAGGTCATGACAATCAAAGATCCAAATCACTCGATGGCCGATCAAAGCCCTGAAACCCAGCTACAGTTCCTACCGGATAGCAGTTTCATTCTAATATCTTTGAGACCTATATCAAATTAATGCTTCACTGCTTGCTTAGATTGGAACCTAATCCATCTCGGCTCAAAAGACCATCAATCAAAGATTATGCAAATTCAAATCCAATTTGTTTGACATTTCATGTGAGCATATTTCATTTCTCCTCCATAAACACTTATCGTGGATGCCCCACTAGGGCTTTGCATCCGTGTCTTTCATTGACACTCCAAGGAGACATGTGTTTCAACTTTTTGATTCTCAAAAGATCCTCGAATTTCAACATTCCTTCTCTCTTCAATCGGGATAAGCCCAAACTACGGTGACCTGAGCTCCTCCCAAAGAAGGGAACGTAGGCAACCAGAATTGGTCAGGTCGAAATCACAAACAAATCTCAGAAAATCCAGTCTCCTCAAGGGTCGTCCCTAATACATAGATCCTTCATTCCATCTTTCCGAGTTTGATTCTCGATATCAGTTGGTTTTCTCCTTGTGATTAATCAAAATTTTTGTTCATATCAAGCTTAGTGGTTGAATAACCCGAACATCAATAAAGGGTTTTAAGCAGCCTTGTGATCATTATGAATAAGACAAGTTTTCAAATGTCTCGACAAGTCTTCTCTCTCTCCATCATAGGGAAATAAAGCCAAACACGGTCTTTCTGTCAGCAGGGGCTCCCATACACTTTTTCACACCTTGTGATGCTTATACTCTCTCAAAAGAGTCAAACCTAAAGCGAGTGTGCATACACAAAATCGGGATTCATTCCCACTTTTCAAAAGATGTGCCCCTGCATGTATACATTTTTGAGTCTTGTCCAATGACTGATTGACTAAGGTCTGTAATGATGGGTTGCCTCCTTGGCCACGTGATGACTCTGTCTGCAATAGGGCTGCCTTGGATCTCTTCAAGCTGGGGCTTTGCTAAGTTATCCTCTCAAGCTCTCCCATATCAGCTCTTCAAGTTGGGGCTTTGCTAAGCTATTCTCTCAGGCTATCCCGTATCGGTATTTTTGCCAGGACATTCTCTGCATTCTCTTTGCTACTCGCGGTCTCAACCAGCGACGGAACTGCTGCAATGTGCACTCTCAGGGCACGCCCCGAATTTCCTAGGCTGCATCATATCAACCATCACTCATACACTCCTCAAATTCATGGGAGAGGGTTCGACCCATTCATCATCATATATACACAGTCATCCTGTCATAAATCCATCATAGCTTAATTGCTACACACATATCACCTCATCAAGACATATAAAATCCTCACTCCATTTTCATCCCCAGCCGAGATGGACTCGTGCATCAAGATTAATAATGCATAAGCAAAATTTCAAATCAAGTGAATAAAATGCAAATTGCCTAGAGTGTTGTGTTTCTCCCCACAAGGTACAATAATCAAAGTGATCATGATCTGATCATGGGGATTGCTCCTCAAATCACAACCTGGACAAAGATTTCAAATCCTGCAGGAGGCATATTCTGCCTTTGTCATCTTCATCAGTCTCGGTATCTTCAGATTCATCAGCATTGTTTGAAAAAGCTTCAGCTGCCCCAATCTCCAAGCAATAAATCTCATCAGCCTCAGCGACATCAAAGCATGTTCCGCATGGCGAGTTATCACCAAGAGCCCATTCTCACAGACACATCATCAAAAGCCCATTCTCATGGGTGCACCTTCATCAAAGCATGTATGAACTGGCACGTCTTCATCAAAGTCCCAACGAGTGGATGGAAAATCATCAACAAAGACCGTCCCTTGTACGGAAAAACAATAACTCTTCATCATCATCAGTCGTAGCCTCAGTCCTTCCGGCCGCTATAAGTAAGCAAGCACAGGTATGAACGCATATCTCTTTCAAGCTACAAATCATCATATTTTCTTTGCGTATCTCTCTTCGGTTCGAGACACCGTATGTCTCACGTCATTATCTCCTCGGTTCGAGACACCGTAGGTCTCACCTCATTATCACTTCGGTTCGAGACATCGTAGGTCTCACCTCATTATCACTTCAGTTTGAGACACCGTAGGTCTCACCTCATTATCACTTCGGTTCAAGACACCGTAGGTCTTACCTCATTATCACTTCGGTTCGAGACACCGTAGGTCTCACCTCATTATCACTTCGGTTCGAGACATCGTAGGTCTCACGTCATTATCACTTCGGTTCGAGACGCCGTATGTCTCACGTCATTATCACCTCGGTTCGAGACACCGTATGTCTCACGTCATTATCACTTCAATTCGAGACACCGTATGTCTCACATCATTATCACCTCGATTCGAGACATCGTATGTCTCACGTCATTATCACTTCGGTTCGAGACACCGTATGTCTCACGTCATTATCACTTTGGTTCGAGACACCGTATGTCTCACGTCATTATCACCTCGGTTCGAGACACCGTACGTATGTCTCACATCATTATCACCTTGGTTCGAGACACCATATGTCTCACATCATTATCACCTCGGTTCGAGACACCATATGTATCACGTCATTATAACTTCGGTTCGAGACACCGTATGTCTCACTTCATTATCACTTCGGTTTGAGACACCGTATGTCTCACTTCTCGGTTCGAGGCGTCGTACGCTCTCACTCTCCGAACTACGATCTGGCTTGATTCCCACCAGGGATACGTAGGAATCTTTTCTCAAAGGTCCAGCCATCCGATCTCATCAACCATCTTTTCCAGCCATCCAACCTCATCAATCATTCTCCACCATCTGCCATATCCTCAGCCGCTCATTGGGATTGGGTCCATTTTATCGACAACCTCACTTCTTCCATAAGTGACATTGCCGAGGGGCTCTGTGAGTATGCCAATCCAATTTGCGACCATTTATAAGTGCCTTTTAATGAAATAAAATTGCACTAGGGGAATTTTGGTAAATTCCCGATCCGTTCCGAGACTTCCGGAAACTTTTTATAAGTTTTTGTGAAGGAAGTGATTTTAAGTCATTTTTCCAGGCAAAAGGACCTACAGAGAATTAAACCATTTTGGACCTAAGAGGAATTACCTTGAAAGGTTCCAGATTGGCAAATTGGCGCCAGAAATGGTTAGTGGCATGTTGTGTCATGCGACAACTCGAGCCATGGAAAACAGAAGCAGAATGCCGTGCAACAGAAGTAGCCCTCACCAGCAGCCTATAAATTGGACCCTACCCCTCTCATATCTGGATCCCTTTTCCATTTCCCTAAAGTCACTCTGCCCAAATTATGCCAGAATACCTCCCCTCTCTCCCAAAACACACACAACACACACCAATCCTCTCAATTCAATCCCCCTCTCTCATCCAATTCACCCATCTACCTTCATAATTCACATCCACCTTGGAACTCTTAATCCAGCACTCCATCTGTGTTTGGATCCCCATTCCAGCAGCTGAATCGAAGGTCTCTACACCTAACTTGGTGTAGAGATTGTGGACACTACAAGGGTAACAACTCCCTCCTTCTCTCTCATATTTGCCATTTTGTTTGTTCATTGCAATTTCTATTCATCCACTTGATAATCAAGCTCCATCCGCTCTGATTATCAAGTGGCAATCGCCATCTCTCTGTTTAAGTCGTTTTGCTTGATATATTTGATGTTCATGGTTTGATATTGTTGTGATTTTTTGCTTGTTCATCAAGGGAGTATGGATCTCCCCATATCCACACCCCCTTGGTCGATTCGTGATTAATTCATTGTTTTTTGAGATGATTTAGTGTGGTGATTGGATCTGAATCGATCTCTGTTGTTTCTGATTTCAAATTGTAAGGTTCCTGCAGATTGGTAACCTGTGTCACGCGACACAACTGAACATGTGGAGTCCTGTGTCACTCGCCACAAGTAGCCACTCTGCAGAGACCATCAGTTCAGTTGTAAGTTGTTCATCCGGTTCATCATTTCAGTTGTAATTTGTTTATATGGTTCACTTGTCACTCAAAATAGAGTGTGAATCCTCCATATTCACACTCATTTGAGGTGACTGTGTTCTGTATTTTGAGATTTGTAAAGCCTCTGTAAGGTGGCTGGTAGTGTCACGCGACACAATTGGACATGTGATGTCCTGTGTCACGCGACACAAGTAGCCCTTTGCAACTGGTCCATTTCAGTTGTATGTTGTTCTCATATTTTGTAAATGGGATGTGGCCTCCCATATCAATTGGTTCACAAGTTGTAATTCCCTCTGTTGAGCAATAAAACAAAGCACTTATATGCATTTTATCATATATTTTGTCACACACATTTTGCACACACTCTTGAATGTTTTGGATGTTGAACATAGAAAGACTCGTTTACGGACGAGGCGTGTTGGGTGAACTCTCGGTTCTTCCCAAAACGTAACCTGACCCCCGAACCCATTTCTCATTTTCAAAGGTTTTCAATGTATCCTTTAAAACGGCGTTGCGAATCCCAATTTTCACTAATTTTTCGACGAGCGTACATTCACCGGGCTGATCTGTTCCAAACTGTTGTGGGATCCCAACTTGTTGCGGCATTCCAAGGTACCCCCTACTATGGGAGGACATTCCATACTGATTTTGTCCCCATTGAGGGATTGTAAACTGACTTGTCCTGCTGGGTTGTATGGGTCCACTGGACTGTGGCTGAGGAGCTGGCTGACCCATAGGTCAAGAAGCATGGGTTCCGGCAGTGGTGCCATAGGAGGCTGGTGGTGGCCTTCTGGTGTAGTCTGGGCGACTGAGAGTGGGATTAGGGGTTTGCTGTCCCGTGGAGGCGGTCATGAAGGGATTTTGTGAGATTTGTGTGGTGCCAGGGGCTGGCTGTCTTAAACTGGGTTGCTGTTGAGACATCCCAAACTGCTGGGGCGGAGAAGTTCCAAACTGATCCATAGTTGACTGTCGTCCCAAACCCAACTGAGAAGTCATACCGAGCTGATGTAACTGAGAAGCCCCTGACTGATCTGTACCGAACTGCTGAGGCATACCAAACTGCTGCGACATACCGAGTTGACCCCGACTGCGTTGAGGCACACCATACTGGCCCAAATCGGACTGAAGTCAATTTGTTTCCCCCAAACGACTATCCCGGACCAAATTGTGAATGTATACCAGACTGAGGCTGAGAGGATGGATGATTCATAGGCTGAGAAGAGTGTGGCCCGGTGGAGGTTCCATGTGAGGAAGTTGGTGGCATTCGGCGGTAGTTTGTCTGGCTAAGAGAGGGATGGGGATCCTCTTCCTCTTATACCGTGAAAGTCCCTTCGGGTTGAGGGCAATCGTCAAACCAAAATTCCTGACACCTTCCAAAAATGATCATTGAAACCTCATTCTGATTGGCACAAGGAGTTTTATGGACTCGAATTCCAATATTAGCCATAGAATTATGATGAATCCCTAGTTCTGGTTAAAATTCCGTCTTCAACCTTGGACATCAAAGAATTGCACTTGACAAGCACATGACCAACATAGCAATCAAATCTCCCTTTGCTTGGCGAATCCTTGGTCTGAAGAGATGTGTTGGCGAAGTCTTGATTTTGAAGAAGTGACTTGGTAAAGCCTCAGTCTCATGATTGTGAATCTGACATAATTAGTGAGGCTTCAACTTGATAGGGATTGCAAACTGATCCTGAAATGAGTCTAGACGAAGACCAAACCCATCTTGTAACAAAGTGAAGAACCAACGTGGACCCGGCGTGACCAGAGAAGCCCCACTTTAAATAAATGACTTGATGAAATCCCCACCTCAAGGAGTCCAATGCAGCTCTAATGCAAATTGAATTGCCATATAGCAAAAGAGGCAACCCATCCTTCTATATTTACTTTATTATTTTTTTTACTCAATCAGTCAACCGGAAGAAAATATAAAAGAAATAAAATTTAGAAATGTATACCTGTAGGGGCATATTTTCAAAAAGTGGAGACGAATCCCCGATTTGTATTATTTGATGGCCTCATTTGATGAAGGCACAAAAGAACTCGCTTTGGGTTTGGCTCTTTTGAGAGAGCATAATTGTAGAAAGGTTTGTAAAAGTTAATGGAAGCCTCTGCTAACAGAAAATCAGTGTTTAGCTCTATTTTTCCTATAATGTAGAAAAAGAAGACTTGTCGAGACATCTGAAAACATGTTTTATTCAAAATGATCACAAGATTGCTTAAAACCCTTTATTAATGTTCGGGTTATTCAACCCCTAATCTCGATATGAACAAACATTTAGATTAATTAAGAGGAGAAAGTCAACTGATACCAAGAGTCGAAGTTGGCGAATGGTGAAGAGAGATTGTGTATAGGAGAGGCCATTGATGAGACTGAATTTTCTGGAATTTGAATGCGTTTATGATCGGACCATTTCTGGTTGCCTACAATCCCCTTAATAAAAGGAGCTCAGGTCATCGTAGTTCGGGCTGAACGGTGTTTTGGCTTTGGAAAAAGGGTATGAACATTTGTGGTCCTTTTAGTGAAAAAGGCTCGGATGGGAAATTTGGGTGATAAGGTACGGGCCTTGAGATGTTCCTTGACAAGTCGTTTTTTGACGGCTTCTTCCGTGATTTCGTTGCTTCTGGATCGTCATCTTTTATCGGGGAGGAAAGAATTTGAATATAGCATAAGGGCTTATGATGTGCTTCTGCCCTTGCTTTGACCGCTCCATTGTTATCGACAACCTCCATTCTTCGAGCTTTAATTTTGCCCATCTGTCAAGCTTCTGATTGGCGGTGCTGGATCCTTGGACTCATCATTCTCTTTTCTTTTTTTTTTTTGAAGCTCCTGCTTGGGCTTTTTTCTCTTCTTCTTTTTTTAGAATACCCTGCTTGGGCTTTTTTCTCTTTTTTTTTTTTGAAGCTCCTGCTTGGGTTTTTTTTTCTTTTTTTTTGAAGCACATGAGGGCGAAGGTAAGCCCTTACTTGAACTTTATTGATGCGTACGAAGGCAAAGGCAAGCCCCTAGGTTGTTGTCGACATGGGGTCAATCTTTCGATGCTGAGTGTCCTTTTGTTGTTCCTTGATGTTCGCCATCATTGACTTGGTCAAGGTGATGGTGTGGGCATGTTTTGGAAAGTGTATGGCTTGAAGAAGGATTTTGTGAGGTGAGGAAAGTGTATAGAGAGGGTACTAGTTGACTTTCTCACACCGATTAATCAAAACATTAGTTATTTCCAGAGATTATTTGTTGAGTAATGCAAGTGATCATTTAGGATACAACCATTTCATTAGATGTAATGTAGGCGTGAAAATAATGTCTCAAGCCTAGCAAGAAAAGAAAAAGACTCTTTTATAGAAAATTTAAGATTAACAACAATGTCCGAGGAGGACATGATTGAACGAAGAAAGTACTAGAACCTACGAAGGTTGACTAAAAGATTGTTTTAACATTTTAATTTAATATATAAGGATAGGTAGCCCCTAGCCCAGCTACTCTTCATTGTTGGACCGCCAGGATGCTTAAGCTTTCCATTTTCTGTTAACTTCTGAATTCCATACCGTAGATTGAGGCAGTGATCAGTTATGTACCCACGATACTGGTGGAAGTGGAGGGATTTAAGGCCATGGAGCAGCTCGAGCAAATACAAGTTGTCCGAAGTAATGGGTCGGAAAAGTCACGGGGACGAAACTTGATGACTGAGCATATTGAGAGAAGGAAGTGAACACGGGAGGATTTTGATGGTTATCTGGATTTGTTTGAGAGGGTTCAGCGATGCCCTGGTTGTTTTGAGTGAGAGTGATAGAACCGACTTCAAACGTTTCTGTTTGAACCGCTTGTGAGACGCCAGAAGCTGCTTGACCTGTACTATTCTGAGGAGGAATACCCCACTGCTGTTGAGGGGCGCTAAACTGACCCATCCCTGACTGCTGCCCTAGACCAAACTGTGGCTGCAGCATTCCAGACTATAGCTGGGAAGACCCAAAATGATCTTTACCAGACTGCGGAGGCATCCCAACTTGTTGTGGCATTCCAAAGTCACCGAAAGGTTGATGCCATTGTCTAGGAGGACCATTATAAACATAGCTCGTTTGCATTAGCCTACTAGGGCACTCGAGCTTGCCTTCTTTAATCAGCCCTCGAATTGCCTTTCTCAAAGCTATACAGTTGTCGGTTGTATGGCCATGATGATTGTGGTTATCGCAGTGTTTGGCTGCGTCCAAGTTGGCATTAGGGATTCTGGGCTTGTATTTTTTTATGGGTTCGAGGAGACCTTGCTCTACTAAGTTCTCAAAAACCTTGCTCAAAGGTATCCCAAAGTTATCATAGTATTGCCGGTATGGCTGTCTTTGTGGATCACTGGCTCCCGACGTACCCTGTTCAGGAACCCGACTACCGTTACTTATCACTTTTCCGCCTCTATTAGTAGATGGAGCATCATGTGGATCGACAAGAGCATTGGAACTTCTAGTGACCGCAATAACACTTTCATCAGGAGGTTGGTGAATTTGATAAGGGAACTCACTAGATCTGGTGGGCAGAGATGGAACGCCTGAAGCAACTGGATTTGCCTCACCACACTCAAGTGGATATTGGGGCCTTAGGAGGTAACCACATGTCTTGAATTGATTATGTGAAGACAGAGCATAAACTGGTAGGTACTATTGAAACTTCTGAGGGAATTGAGACCGTAGAGTAGTTGGAGCTGATGGAGAATGCTGGAAATATTGGGTTTGCAAAACTATCGGAGTTAGATCGTACGGATTTCGAGCAAACTGAGCGGTAGGAACAAAGGGATGTTGAGGATACACCGGGTTTGTTGAAATGATGACAGAACTCTGTCAGCTCGTGTGAGCTTGCGGTATCACAGGGGCAAACGGGCCTTGAGGATTGATGGAAGCAAGGTGACCTAGATTCGACTGCTGAGGGGTACTGATTTGATGAGGCTGAAATGTGCTGAACTGACCAATTCTAGACTGATGACCCAGACCAGACTGAGGCTTTGAAGTAGCAAACTGGCCCATTCCAAGCTGCGGGGCGGAAACAAACTGATTGAAACCCAAAAGTGAAAACTGAGAGGCACTGGGGGAAAGTTTACCAAGATCAGACTGCTGAGGAGTACCGATTTGATGAGGCTGCAATGTGCTGAACTGACCAGTTCTAGACTGATGACCCGGACCAGACTGAGGCTTTGGAGTAGCAAACTGACCCATTCCAAGTTGCGGGGCGGAAAAAAACTGATTGAAACCCAAAGGTGAAAACTGAGAGGCACCGGGGGGAAGTCGACCAAGATCGGACTGCTGAGGAGTACCGACTTGATGAGGCTGAGATGTGCTGAACTAAACAACTCCAGACTGATGACCCTGACCAGAATGATGAAGCATACCAAGCTGTAGGGGTTAAGAGACAGGCTGAGTTATAGGTCGGGGCATGCTTGGCCCATTAGCAGTTCCACACGAAAGGGAGCAAGGCATTCGACGGTAGTCGGCATGCCCAGGAAAGGAATTAGCTTCAATCTCCACATTGACCGTAAAGGTTCCATTAGGGTCGCGAACAATTGCTAGTCCGTGGGTTCTGACACTTTCTAATAACTGACTGATCTGAGCCTCTTGATGTTGTCTTATCTGTTCCCGCATTTGATTCCACTGTTCGACATTCTGCGGATTCTCGGGGTGCGGAGTCGTACGTCCCCCACTGTTCTCCTCTGAGCTGGCCATTCTGAAACTCTGAGCTGAAGCGAAGGAAGGAACCGATGAAGTATCTGATTCCGGAACGACTGAGCTGAACAAACGATGATCCGGGATCTTGATCCAAACTTTGCTTACTGTGAAAGGCACAAAAGGGTGCGGTTCAGACTCGAGAAAGCGAAACAGGTTGGTGTTTGGGCTCAGGGCTCATAAAACATGCATTTATTTGTTTGAGTTTACTTAAAACGCATTTTATTAAAACCTAAACGGTTGGAAAAGATTGCTCTTCTTTTTTTTCTTTAAACTACTCTAAATTCTGGATCAGTGGGACCCATCACTACGTCTGTAGACCCTCAACCTATAACCCAAACAAGGGTTCCGTAGGGCAAGCGGGTCCCACCGACCGAAAAGGAAAATGAACCTAAGGTCTGACGGAAAACCGGCATGATTCCGACTGATAAAAGTCCACAAGGGATCTTGACTCGTCGTTGGTTAAGCAGTAATTAAACATGGACTGAGCATTAATCCTAGATGACTCGGTGTCATAACTGGAGCCGGTGTATGAGCCGTGCGGGTCAAAGTCAAAGTCCAAGCCCCAGTCAAAATTGAGTCAAAGTTCATGACGAAAAACCGGCATGACTCCAACTGAGTTAGGTCCGCGGGAGATCCTGACTTGGCGTGTTGACTAGGTTTTGACCTATACGGGGCATGTACTAACACAGTTTGACACTGACCGGACCAAAAACCAACCGAGTCTCGGAAAAAGTGTGTCACGGACAAGTGCAGGGTCGACACGAGGGTAAACCAATGGCTGTTTGGGTCGTCCCGTGCTCACACCGAGAAGCGTAGTAAGGCCTCCCAGGCTGCTACTGAGATTTCCCAGGTTAAGGACGTAGTGTGCAGTGTACGGTTAACGTACGCGTAGTGTGCGGCAGTCTATCTTCTTTTTTGAGTAAAAACAGAGATTTTCAAATGTGTCTTAAAAGCATAATGCATGCAAAAAGATTTTTTTTTTTTTTGAAAACACGTAAGCGCATAAGCACATAAAATTTTAAACAGTTAAAAGAATTGATCCGACAATCAAAACTTGACTTTTTCGGGACGGTCAAAACGACAACAAATCATAACGGGAAAATACATATACACACAAAAAAAAAGCCTCAAGTGTTGGGACGGAAGTTTGACCCACAAAAGCCTTTTTTTTAAATGATACCGGTACGTGGCATTGTTCTACCATAATTTATTCCCGACTCCACAAGGAGGCATTGAAGAGGAAATTTAATGGTTTTCACCTATATACCAAGCATCATTTTTTATTTTATTTTTTATTATTTTTTTTTTTTAAAAAAAAAGCTTATTTTATGTCCCCAGCGGAGTCGCCACTGTGATGATGTGTATTCGCGATTTTTCTTGGCCGCCCGACAAAACTCTTGTTTGTTTTTGAAGTTTTGAAAAATCTTTATCGGACTTTGAAAAATCATTTCGGAGTCGCCACGCCATTTTTAGTTTAAGGGCCAAAACTTTGAAAAATACCCAATATTAGAGAAAGTGAGTTCAAAGGTCACGTTACACTCCGGAAAGAACGTTTGGCATTCACCCGGAATGCCTCGTATAACGAGTCTTCCTCACTTGAAACTTTTGTGTGTGTGTTTATTTAAAGGGACTTTTCTGAAAATAACTGAAATCGTAAGGACTGAACTGAAAAAAAGTTTGAAAACAGTGATTAAACTGAAAATAACAGAAAAATGAGGGATTGTTTGCCGGTGACAATGTCATCTACGTGGACAAGACTGCAGTGCAATCTTATCCACGCAGATAGGGCTGCAATGTCAATATTTTACAGTTTCCAGTTTAGTCACTGTAATTTCCAGAAAGTTAACTGGATTTACAGGACTTAACTGGAATTGCAACTGTAAAACAGAAAGTAAATGGGGATTTGGATTTTGGCATTCATGCTTGTCCTCTCTTTCCCTAGACTTTTATTAGTGGTTATAAGTGATGAATCCACTTAATCAAGTCATCCTGGGGGTACGTTAGGACTTTGTGAGCATTTCATTTGCTAGGGAAAAGGAGAATTTGACATGAAAGTAAATTGACAAGGGATAGGTCAAGATATATCAACTTTTAGAGGAAGATCTCTATGGTGGTCATAAGATGACCATCCTTGAGATCTATACTCAAGTGTATCTCCTACTTCTTGTGTGACCTATTTTGTAAGTCTAGATGATGTTCATCCAAGGAAAGTGTTCCAAGGTGAGCATCTTAGACATGGGGAGGGGAATTTGCCAGGAATGTAAATAATGTGGACCATTTGAAATGATCATCTATGGAGATTGACTCCAAGATGACCATATTTAGGTCAAGAAAGCAAGTAACAAACAAGAACTTGTTAATAAAAAAAGGACAAAGGGGAAATGCATAAATAAAATGTGGATCCATGTAGAGAATCATCCATGGAGATGAACTCCATGGAGATCCTCTTGGATCCTTGGGACAAGAGGGGAAGGGGATGAGCAAGCAAGTGAAGAAACTAAGCTACATCATTTATATATGAAAAATATGCATGGATGAAGGAGATTTGAGTAAGGGAGGTAAGGGTTTACCAATTGTTTCTTGGTTTGTTGTTTAGGGATTGAGGGATTTCAAGTCTTAAGGGTAGTTTGAGATGGATTTGAGGTTGGATTTGGTGTTGGATTTTGAATTTTGAAGGTGTGAAGGACTAGTTGGGGATGAGTTTTGGCATTATAACAGTAGGTTTTCGAATTTCTTGGGTATTTTTCAGCCTTGTTAAACTGGGGGAGAAGGGCTGTATTTATATGTTGCCTGGATGCTGATCTTATCCGCGTGGACAAGACTGTAGGTGCAATCTTGTCTGCGCGGATGACCTAAGTAGCGTGCCTGTTATTTGCAGAAAGCAGTTTTGGCAGTTTTGGCTTCTTGGAAATGACAGGTTTCCATCGAGGTAATTGTCCATTTTTTATTCCTAAGAGGTCCTTCCTCATTCAAATTGTCAAAGTAATGTCCAAAATGCCCCTAAATGATTATAAATCAATAATTTGGGCTGACGGAACATTAACGACCCAGATTGGGGTACTTACACCCCGGGTGTCCACCCCACACCCCACAGTGTACCTCGTGCAAGAGTTGGGTAACCTCTATAGGATGAACGCACCTCAATAATGGTTTTATGAAAGATCTTCTGAATAGTGCATCTCCATATATGGTAAACCTTTGGGACTTCTTCTTAATCGCTCTGGCCTATTGTTCATCAGCGGGTAGCTCGCCTGTTTCTATGTAGGCCTTCATCTCGTCAATCTAACAGTTGTAGCTGTCGACCGAGCATAGAACCTGCACTCTTTCATATGCTGGATGCTCTAAGTATGAGATCGGTTCCCCAGTTTGCTCGTCTGATGTGGCCAGTTTGGACAGTTGGTCGGCCAATTAATTATCTTCATGGCCTACCCATTGCATTTCCCAAAATTCCAAGTCTTGGACCAGCTTCTTCACTAGCTCACAGTATTTGATTAGAATGGGATTGAGTAGTTCATATTCTCCCTTGATTTGGCTCACTATCAATTGAGAATCACAGTAGGCTACGATTTTGATCGCACCAAAACATCTGGCATACTCTACTGCTGCGATCAAGGCCTCATATTCGGCCTGGTTGTTGGAGGCCTGGAACTTGAACTAAGGGCTTCTTCATAGACCTTACCCGTCTCTGGTTCGATTAAGACAATTCCAGCTCCACTGACGTTCTTAGTAGCAGACCCGTCTGAGTAAACCTTCCAGCAATCATCGGGCAAACTGACTGCCTGCTGGTTTGACTTTCCTTTCCCTTTCACGCTCTCTTTTGGGTGCTCTCTTTGCTTTCTTCTTTGGTGAACGTTAGCTCGACCAAAAATTCTGCCAAAGGTTTAGCTTTCAAGGCCTTTCGAGGTCTGTACTCAATGTCAAATTCTGTTAGCTCGATGGACCAGTTGAGCAATCGAACTGAACTCTCCGGCTTGTGAAATATCTTCCTCAACGGAGCATTTGTTAGCACGACAATGGGGTGAGCTGAGAAATACGCCTATAATTTTCTAGCCACAATCACCAAGGCGTAGGCCACTTTCTCAGCATTGTAATATCTTCCTTCAACGTCGGACAAGGCCTTGTTCACATAATAAATTGGTTTTTGAAACCCGCTTTCCTCTCTGACCAACACTGCTACCACAGCTCGATCTTCGACTGATAGATAGACATATAAACTCTCTCCTTGGAATGGGCTACTCAGTAATGGGGGAGAAGCGAGGTATTCCTTAAGCTATTGGAACAAAGATGAACATTCGGTCATCCATTCAAAGTTTTTCGTCCCCCTCAAAGTTTTGAAGAAGGGGAGAGATCTTTCTACCGATTTGGCTATGAAGCGCCCCAATGCTACCACCCTACCATTCAGTCATTGCACCTCCTTAATGCATGTTGGTTCTTGCATCTCGACCAAAGCCTTTATCTTTTTCGAATTTGCTTCAATACCCCTCTGAGATACCATGAACCCCAAGAACTTGCCAGCAGCTACCCCAAAGACACACTTACTCCCACTAGTTCCTTTATTGAGAAACTGTTTCTCAAGAAAAGTACCATATTGAGAAACAAACACTTTGTTCTCATTATGGTTGTAAAAGTAATACCATTTGGTTTCCTTAGGGTAACCAACGAAAATAACCTTGTCGAATTTAGGTGCTAACTTATCAGAGACAAGTCTCTTCACATAAGCTTCGCAACCCCAAATCTTCATGAAAGACAAACTAGGTTTTCTTCCATGCCATATCTCATTTGGGGTCTTAGGAGCCGATTTAGTAGGGACTATGTTCAGTGTAAACGCAGCAGTCTCTAATGCATGTCCCCAAAAGAAAATAGGAAGGTCAACTTGACTCATCATCGAACGAACCATATCTAATAAGGTTCTATTCCTCCTCTCGGATACACCATTCCATTGTGGTGTTCTGGGTGGAGTCAACTCTGAAACAATTCCACAGTTTTTGAGATGATTGTCAAACTCTTGGCTCAAATATTCTCCACCACGATCGGATCGAAGTGCTTTAATAGTTTTGCCAAGTTGATTTTGTACTTCATTTTGAAATGTTCTAAACATCTCAAATGATTCACTTTTGGACTTCATCAGATAGACATAGCCATATCTAGATAAGTCATCGGTGAATGTAATGAAATACCGAAATCCTCCCCTAGCAATGCTGCTCATTGGTCCACATACATCGGTATGTATTAGGCCCAATAAGTCACTATCCCTTTCACTACTCTTAGTGTAGGGTGGTTTGGTCATTTTTCCCAATAAACAAGACTCGCATATCTCATATGATTTATAATCATATGAGTCTAACATACCATCCTTATGGAGTTTAGAAATGCGTTTCTCATTTATATGACCAAGCCGGCAATGCCACATGAACGAGTTGTTCACGTCATTCGGTTTAGACTTCTTATCCATATGATAAATATCTTCAACATTATCTTCTTTCTCATCAACATCAAGAATATAAAGGTCATTAAATGAATTTGCAATACAATAAAGCATATCATTTAAATAAATAGAAAATTTATTATTCTCAATAAGAAACCTAAAACCTTCATTATCCAAACAAGAAGCAAAAATAATATTTCTACTCAAATCCGGAACATAGTAACAATTGTTCAAAACAAGTACTAAGTCACTAGGTAAAGTTACATCATATGTCCCTACGGCTAATGCAACAACTCTTGCTCCATTACCCACACGTAGGTCAACTTCACCTTGTTTGAGTAGCTTCCTATTCCTTAGTCCCTGCACATTTAAACAAATGTGAGATCCACATCCGGTATCCAATACCCATGAGCTAGAAATAGAAAGGAAAATATCTATCATATAGATACCTGAATCAGAAGCAATTGTATTGCTTTTCTTCACCTATAGGCCTTCCTTATAAGCCTTGCAATTTCGCTTCCAATGACCAACTTCTTGGCAATGGTAGCAAATCGCATCCTTTTGAGATACCTTGGGAGCCTCTTCGGCAACGACAACTTTTGCTTTAGGTTTAGCAACACTTGCTTTACCCTTGCCATCTTTCTTGAACCCTTTACCTTTGTTAACCATTAACACATTTGTTGTTCCGGGCTTCTTGATATTCTTCTCTGCGGTCTTAAGCATCGCATGCAATTCCGAGAGATTCTTATCCATGCCACTCATGTGATAGTGCATTATAAAATGACCATAACTTTTAGGCAATGAATTCAATATCGTATCCGTGGCGAGTTCCAAACTCATCGAATTTCCAAGCCTTTCGAGACGCTCAATGAAACCCTTCATCTTAAGGACATGAGCACCAACCGACTGCCCCTCTTGCATCTTGCATGCATTTAGGGCCTTTACCACATCATACATTTCTTGTTTAGCTTGCACTTGGAACATTTCCTTTAAGCGCTCGGCTAGATCAAAAGCAGCTTCCATGTGTTCAAGGTCCTTCTGAAGTGCCTTACAGATGGTGGCAAGCATAAGGCATGTCACATTATTAGAATCATCAGTATGTTTCTTGTGAGCATCCTTATCTGCCATTGAAGCATTGGCAGCAGGTGGAGGTGGAATGGGTTTGTTAAGAACGTACATTTTCTTCTCTTGCCTAAAAACAATACTTAGGCCTCTGATCCAATCAGAATAGTTTGTACCGTTCTCTTCGAGCTTGTCCTTCTCAAGGACGGATCGCAGTGACATGGGCTCATTATTGTGAGTTGCCATTACTACAATAAAATATGCAAACAATAAACATATAAGTATCAACGCATTTATCATCTAAGAGCAAATAATATATT
The DNA here is from genome assembly GCA_022495995.1 of Adenophora triphylla var. japonica. NCBI lineage: Eukaryota > Viridiplantae > Streptophyta > Magnoliopsida > Asterales > Campanulaceae > Adenophora > Adenophora triphylla. The sequence goes on along the minus strand of JAFEMH010001480.1, from coordinate 165,092 downwards.
TCATAAATACTCCCACTAAATTATACACCTTCAAATACAAACATGTATCATATAATCATAGTAGGCTAAGATCCATATTTCACTTGATTTTGGTTTAACTGAGTCAATGCCCGAAATCAAGTTATTTAGGTAGAAAACATCAATCATATCATATATGACACTTAGATCTTTTATGAGATCCCCTTAGACATCATATGTCAAAAACATGTTTTAAATATCATCTATGCCTTGGGTCAAATCTCATTTGAAAGCACCAATTAAGTCAAAACATTTTTCAAATGTATGAGACATGGAATGATGCACCTAACTGAGTCAAAACTACATCAACCATTATCTCGTCTTGATCACAAATTAAGATATAATGATGCACCCAGCTGAGTCGAAACTACATCAAAATACCCTAAAATATCACAAGTGTTCTAATCAAGGGGTGGCATAAAACTTAAACATTTAAGAAGGTTTTCACATGGTAACAAACATCACATAGTTGTAACATGAAACGTATGTGTACATAATCATGAACATAGGACTTCACAAAATTTCAAACAAACACTTTGATTCAATTTTGAGAAATTACAAATCTACTTTAATCATATTAAACAGGCCAATAACCCTATGTAAGAGACTAATCATATTAATCGATTATAAATCATGACCATGGCATATCACATATAATTGTTTTCATAAAACAATACACATAAAATCATAGATCTATTTCATATAGCATGTAAAGCATTTAATCAAATTAAATTTAGCATTCCAATTTCAATCCTAATCATGATAAACACGGCTCTGATACCACTGTTAGGTTTTGGGATTACAAACGCAGCGAAAAAACTTTATAAATCATCAAAACCCTAGCCTAGAATCCGTCTATCATGAAGGGATTAGAAACATATGAAATAGATTTACATACCTTAATGCGATTTATGTTGTTCAAAACGAATCTCAAAGATTGAATCTTTAAACCGTTTGATGAAACTTGGATCTTCTTCTTCCTTGTTCTACCTTGGTGATGAATCAACAATGGAGATCTTCAAGATTTAGGAGATAAAGTAACCTCCCTCTAAGGTGATCCACACAAGAACGAACCATGAACTCTTCTTATAGGATTGCTAGATGATCCTTCGATTGTTGAATCGATATTCAACGATCAATGGCTGATTATGGAATTGATTGGGTGTTTTGATTTTTGATTCTCAATAAAAATCAATGTTTTTGTGTTTCTAAAACTCAAAAAATGTTTGTCCATTGGCTGGGAGAAGGGTCCTATTTATACATTGTAAATATCCCTAACCTTTAGAGAGAAGAGTCCTAATCCAATTCAAAATCGGATCTGCTGATTTGTCAACATGCACGGCCGTGCACTTAAGTTTGCACGATTGTGCAACCTCTTGCACGGGCATGTCTACAAACTTGCACGACCGCTCCATTCAACTTGCACGTGCGCTCCAGATTACAACGCAAGGCCGTGTAAACGCTTTGCACGGGCTTGTCCTTTAATCTGCTCGGTCGTGCAACAGCCTCATATCCCAATTTCCAATTTTGAACCATTTTTCAATCCATTCTTTGTGTGTGACCCTTTAGGAATTATATTTATGTTGGTAGTGAGTCGAAACATTGACCTCACAAGACATAAGTGGTTTCTAGAAAACCATTACATCCACCCAATTAATATAACATCAAAGCTTGATTTTTCGATAGATCAAATGTCACAATCCCTTTGTCCATGATGTCATATTGAACATGAGTCATGGTCCATGTCAACTCATCTTGTTCAATGCTTTCTCGATTCCGAATATATTGATGATCCAAGTGCATTTGATCTCTATCAAATCTCTTGAGTGTGGCCACACATTTCATCAACACTATTTATCGATGGGCCCAATCAAACATATCTCTCAACGAGAGAGACAAATCCTATCTTGACTTATCATTCTTCCCTACAAGAATCCAATCGTGCCAATATAGCCCTTATTGCTATCCTATTAAAGATAGTGTTAGACTATATCAAACACGATGTTCATCATGTGGAAGACGATGATAATCTCAGGTACGAAGGATTCAATAACACGACTATCATGAGATTTAATCATGACATATATGACTATAAACCATGTCATAAATCTCATCGGTAGGTCATGTCCAGTACTTGTTCACTAGCAAGTACCCATAAGTGTAATGTGCATCACATGCATATAATCATCTCCATGATTATCCATTACCAACTTATACTAGTTATTCACAATAACTAGGGACACGGGTTATTATAATAAACATGCAAACATATAATAAGCCAAATAAACATTCTCTATAATAAATGATAAAGACGATTACATAGCGGTTTAAGTTATAAGTCAAACATAACTAAACGCCTAAGGCATTACGCCAACAACTGAATGTGCTAGTGAGTGCCTTGCACATTATGTCGCCCTCAAAGGAGACCAAGCACATTGTGGCCTCGAAATGCTGCATATGATTTAAGGCATTGGTCGCACATGAATACTTGTCCAATGTGGGCAATTTGAAACATACGAAAGGCCGTTGGTCGAGCAAATTCTGGGACAACGGCCGAAGAGTATTGTAGTTTCGTTCGACCTTCCCATTAGTCTCCTTCCTATCCGCTGAATGAACGCTCGCCGAATAAAAAAAATAGGGAGTCGTCACGCCGTTTTTAAGGAAACATTGAAAACCTTTTATTGAGAAAATGGGTTCGGGGGTCAGGTTACGTGTTGGGAAGAACTAAGAGTTCACCCAACACGCCTCGTCCGTAGACGAGTCTTTCTATGTTCAAAATTCAAGACATTCAATAAGTGTGTGCAAAGTGTATGTGACAAGATATGTGTAAAATGCATTTTAATGCTTCATTTTATTAATCAACAAGTAGAATTACAACTTGTGAGCCTTTTACTGTGGGAGGCCACATCCCACTTATAACTAAGAGGAACAAAGATTACAACTGAAACTGAACCTGCTGTAGAGGGCTTGTTGTGTCGCGTGACACAGGACCTGATGGGTCAGTTATGTCGCGTGGCACTACAAGACACTTTGCAGAGGTTTTACAAAATCAATCATTGAATTGAAACAGATCTATCCAATCACTCCAAATGAGTGTGGATATTGAAGATCCATGCTCTGTTTAGAATGATAATCAAACTAGATAAAACAACTTACAACTGAAGGATGATCTCTGCAGATGGACACGATGTGTCGCGTGACACAGGACTCCTCATGTCCAAGTGTGTCGCGTGACACATGTTTACCATCTGCAGAAACCTCACAAATTTGCAATTCAATCCAATAGAGACGAAATTAGATCAAGCTAATGCAACCATTCAATTCAGATAATTACGAATCAATAAGGGATTGACCAAGGGATGTGGATATGGGAGATCCACACTCCCTTGGCAATCAATCCACAAAAACCAATGGATCACATTATGAACATCAATTATATCAACCAAACAATTTAAACAGAGAGATGGCAGTTGCCACTTGAAAATCGGAGGTGGATGGAGCCTGATTATCAAGTGGAGGGATGGGGATTGCAATGAAGCAAGTAAATGAGAGAGAGAGGGATGGAGGGAATCGTTACCCTTGTAGATCCACCACCAATACACCAAGTTAGGTGTATTGGTCTTCAATTCAGCTTTTGGACGTGAGATTGAGCACAGATGGGGTGCTAGTCCTCGGATCTTCAAGTGGTGTTGGTTGTATGAAGGTAAGTAGGTGGTTTATGTATGAGGGATGAAGGAATTGGAAGGGAATTAGGAGGAGTTTGGTGTGTATGTTGTTATGGAAGGAGGAGAGAGAGAGGTTCTGGCAAAATTTCTACAGAGTGACCTTAGGGAGTGGAATTGGGATCCCAAAATGAGAGGCAGAGGTCCTATTTATAGCTGCTGTTGGTGGTCATGTTGTGTCGCACGACTTCATGCATCCACTTTCCATGCTTCGATTTGTCGCACGACTTAAGCAAGCAATAACTGTTTTTGGCGCCAAATGCTGCTTCTGGAATATTCTGAATTAATACCTTAAAAGTCTAAAGCAGTTAATTCCCTGTAGGTCCTTTAGCACGAGCAAAGTACCAAAAGGTACTTCCTTCGCGAGAAACTTATGAAATGTTTCCGGAAGTCTCAGAATAGACCAGGAATTTACCAAAATGCCCCCTAGTGCAATTTTATCATATTAAAATGCACCTATAAAGGGTTGGGAATTGAATTGGCGTACTTACAGAGCCCCTCGGCAACGTCACTTTTGGAAGAAGTGAGGTTGTCGATAAAATAAGACCCAATCCCAATGAGCAGCAAGGGATAAGGCAGAGGGCTGGACAGTGATCTGGGGAGATCGGATTGCTGGACCTTTGGAGAAAGGATTCCTACGTATCCCTAAGACGGAATCAAGCCAAATTGTAGTTCAGAAACAAAACTGACAAGAAGCAAGAAAGAGTAGAGATGTGCTTTCATGCCTTTGATGTGCTTACCTGTAGCTACCGAAGGGACTGATGTTACTGTAGGTGGTGAGTAGCTGCCGGAGGGTCTCATGCTACCACTGGTGAAAGGTTGTAGCTATCGGAGGGACTCATGCTGCAACTAGTGGTGGCGAGTAGCTGCTGGAGGGTCTCATGCTACCGCTGGTGTGGCTGCCGGGGGGTCTTAGTCCACCGCTGAGGGTCATGGATGCCGGAGGGACTCATACCACTGAGTGTTGGTGAGGGGTAGCTGCCAGGGGACTCACGCTACTGTTGATTCTGCTGGGGATAGGTGTAGCTGCCGGGGGGTCTGATGCTACTATCATTGTTGGTGGTATCGATTGTCGGAGGGGCTTAGACCACTGTTGTTGATGCCTTGTTGCTTCTGCCGAGTATGGGACGGCCTCTGTTGATGGTTGGTTGACTTTGGGGTCAGGAACTTTGCTTGGTAGGACAGGAGTTTCGCTTGCTAGGGAGCGAAGTTTTGCTGACGCTTAGGCGGGAGGGTCGATGATACTAATGAACGTTGCTTTGGGGAGACTGACGGATTTGCGACCTTTATCTCTGTTTTTGCTTCAAGGGGCAGTCCTTAAGATTTGATGGTGCTCAGTTGGTTATTTTACTTGCAGGGGTGGATGTAGCTGCCGGAGGGTCTTAGGCTGCAACTGTTGCTGGTGGTAAGTCTCCGTCCAACACGGGCTCTTGATGATCTTCCGTCCAACACGAGCCTTGATGGTAACTTGCTGTCTGATGCGGGATTTGATGAGGAAGATTTCGTCCAACACGGGTACTCTGATGAGGAATCTCCGTCCAAAACGGGAATCTAATGGTTTGCTCCTGTCGAACACGGGAAACTGATGATTTGCTTCCGTCCAACACAGGAATTTGATGGTTTGCTTCCGTCCAACATGGGAATCTGATGGTTTGCTTTCGTCCAAAACAGGAATTTGATGGTTTGCTTCCGTCCAACACAGGAATTTGATGGTTTGCTTCCATCCAACACGGGAACCCGATGGTTTGCTTCCGTCCAACACATGAATTTGATGAACCTTCCGTCCAACATGGGAAATTATAATCCTTCCGTCCAACACGGGAAATGATAATCCTTTCGTCCAACACGGTAAATGATAATCCTTCCGTCCAACACGGGCAATGATAATCCTTCCGTCCAACACGGGAAATGATAATCCTTCCGTCCAACACGGGCAATGATAATCCTTCCGTCCAACACGGGAAATGATAATCCTTCCGTCCAACACGGGAAATTTAAAATGTACCTTCCGTCCGACACGGGAATTTGGTGAACCTTCCGTCCTACATAGGAATTTTGATAAACCTTTCATCCGACACGGGAAATGATGATAATCTTTCGTCCAACACGGGCAATTTATGATAATTCTCCATCCAACACGGGAACTGATAATACTTCCGCCCAACACGGGAAATGATAATCCTTCCGTCCAACACGGGCAATTTGCTAAATCTGATGGGCATCTGAAACATCTTTTGACGAGCAATGCTTGGAGACTGGGCAGCTGAGGCTCTTTTCGACAGTGCTGATGAGTCTGAAGGTGGCGGGCCTGATGACGATGATAGAGGCAGAATATGCCACCTGCAGGATTTGAACTCCTTTTATAGATTGTGATTTGAGGAGCAGCCCTCACGATCAGATTATGATCACTTGATTATTGCACCCTGTGGGGGGGAAAAACACAACACTACTAGGCACTTTGCATTTTATTCGCTTGATTTGAAATTTTGCTTATGCATTATTAATCTTTTGTTGCACAAGTCCATCTCAGCTGGGGATGGAAAGGAAGTGAGGGTTTTGCATGGCTTGGCGAGCGGGTATGCATGTAGCAGTTGTGCTATGAGGGATCGTGTATGGAACATAAGTGTTTATGATGGGGTGGACCCTCTCCCATGAGGTGGGAAAATGTATGAGTGATGGATGATATGGTGCAGCTTAGGCAAGTTGGGGACGCTCCCGGGAGTACTGGTTGCAATAGGTCTGTTGCTGGTGAGAACAAAGTGTGTCGCGCATCCGAGACGGCAAGCAGCAGAGAATGTGCAGAGAATGATCCCGGCTTGATGAAGCCCCAGTTGATAGTGCAAAGCAAACCTGGAGGGAAATTTGGTAAGGAGAGCCTGAGGGATACCTTAACCAAAGCCCCAGCTTGAAGAAATTCCATGCAGCTTTATCGCAGACAGAGTCATCTTGCGGTCAAGGAGGCATCCATCATTTCAAACCGCAGTCAATCAGTCGCTGGACAAGACTCGGAAATGTTTATGTGCAGGGGCACGTCTTTCGAAGGTGGGAATGGATCCCGAATTTGTGTATGACACTCTTGCTTTTGGGTTTGACTCTTTTGGGAGAGTATAAGAATCACAAGGTATGGAAAAGTGTATGGAAGCCCCTGCTGACCGAGAACAGTGTTTGGTGTTGGTCCCAAAGGTGGCAACAAGGGTGAAAATACAGCTAGAGGGGGGGGGGTGAATAGCTGTTAAAAAATTTTCGCCCTCTATTAAAAACTAAACCTCTTGCTTACAAAATCCTCTTGCAGTTGATAACAGACTGCAAGTGATAGTGTAAAATGCACAGCGGAATTATAGAGTGTAAAGCGGTTTTAGAGGCGGTTTGTAAATTGCGGTTTTGATATGCGGTTTTGGGAAGTGCAGTTTTACAAACACGTGAGGTTTTGACTTTGTTAACTCCAAACACTATTTCACAATAATGGATAACTAAATAAAGATCAAACAGAGAAACAGAAAGATAATTAGTAAGCACAAGTAAATATAAATGCAGAAAGTAAGAACACAATATTTGGAGTGGTTCAATCGATAAACGATCTACGTCCACTACCAAGATGGTTAGTCTTGGATTTCTAAGAGAGATTTTATATTAAGTATTTGAGAGATTACAAAGTACAATAAAATCTTTTCTATGAAGAACAAATCCAAAACTATAACCAGTGTATCTCAAGTGTTTAATCTATGTGATTAGAACAAATGAGGTGTGTGTGTGAGGACAAGATCAAGGCTCTTTAAATCTGTGAGATGTAGAGCTCAATGATTCTTGAATGTGTTAAGGCTTGATTTCTGGGCTGGGGAATATTTCTTGAAGTATGAAGATGAAGATTCAAAGGGTTGAACAATTTCTGGGCAGAGCTTCAGCTTCTATGAACACAGCACTTCTCAATTTTTCAAGCAATCTTCAAATGGTGAAGATTAGGGGTATTTATACCCAAGTATCAAGAAACTAGCCGTTGGATACAGCTGTTGTAAGGACAGTACTTGATGCAATCTTATTGGTCCACAGCAACCACTTTTGTCCTTTGGTACAGCTGCTGCAGATAAAGCTGATCAGGCTCCAGCTGCAAGCAATGAGGTTAGGACACCTGTCACCTTTTCAAGATCCTTGCAGATCTTCTCTGACATTGAATCACGTGACAAGATTTGGTGGTTGACTTTTGATATTGCTGACGTGGATTCCAACGGATAAAAAGTGGTTTACATCAAGTAGCCAATCATTGGATGCGGTTGGTGAGACGCGGTTAGGAACATGCGGTTTTGCTACACCAGGAGGTTGCTTGGATGCGGTTGCATATGAACTGCACAGGTGCGGTTCAAGGGCGGTTGCATGCGGTTGGTTCAAAAGGCAGATTCAAGGTAGAACTACACTTGCGGTTTACAAGTGCGTTTCATAGGGCGGTTTTGAATACTGCTGGAACTGCAACCTTGCTTCCAATGAATCTTGTGCCAGTCTTCAAGCCTAAGATTAACCTATTCTATAAAATGGACTTAGCTAAAAAATTGAAGTCTAAGCTTCATTACATAGGGTCCTAAAGTCCTTAAAACAAACAGGAGGTTATGGTATCAATCAAATCTAATACAAAATAGGAGGGTTAAAACATGCATACCCAACAATCTCCCCCTATTTGATTGATGCCATTACCTACTATAACTAAAGCAATCATTGTACTTGGTAAAAACATGTCCATAAGAATTAACATGGTAATGCATGTCCCAAGTCAATGCACACACTTAGCTTAAGCTATAGATTTCTATACTTTCTAAAAGATAAAAACTTACAATATGGAAAGTTATAGAAATGCATTTAGTGCACTTAAAAATTGTGAGTTTAAGTTCAAAGTGCGGTTTAAACTGAATGTTTAAACATCAATTCAAAATAGTGATTTTAAGTTGGAAAATATTTGAATGAGGTTATCAACCATAAGAGGTTTCATTGTTCTACAAACAAGCGGTTTGATATGAACAAGGTTTTGGAACCAATGATGCATTTTTCATTACTACCAATGCGGTTACACTTACAATGGTAGAGAAGCAAAATACAAAGGTTTCAAAAACAAAAGAAAGTTGGACAAAAAAAATACATGGAGTGCGGTCCAACAAGACAAAATGAGGTCAGCAAAAAGGAAATAAATTACAAGAAAAGCGCGGTCCTAATGCTGACGCGGTCGGTGATGAGGCGGTTGATGATGATGACGCGGTTGCTCTCTCGGTTGATTCACTTCCTGGTTGGGCAACTGCGGTCCTGATGAAGGTCTGAAGGCTGAGCTTTCACCTCTGATATTTCTTCTTAAAGCTCTGAGGTCTTCAACCTGCCTTGCAAGAGTAGTCTCAATGGTTCGAAGTGCGGTTACAGATTCAAGAAGAATGTTCCAACAGCATCAACTGATCTAGAGTTTGCATCAACACTCTCCTTGATCTGAGTAGTGAATCCTTCAATGCAGGCCTTCAAAGAATTGTAGAATGTGAAGATCTCATCCTGAATGGCCACAGTTTGAGTAGATAGAGCATCTCTCAATGGGTCCAGATCAACTGTTACATTCAGATTGGACTTCAATTCTTTGATGGAGTTGTCAAGCTTGAGGTTGAAGCATGCCTTGAGGTTCTCAAATCTGAAGGAAATGTCACCATCAAAAGTGGTTACCTGCTCCTTGATACTGTCTCCCACTATGTTGAGGTCAACATTTATTCTGTCTTTTAGGGAGTCCAGTTCAGTGAAGATTTTCAGCTGCAAGTCATCCAACGCGGTTTGAGTAGGGGCGGCTGAGGTGGATGCTTGCTGCGGTTGCGGTTGAGGATGGGAATCTTCAAGAGTTTTCATGAAAGAAATCAGAGCAGCATTGGTTGAAGAAACAAACTCATCAGATAGCTTGGAAAGCATCTCTTGGAGTTGAGTCTTAGAAACCGCATCACCCATAGCTTTGAGCACTCCTCTTGCTAAATCTTCTTTAAACGCTTGAAAGCACTCAGTAGCTGCGGTTTTGACAGCTTCTGTGGAAACTCTCTCCCCCTTAATGGCATCAATCATTTGGGCTTTCATGATTGCCAGTTCAGTGGCTTGAGAGTCCACTTTGGAAAGAAGGATGCGGTTGGAGGCTTCAAGGTTGGCATTGGATGCGGTTAAGGCCATGTTAGATTCAGTGAGTTTAAGCATATGGCCTTGGTTTACAACCAACTGTGATTGAATCAGTTGGAGGGTGGAAAGAATTTGGAGGTAGTCAGAAGGAGCGGTTTGAAGGGTTGGAATTTGGGTAATTGAGGGAGGAGGTTGAGATTGAGTTGGAGGGGCGGTTTTAGGTAAAGGGTTTAGGAGGGTTTGAAATATACGGCTGGCAGGGATAGTGAATTCAGAAGCGGTTGATGGAGGAATAGGTAGTGTTTGGGGTAAAGTTGTAGGTGCGGTTGAGAAGGTAGGAATTGGTGCGGTTTGAGTAGGTGCGTTCGAAGGAGGAGGTGGAATATTTGTGGTTGGAATTCCAGAAGTGATAGGGTTGGAATTTGAGGAGGAACTGGTAGTGTGAATTTCAACAGAGGGGGTTTTCTGTTGAATAGGTGTAGTTTGTGGAATGGGGGAAGTTTGAGTAGGTGGAGGAGTATTGACGCGGTTAGGGGATGGTGATTTAGGAGGAGGGGAATTTTCAGGAGGTGGAGTAGGCTCGCGGTTTTGGTTAGAAATGGAGATGGCTGGAGTGAGATGGGAGTAAGGCGGTGTTTGGGCGCGGTTTGAATGGTGAATGGATGGGGAGCGGTTGGAATGTTGAGGTGATGGAGTTGGGGATTTGTTCTGGCTAGAAGAAGAATGAGATTGGGTAGAGGATTTTGATGATGAACTTGTAGAGGAAGGGGAACTGGAATGGGATGAAGATGGTGAAGGAGTTGGCTGTTTAGAAACGCGGTGAAGAAAGCGTTTGGGGCCTTTGATAGGGGTCCTTTTCTGGGCAATCTGCTTAATCCTTTTTGGTTTCTCCCCCTGAGCGGTTGCAGCTCTTTGCGGTTGAGGAGGAGAATGCGGTTCAGGAGTTGGTGCTTTGGCAGGGGATTTTACTGGGGATGGATGATGGGAGTGGATAGGAGATTGAGGAGGGGTTTTGGTAAGCGGTTTGGTTTGTTGCGGTTGAGAAGGAGGCGGTTGGGGAATTGGATCCTTGGATTTTCCTTTGGCCGCTTCCCTCTCACCCTTTCCCTCTCAAGTCTCTCAAACTCACCTTTGTAGAAGATAGACAACTCCTCATCACCATCCCGGCCAAATCACCCGAGTTTGCTTGGCCTTCTTAGCCCTGGCCACTAATGGAGCAATGGCATTATCCTCTTCTTCTCCTTCATCATCCTCATCAATGAGGGACATCTTCTTTTTCTCTTTCTCTTTCCTTGGCTTCTTCTGGCTTGGGCCTCGCACCCGCCCGAACCACGCGGTTGAGAGGGTGCGGTTGAGGTAGGCTTAGGGAGTGGTTCTGCAGGGGCCTTCCTCTTCCTTGAGGCCTTCTTAATAGCTTTTCCCAAAGGCGGTTAAGCAAAGAGTGTGGTTCATTTCAACATACATTTCCTTGTTCTGGGAGGTATCAGCATCATAGATGGCCTTATAATCATCATTCCCAAAAGATCTTCTGAAGGAATGCATAGCTTTTAGGCCAAAAGATTCTTCAACACCCCAATCGACACATAATTCTGGGGTGGCAATCCTAAGATCCTCCAAATGCTGAAAGTTCCCAAAGATTGCGGTCAGCACTCTCCCAAAAGGTCTCCACCTTATCTTCTCATTCTTGACTTTAAGCTGATACGCATCAATGCTGCTAGCAATCTCTCTCATCAAGATCTTGGGCCAATGAAGCTTTATGCCATTGTAGATGGCACAAAGAAGATTGCCATTGATGAGAGGTGAAGTTGTTGTGGTTGCCGCGCCTTCCCACAAACGTACTTCCCAACAAGGTAGCACAGGTGGCTCATCATCTCACCAAGATCTCTTCGTGGCGTAGTCTTGTAATGGCCAAAGAAGAGAATCTAGCTTTCCGTCGAGTTGAACAGTAGCATCTTGGACCTCCCGAGAAACTTCAACCGGGGCACCATACATGAAAATCGTAAGTGCTCCCGATGTCCAAGTAGTCTATGGAGACTCGAATCCTTCAACTTCTCCCACCAAATTGGGGATCTTGCTACCATCGACAAATTTCGCCTCTCCTTTCACCGCGGTTTCATAGAACTCGGTCAATGAAGGAGGGAATGGTATAGGTTTGATTTTTGTTGAAAAGGGGAAGGATTCCGTGCTTGCATCTTCCTCATCATCTCTCTTCCTGCAGCATCGACCGCAACTCGGTTCATTTATCTCCCAACCTCGGGCAGAAATACTTGGTATTCTACAAATAAAACACTCAAGTTAGAACACTTTTAGGAAAATCACAGCTCATATGCGGTTGGGGCACACATGCGGTTGGCAATAGTGCGGTTTTGGAAATGAAAATTTCCAACCACAATGAAACCGTGAACACGTGTAGGAAACTAATAAGAAAAACACAAAAGTCTATACTTAGTACGTGGCATTGTAATCCAAAATTATCCCACACCGCAAGCGGTGCTTAGAGAGGAAATTTATGGTGTCCAAATTTATATACTTAGTAAAACTTAAGTAATTTTCTAGCATGCGGTTTGAAAATGTATATGCGGTTTTCAAAGATGCGGTTTAGAAGTGAAAAACATGCGGTTCGTAGATGCGGTTTTGAAACAAGAATTAAGCAATTATAAGTGCGGTTTCAAAACATAGCATGCGGTTCAAAGGCATGCGGTTCAAACATGCAACAAGGTAAAATTTTCGTAAATTTTCTAAGTATGGAAAAACAAGTTTGAAAATTAGGTTAACCCAAAACATAAGAAATTTCGAAAAACATGATGAACATTCACATGAGTGCATGAAGAACATGAAGAACCCCAAGAACAGAGATTTGAAAAATGTTAACCAAAATGAACAAATAACATGTCAAAATGATCACATTGAGCAAGAGATTAACAATATAACAATAAAAACATCTACTTTGCTCGAATCACCTTAAAATGTAATAAAATGTAAAGTGGGTTTCAAACTTAGAAAGTTTTGAAATTCAAAATCAGTGTTCAAAATGTTGATTGATCATAAAATAAAGTATATAATCAAACAAATAAACAAAATCCGAACATAACCTAACAATTATCATCAAAAATAATCAAGAGATGAAGCATATATGAACAAAAGTAGGTCATGTTGTTCGAAGCTTAAAAAAAATTCAACAATGGCAGAAAACGAGATGAACATATATGATTTGCAGAAGATAAAAAGGTTAAGTTCAAGAAATCATACCATGTCTTCAATGGGTTTGGGAGCCATTGATGAAGAAAAACTTAGAAATTTATGAAGATATGAAGAATAAGTTTGGTGAACTCTGACAGATAGTACGATGACAGAGGAAGAAGACAGTGAAAAGTTTGAAAAGGTGAGTTGTGTCTTCTATTTATAGGAAAGGATTAGGGTTTGGCAGATGAAAGGACACATTAGCTTCACCAACTCAGTGAATCATTGCAAATTAGCACCCTTTCAGCTTCATCCCATCAACCAATGACTACGACATGAAGGCCATTTAATGCTAATGTTCCCTTTGCATTGAATGCTCTTAAAATTTAAATTTTCGTGGGAAAACATTTGCAAATAAACCCTTAAAGAAAAAAAATAAGGACTGAAAAATAAATAAAAAGAAGTTGAACACATTTTTTTTTTTTTTTTTTTTTTTTTAACATAAGCAAAAGTTAGAAATTACTCCAAGTTGAAACGCGGTTGAGGTCCAAGCGGTTGAGCCGCAAAGCATGCGGTTTGAGTGAAGCGGTTGGGCCGCGGTGCGGTTGGATATCCTTGCGGTTTGGTACACGCGGTTCAACAAAGTGGAATTGAAACTATACTCAACAACCAAGTTAGTTAATAAAAAGAATGGAATTTATTTAAGTTCAAGCATACCCATTTCTCCTCTAAGGAATGAAAACCTCTTGGAGTCAAGAGCCTTTGTGAGGATATCGCAATCCGTTGTCTGTCCCCACGTACTCTAAATGGATATTCCTCTTCTACATGGTCTTTGAGGAAATGATACTTGATATCAATATGCTTGGTCTTGGAATGCATGACAGGTTGTTGGAGATCCGAAATGGTTGAAGTGTTGTCACACATGATAGGGCAATTCCCTTCATGGATTCCATAGTCTACCAACCGCCGCTTCATCCAAAGGATTTGACAAAGAACAACTACCAAAGAAGAATATACTCGGCCTCCGTGGTTGACACCGAAACCGAAGCTTGCTTCTTTGCCCAAGCAACTAGTCTATTCCCGAGGAAATGACAAGTACCACTAGTGCTTTTCCTCGTCAATAGTACAAGCCGCATAATCTCGCATCCGAATAACCTACAAGATCGAAGTTCGAATCTTTGGAATACCAAAGTCCAAGGTTAGTGGTTCCGTATAAATAGCGGATTATACGCTTGATCGCAATAAGATGTGCTTCTCTAGGATCTCGCTTGGTAGCGTGCACATACACGTACACTAAACATGATATCCGGCCTACTAGCGCTAAGTAAAGTAATGAGCCGATCATACCTCGATATAAAGTCTGATCAACTTTCTTACCTTTGAGATCTTTATCTAGCTTATTGCCGGTGGCCATAGGAGTATCATAGGCTTTAGCATTTTCTAGTCCAAACTTCTTTATCAACTCCTTGGTGTACTTGGCTTGGCTGATGAAGATACCTTCTTCGCATTGCTTGATTTGAAGCCCGAGGAAGAAAGTTAATTCTCCCATCATGCTCATTTCAAACTTGCTTTTCATTAGCTTTTCGAAATGCTTACAAAGCAACTCATTAGTAGAACCAAAAATAATATCATCGACATAAATTTGAACAAGTAAAGTATGCTCATTATATTTGGCAATAAAAAGAGTTGTATCGATTTTACCACATTTAAATCCTTTTTCTAGTAAAAATTTAGAAAGAGTCTCATACCATGCCCTTGGAGCTTGCTTAAGTCCATACAAAGCTTTCTGGAGTTTGTAGACATGATTGGGAAATTTGGAGTCTTCAAATCCAGGTGGTTGGGCAACATACACGGTTTCTTGCAGTTCGCCGTTGAGGAATGCACTCTTTACGTCCATTTGATATAACTTGAAATGCTTGAAAGAGGCGTAGGCTAAGAAGATTCTGATAGCTTCCAATCTTGCAACTGGAGCAAAGGTTTCATCATAATCAATTCCTTCTTCTTGCCTATATCCTTGTGCAACCAACCTTGCTTTATTCCTAGTGATGCTTCCATTCTCGTCCATCTTATTTCTAAATACCCACTTAGTTCCTATCACTCCTTGATCCTGAGGTTTAGGCACCAAAGTCCAGACCTTGCATCTTTCAAACTGGTTGAGTTCTTCTTGCATAGCAACGACCCAACTGGAATCTTGGAGTACTTCACCAATCTTCTTGGGTTCAACTTGAGATAAAAGTGAAGTATGCTCGTCATAGTTCGATCTCCTTGTTTGAACACCGGAAAACAGGTCACCAATCACATTTGTGAGGGGGTGACTGCTGACTTCACGAACCTCCGGGTAAGTCCGGTTGGACCGAGGTTTGTCAAGATCTTCAATTGGAACGTCGTTATATCCTTCAAATAAGTCATGGAATGTAAGTTGACGAAGAGGTTCTATAAGCCGGATAGGGAATTTTCAACTTCTTCTTCCCTTGCAGTTGCATCCGGAGTAGAAACTTCAAAGTGCGGTTTCAAAATTGCGGTTTGAGGAATGTCAGTTGAGGGTGCTGGATTTTGCGGTTGAGGTTCAGTGCGGTTTGGGATGGTTCACCTGGTTCATTATGCTCAACAAAATCATCAGCAACAATTGGAGCCAAATGTGGCTCAAGGAGAGAATGCTCATCAAAAGTAACATGGACAGACTCAACTATTTTTAAACTAGTTTTATTGAAAACACGAAAAGCTTTTGAATGTTTAGCATACCCAACAAAAATACCTTCGTCGGCCTTGGCTCCGAATTTACCTCTATTTTCTCTTCCGTTGTAGAGGACAAAACATTTGCAGCCAAAGATCTTGAAGAATGCAATGTTGGGGGTTCTTCCTCGCCAAAGCTCATAGGGAGTCTTGTTATAGGTTTTGTTGATGAGGGAGCGGTTCTGAGTAAAGCATGCGGTATTGATTGCTTCAGCCCAAAAATACTGAGGTAGCTTCGCTTCAGATATCATTGTTTTTCCAGCCTCAATCAACGTCCTATTCTTCCTTTCCACAACCCCATTTTGTTGTGGAACACCAGCGGTTGAAAAATTGTGATCAATCCCATGGTCATCACAATACTGAGCAACACCGTTGTTCTTAAATTATGTTCCATTATCTGATCAAACACTAACGATGTCATCTTCTTTTTGAGTTTGGAACGGTCTAAAAAGTGCGGTGAGAATCTCATAGCAGTCATCTTTGGAAATCATCATCTCAACCCACGTATATCTTGAGTAATCATCCACCACCACTAAAGTATATCTATTTCCTCCAATGATGGTAGTGGTTACAGGTCCAAACAAATCTATGTGAAGCAGTTATAAGCATCTTGAAGTTGATGGAGCGGTCTTGCTGGTGAAAGACGACGCGGACTGCTTACCAAGCTGGCATGCACTGCATTTCTCTGGATGGTGGTCAGCCACTTTGGGTAAACCACGAACGAGGTTTTCCCTACCAATCTTTGCAAGATACTTGAAGTTCAAGTGGCTCAACCTCTTGTGCCATAGCCAACTATTTTCGCTCACATTCTTGGCTACAAAACAGAGATTAGTAATACTACATGCAGAATTTAGATCAATAATGTAAATATTACTCTTACGAATCCCTGTGAGTAGGGTGACGCCGGAAATGCTGTCTTTGATAAAGCAATTTGATGACGTGAAGTTGCAAAGCATTCCTTTGTCGCAAAATTGAGAAATTGAAAGGAGGTTGTGCTTGAGTCCTTCAACAAGAGAAACCTTCTCAATGGTTAGGTTTCCTCTCCTTATAATACCATATCCAATGGTCTTGCCTTTGTTGTTGTCACCAAAGGTTACAGATGGACCACTTGCTTCAACGACATCTTCAAGTAATGATCTATCTCCAGTCATATGTCTTGAGCAGCCACTATCAAGATACCATTCATTATCCTTGGAGTGACCAGCCATGAAGCAGAGGACCTGAAATGTAAACATTAAGAACGAGGTCCCCCTTTATTTCTTGGGTCCTGAAGTTAGCAACCCTTTACAACCCACACCTACTTGACAGAAGGAGGTTTGCTCTTCCTGGCATTGGGTGTGAACCGCAAAAGGCATTCTGCAGCCTTGTGACCTAAACCATCACACACAGAACATTTATAAAAGCTACAAGCATCATGAGGTTTTACTAACTCCTTACTCTTCTTAGGAGTTGCATGCGGTTTGGGACAAGGAAGCGGTTTGGGAGGTGCGGTTCCAGCCTAACATTCCAAATTCGATACAAAGGGAACAGGCTTTGGTTTGACCACGTATTTCGGGAACGCTATTCTTGCTTTTGAAGGCGGAGGAGCGGTCGAAGAAGAGACGCGGTCGACCTAGAGTTAGCAGAACCGCCTTTTCCACCGAAGTGGTTGGAGCAGGATTCTACCAATTCCATAAGCCATTTCCTCTTCAGTGCTTCCACAGAATTCTTATGTTTCAACACAGAATTCTTCCCATATTGCTTTCCTTTAGGGTAGACATAATTTACTTGTCTTGCTTTACCCTTACCCTTAGCAAGCTTCTCCTTGGGAATTTCTTTAGTTAGTTCTGGAAATTCCTCATCCTTTTCACTCGAGGATGCACACTTCTCTTCTTCCTCGCATCCAAACCCTAGACCATCCTTAGTTCCAGGAGGAACTTGGAAGTCCAAGATTTTATCCTTGGTGGATTGAGACTTGAGCCACGAATCAATAATCTTTTGGCGATCTTCGATTTGGGTTACCAAGTCATCATTCCCGAGTTGAAGTGCGGCAACCTTAGTTTCAAGGATGCGGTTTTGATCGCAAGAGGAGTCATCTCGTTTGATTTGGTCCTTAAGATTAGAAATTTCGAGACCTCATCAGCGCTTTTCTCCGTCTTGTACGATTAAGTTCATCATGAGCTAAGCTTAAGGCTTTCTTAAGATTTGAGAATTGATGGATCACCATTTCAGCTTCCTTGAACATCTTTTCATGTTCCATGGGAGAAACCTCTTCCACCACCTTTTCAAAATTTTCTTTGGAATAGCTTTTGAAGGTGGAGCAGCTTTTAGATGAGAAAATGGGACGTGAATACTAACAATTTCCTATCTTAACGCTAGGAGTAAGTTTAATATCATCATCCAATTTATAATTTGGAAGTTTTGCAAAAACCTCCTTTTCTTCCATATCGTGCAACTCAAATGATTCGTAATCCGAGTCATCGAAGCTTCGCAATTAAGCTGCAGGTTAACCTCTTCGGTTTCACCGTCACTTCCATCCTCGTAACTGTTTCAATCCAAGTTGCTAATTCCTTGGAATTCTCTTCCTCCTCAAGAACCATTCCCTTACGATGAGAAAATTTCGAAGGAAAAGTTTTCTTTTTCATGTATTCATATTTAGGCCGTGGACACTCGGATGCAAAGTGGCCAGTGTTTTCTACAGTTGTAGCAAACCAAGTCACTCTTCTTCTTTGTATCTGCAGCCCTAGAAAATGTTGCAGGAGGTTTGCCTTTTGAAAATGATTTTGTGAGAGGTTTTGAAGATTTTCTAAATTTTTGGAATCTTTTCACAAACATGGCAAAATCATCATCATCCATCTCGATGAGTGATGAGGTTGATATGGAAGGATCAGTGGTTTGATTGGATGTGGATGGTTTCTCTTCATGTTCCACTACAGACATAGAAAGCGATTTGGTTTTCCCTTCTATCTCTTCAATATGATTTAATTTAAGTTCATAAACTCTAAGATTGGCATACAAGTTACTTAACGACCAAGTACCCAATACTTTGGAGTCTTCTAGAGAGGTAGCCTTATTTACCCATCTAGAACCTAAAGCAGATAGGAAAGTCATATTGATTTCCTTATCGGTTAAAGTTTTACCAAGAGATCTACAAGCATTAACTACCTCAACATAGCGATCGTAGGTTTGACGCAAGGTTTCGTTGGGTTTTCTGTTGAAGTTGTTGTAGGATCTTTCAACAGTGTATAATTTGTTTTCCTTGCACTCTTCGTCACCTTCGAGGTAGCTCTCTATGGCATCCCACATCTGCTTTGCGGTTTTGAGGTACATCACTTTCTGTAGAGTTGATACGGGGAGGGTCCCAGAAATGATGAACCTCGCCTTGCTGTCCAAGGCAACTAATCTCTTCTCTTCATCCGACCACTCATCTTTTGGCTTTTTGACCTCTGGAGTTTCAGCATTGGTGGTTGCATCAGTGTTAGCCTTCATTGGAATTAGAGGGCCATTGATCACGCACTCCACCAGCATTTCATCTATAGTTTCCAAATGAATAAGCATTCGGCACTTCCAGATGTCAAAGTGGTCTTCGTCCAACATTGGAATGTGTGAATAGTTAACAGTAGTCATTGTCTTTGAGGTTGCCATATCGAATCGGCACACAAGCTGTTAAGCTTGAAAAACTGTGGTTTTAAAATGTGTTTAGCTCTGATACCACTTGTTGGTCCCAAAGGTGGCAACAAGGGTGAAAATACAGCTAGAGGGGGGGGTGAATAGTTGTTAAAAAAATTTCGCCCTCTATTAAAAACTAAACCTCTTGCTTACAAAATCCTCTTGCAGTTGATAACAGACTGCAAGTGATAGTGTAAAATGCACAGCGGAATTATAGAGTGTAAAGCGGTTTTAGAGGCGGTTTGTAAATTGCGGTTTTGATATGCGGTTTTGGGAAGTGCAGTTTTACAAACACGTGAGGTTTTGACTTTGTTAACTCCAAACACTATTTCACAATAATGGATAACTAAATAAAGATCAAACAGAGAAACAGAAAGATAATTAGTAAGCACAAGTAAATATAAATGCAGAAAGTAAGAACACAATATTTGGAGTGGTTCAATCGATAAACGATCTACGTCCACTACCAAGATGGTTAGTCTTGAATTTCTAAGAGAGATTTTATATTAAGTATTTGAGAGATTACAAAGTACAATAAAATCTTTTCTATGAAGAACAAATCCAAAACTATAACCAGTGTATCTCAAGTGTTTAATCTATGTGATTAGAACAAATGAGGTGTGTGTGTGAGGACAAGATCAAGGCTCTTTAAATCTGTGAGATGTAGAGCTCAATGATTCTTGAATGTGTTAAGGCTTGATTTCTGGGCTGGGGAATATTTCTTGAAGTATGAAGATGAAGATTCAAAGGGTTGAACAATTTCTCGGGCGTAGCTTCACTTTCTATGAACACAAAGACTTCTCAATTTTTCAAGCAATCTTCAAATGGTGAAGATTAGGGGTATTTATACCCAAGTATCAAGAAACTAGCCGTTGGATACAGCTGTTGTAAGGACAGTACTTGATGCAATCTTATTGGTCCACAGCAACCACTTTTGTCCTTTGAGTACATTCTGCCGCAGATAAAGGCTGATCGAGGCTCAGTGCAAGCAATGAGGTTAGGACACCTGTCACCTTTTCAAGATCCTTGCAGATCTTCTCTGACATTGAATCACGTGACAAGATTTGGTGGTTGACTTTTGATATTGCTGACGTGGATTCCAACGGATAAAAAGTGGTTTACATCAAGTAGCCAATCATTGGATGCGGTTGGTGAGACGCGGTTAGGAACATGTGGTTTTGCTACACCAAGAGGTTGCTTGGATGCGGTTGCATATGAACTGCACAGGTGCGGTTCAAGGGCGGTTGCATGCGGTTGGTTCAAAAGGCAGATTCAAGGTAGAACTACACTTGCGGTTTACAAGTGCGGTTCATAGGGCGATTTTGAATACTGCTGGAACTGCAACCTTGCTTCCAATGAATCTTGCTCCAGTCTTCAAGCCTAAGATTAACCTATTCTATAAAATGGACTTAGCTAAAAAATTGAAGTCTAAGCTTCATTACATAGGGTCCTAAAGTCCTTAAAACAGACAGGAGGTTATGGTATCAATCAAATCTAATACAAAATAGGAGGGTTAAAACATGCATACCCAACATTTGGTTCTATCTTCCTATGATGTAGAAAGAGAAGACTTGTCGAGACACTTGAAAACTTGTCTTATTCGTGATGATCACAAAGATGCTTAAAACCCTTTATTGATGTTCGGGTTAGTCAACCACCAAAGCTGATATGAACAAATACTTCAATTAATCATGAGGAGAAAGCCCACTGATATCGAGAATCAAACTTCGAAGGATGGAAAGTGTATGGGAATGGTCCTTGAGGAGACCGGATTTTCTGAGATCTGTTTGTGATTTCGACCGGACTAGTTATGGTTGCCTACGTTCCCCTCCATGGGAGGAGCTCAGGTCGCCGTAGTTCGGGCTTATCCCAAATGAAGAGAATGAACGTTGTAATTCGAGGATCTGAGGACCTTTGAGGATTTGGAGAATTGAAAAAACATGTCCTCTCTGAGGACCTTTGAGGATTTGGAGAATTGAAAAAACATGTCCTCTTGGAGTGTCGATGGGAAACACGGATGTGAAGCCCCAGTGGGACGTCCACGACAAGTGTTTGCGAAGGAGAAATGAAATATTCTCACATGAAATGTCGAATGAACAGATGGAATTTGCACAATCTTCGCTTGATGGTCTGAAACTGTTATCCGGTAGGAACTGCGACTGGGCTTCAGGGTTTTGACCGGTCTTCGGGTGATTTTGGAATATCATGACCTCTTAGGATGAGAGGTCGGCCGGGCCTTTTACTGACTGAACTTCTAAAGATGAGAGGTTGGCTTGCAGGGATGTATTTGGGATTTCTAAGGTGAGGGAATTGATTTGCCTCTAAGAATGAAAGGTCAATCTTGACTTTGGCCAAAGGCAAGGGTAATGGTAGTGGGAATGTCCTCTAAAATCGAGAGGACGGCTTGGGATCGGTTAGAGGTAACGGTGAGAGGACATCTGTGTTGTCTCTTTATTCACTCCGAGACTCCTCTTGACTAACGATCGGATCCTTTGACTTTTTCTTTTGAGAGGATCACTAGGGACTATGCTCTCTTTCTTTTCTTTTTTCTTCTTTTTTTTTTGTATTTTTGTCTTTCTCTTTCTCTTTTTTTTTTTTTTGAGAGGAGAATTTCAGCTAGCCCCCCAGGATGGATCATTGCTTTCCGTCGTTCTTGAGCTTGGAGCAGGTCGATCTTTCTTTTGCATTGTGAGAGCCTCAAGGATAGTCCTTCTTCTTCTGGCGATGGCTAAATGGGTTTCAAAACATGCCGATCTTGAACCTAAGGGGTATTTTTTAGTGAGGGTGAGGTAATGGTTTTCCTAAGGGTGAAAGGTTTCAACTGCAGTCCCTACCGGATGATCCGAATGATATTGAGTCTTCATTTGCTTGCTTAAGTTTACTCTGAGAAGGATTCATGCAGATTCATCGAGCAACGAGATGGTGATGGCAAAGGAAGACATGTGAGCACAGGAGATGCGAGATGGGGAGTTGGTGAGCCCCAATTTGGGAAGGATATCAGTAGATTTTCTCACTCCAATCAATTTAAACATTAGTCATTTCAAAGCATTAGTCGGTGAGCAGCACAAGTGATCATTTGGAATAAGATCATTTCAATTGAGCGTAATGTGGGTGTGCAAGTTATGCCTTGAGTCTAGCAAGAAAAGAAATAAAGACTTTTATTACTATAAACTCATAACATGGACTTTGACAAACTCATGACAATGGGAAAGACATTCTAGAACCTACGACGCTGACTGACTGACTTCGTCGGATGGGACGTCCTCTGAATTTTGCTGGCATCACGGAAGAGGATTGGTAATCACGTTAGGGCGAGCCTTCTCAATCTTACCCTCATCGACGAGCTTCTGAATGAGCACTTTCAGGGGAGTTCAATCATTGGTGTCATGGCCCGAATACTGGTGATATTGGCAATACTTGATGTGATCTAAATCTGGATTGGGTTTGACAGGGTTGTAGTTCTCGAGGGGCTTGATCATCCCGGCCTTAACCAAACCATTGAATGCCTCCTCAGTAGTCATACCAAGATCGTCATACTTCATCTTTTAGCGAGGTGGAAATCTCCCGATGCTTTGACCAAATCTTCCTCCCTGAAGGCTGTTGACACTGTTGTCCTTGGCTACCTCTTTCCCTTTCGGGGCCATGTAAACTGGATTTGCTGACCTATAGCGATAACCACCATCATTACCAGCATTGGTGTTCGAGACAGTATTAAAGAGTCTATTTTCACTGCGGGCTCCCATTCCCACCATTTCTCGCAGGTCGGGATACCAACCACTCCCAATAGCTTCACGGAGAACAAGCTTCACACATGACAGAAAGATGTCTTTTTAATCCTGCAACGGGATTGGTTCAGACAGCTCATTAAGCTTAGCATTCCACCTCTTGTAGAACTCGGTGATTGACTCATCCTGTTTCTGAATTGTATCGACCAAGTCATCCCTAGTTGTACGCCATTCAAGGTTTCCATGATACTTTTCAAGAAAGGCCTCAGTGGTCTGACTCCAAGTAGATCGAGCTTCTAGCTTAAGAGTTAGAAACCATGTCAAAGCAGGTCCTTTGAGCGTGAGATAAAAGTACTGAGCCATAAACTCGGGAGTATAACCCATTGCCCCCATAGTCATCACATATGTGTCTATATGAGTTTTCGGGCATGCTGAGCCATCGAATTGTATCTTGGGCATCTTGAACTTATAAGGAAGAGGCTTCACTTGTCCTGGATCAACAACTTTGAGTCCACTTGACCCTACAGTCAACTTGTCGATTTGCTGATGCATCTACTTCAACAGTACAATCACCTCCGGAGTCATCCCGGGAAGCTGAGGAAGAGTGGGAGAAATAGTTGAAGAAGGCTCAAAACTGGCTGGTTGGAAGAGAGACAGCTGAGTTGTTCCAGAAACTGGTGGTAGACTGAAGGGTGCTGGAGCTGACAAATAGTTAAACTGACCGGTTGGAGAATTCTGATTCTACGGAAAAGCACTAACAGGCATGTAAGGAGCTGACCCCGGATATTGCAGAGGTGACGAGCCAAATCCAAAAGCTGAACCCATCAAAGGTTGAGACTGATATCCCTGAGATTGAGGCTGGCTAGCTGGAAACTTCAGAAATCCATCTTGGTTGAACTGGTTCTGGGAATAAGGATGCTGATTCGGATACTGGGCGTTACCCTGGAAGTGAGGACCATGAAACAGACCCTGCTGATACTGAGAACCTGAAAACAACTCGCTCTGACTGTTCGGAAATTGGGACCCAAACTGGCTTAGAGGCACAGGAGCATTGAGAATTGGTGAGGAGGTCAAATCATGGAAGACCGGCTGTGTTCCTCCAACTGAACCAAAACTTGCTTGAGGTTTCGACTGCACACCATGACTCGGGACTTGATGATATGTCGGAGCAAAAGGAGGAAGGGAGACATTCCTGGTCTCGACATCAAACTCGTTGGCATCAGTAACCTCCTCATAAGTCCCATCAGCACGTCAGATCACAGCAATACCACGGCTTCTCATTGCTTCTACGAACTTAGAATGTATTGCCTCTTCTCTGGCTTGAGCGAGTAATCGAGCCTCACGCTCTCTAACTAGAACGGCTTCCAAATTAGTCCTCATCTCTTCCATGGACAGTTCATGCATGCCTTGTTGACCTGCGGCAGATGAACCCTCAAATTGAGTAGTCATACCCTTTTCCGCACTAGACATCTCTGAAATTGAATCGGATGCGAGCTCTGCTGACACTGCAACTGCCTCAAGACGCGAACTAAACGAGCACCGGGAATCGGATCGCGCACCCAACTTGCCTTAACTGGAGAGGAGAGAGAGAGTATAAGGCGGAGGATAGAGAACTTTGAGATGGTATGGGAGAGGGAGGAGTACGAAAGGAGATGGACTCATGCAACATCTTATTAGTGTTCAAGTAGAAATGATGTCTTTTAAATCCTATGAACGGTTGGGAAAGGCTAATCCTTTATTTCACGCAATCTAGACCTCGGGGGAACCTAGGACACATCATCCAAAAATACACCAAATGTATTGATTAAAAAATAATAATAGGCAATAATACCTAATCAAAATCGAAGCATCTATGGGACGGACGAGCAGCCCCAATTTCTGGAGAAATTTGGGCAGCATAACGGGTATTCCTGAAGAATTTCAAGGAAAAATCCGGCATGACCTCTCGTCGGTGCACGTTGACAAAGCGACATGATCTCTCGTTAGAACATGCCACGGGAACGACATGTCCTTTCGTGAAACCATGTTGCGTTGGCAATATGCCCACACGTGCTAGGTTTTGGGGTAGGTACGAAAGCTTATTATAAATTTTGAAACAATTCATTTTAGTGTATTTGAAAATGTCGTGTCAAAAACCAACCATTTTGGGTGAGGTTTAAATGTGTGGCGCCCCCTATGATGCACTAGGGGGATAGGTTTGATATTAGGCACTCAAGCGTAGGCGAATTTCATGGCCGTTTGCGATGCCGTCAATCGCACCCGAGGGTTCTAGATCTACGTGATGTAGTGTGCGGATGACTATCTTCCTTTATTTTGCGAAAAAAATATTTTTTTTATATATTTTTTTTTATTTGAAAAGGGGGATAAAAGGAAAGCCACACACACACACCCCCACAGGGAACAATAATCAAGGATCAACAATTTGATCATGGGACAGCCCCACAATCACAACCTGCATCAGAGTCCAACACCTGCAAAATGGTCACTTCTGTCGCATGACACAGAACAACTAAGGCACATTATGTCGCGTGACAGAAGAAGCCACTTCCAAAATTCTGAATAACAAGCCAGAACAAGCCCTAGTCTCCAAGCTCAATATAACAGCTCAGCCCCAAGCAAACAGCAACACATACAACAAAGATGGGACACAAGGAGGGAAAGGAATAAAACAAAGCACATAAGATGCAAACAACAAATATAATGTCACAAAAAAGCACACACAAGTGAATGAAGTGAACGTTGAACAAATACGAAAGTTTGACCCACTTTTGAAAAACAAGTTTCAAGTCCCCAGCAGAGTCGCCACTGAATGAACGCTCGCCGAATAAAAAAAAATAGGGAGTCACCACGCCGTTTTTAAGGAAACATTGAAAACCTTTTATTGAGAAAATGGGTTCGGGGTCAGGTTACATGTTGGGAAGAACCGAGAGTTCACCCAACACGCCTCGTCCGTAGACGAGTCTTTCTATGTTCAACATTCAAGACATTCAATAAGTGTGTGCAAAGTGTATGTGACAAGATATGTTTAAAATGCATTTTAATGCTTCATTTTATTAATCAACAAGGGGAATTACAACTTGTGAACCTTTTACTGTGGGAGGCCACATCCCACTTACAACTAAGAGGAACAAAGCTTACAACTGAAACTGAACCTGCTGCAGAGGGCTTGTTGTGTCGCGTGACACAGGACCTGATAGGTCAGTTGTGTCGGGTGGCACTACAAGACACTTTGCAGAGGTTTTACAAAATCAATCATAGAATTGAAACAGATCTATCCAATCACTCCAAATGAGTGTGGATATTGAAGATCCACGCTCTATTTGGAATGATAATCAAACTAGATAAAACAACTTACAACTGAAGGATGATCTCTGCAGATGGACATGATGTGTCACGTGACACAGGACTCCTCATGTCCAAGTATGTTGTTGTGGAAGGAGGAGAGAGAGAGGTTCTGGCAGAATTTCTGCAGAGTGACCTTAGGGAGTGGAATTGGGATCTCAAAATGAGAGGCAGAGGTCCTATTTATAGCTGTTGTTGGTGGTCATGTTGTGTCGCACGACTTCATGCATCCACTTTCCATGCTTCGATTTGTCGCACGACTTAAGCAAGCAATAACTGTTTTTGGCGCCAAATGCTGCTTCTGGAATATTCTGAATTAATACCTTAAAAGTCCAAAGCAGTTAATTCCCTGTAGGTCCTTTAGCACGAGCAAAATACCAAAAGGTACTTCCTTCGCGAGAAACTTATGAAATGTTTTCGGAAGTCTCGGAATAGACCAGGAATTTACCAAAATGCCCCCCTAGTGCAATTTTATCTTATTAAAATACACCTATAAAGGGTTGCGAATTGGATTGGCGTACTTACATCCGCCTCCATGTTATCAAACCTTCTCTTCAAGTTGAGAAGCTACCTAGTATCCATGTCGCTTCTTTGTCGTGAGACAGAATTGGATTTTTATCTCTCATCCCTGTGGGGCTCTCTTCTATATATGGTCCGCTGTCTATCATTACGTGGGGGTGTCACCTCTCTCCTTTCCCGATGGGACATTAACCTTTCTCCCCTTGAGGGCAACCTATGTTGATCCCTATCAACTACGAGCCTCCTCCTCTGAGCTGAGTTAGCCTCTTGCTCCCTTTACTGATTTAGCCTATCTCTCAGGTCGTCTGTGGGGTCAATGGAAATATGGGAGGGAGCAGGCATCTCGATCCTTGGTTGCTCAACAGGCGGTCTGGGACCTCTGTTAGTCCGTCTGTGGGAAGTGATAGAAGGAGCTACTCTCTGTGACCTCCTATGATCTTTATTTGGAGACTCAGTCATCTCCAGCAACTCGTCTTGCACATCGAGCAAGCTTTACAGTATTCTAGCTCGCTCCAGCAGAATTTCCTTCCTACTAGGGTGATTGGGTGAGGGACCTGGAATGTCCCCTTTAACCGTTCGACCCACTTGGACCCTCTTAACCAGTTGTTCTGTCCCCTGATTAGGCAAAGGCCTTTTCTGCCTTCTGCCATCCTGTAAACCTTCACAATCGGCCACACTATTAGAATGAGTGGCTCTCCTAGGGGGATTGCCTGGTGTAGGAGGAGGCAAATTGGTAGTCCTATTCCCAGTGCCTGCCTCGATGTTCCTTACTGTCTTACTGAGTGTTGGATCACTGGAGGAAGATGCGGTGCGTCCATCAGAAACCATGTTTTTGGTTTGATTAGAATTTCAAGGTCTAGAGTCTATCGTTCCCGGCAATGGAACCAAACTGATGATGCAGGAAACTGTCCAGATCAGCCTTAGTCCAGCAATTAGGTTGATCTCCATCTATTAGACCTGAAATCACGAACACGCGACTAACCGGGATTGTCTTCGGCTAAGACCCTCCGGCGTGATGATGAGATAACGTATATTTGTGCTTATAAACTCAATTGAATAAAGGAATTACTCAAATAGCAAATAAGACATTACCCGTTCACGTTGGATGTTGCAGGGTATTTATAGTTGATGTAGGATCACGTTGAATCCCTAGGATCACGGATATAATGTAGGCATAACTGACTCCGAGAAAATAGGAGGCGGTTACAAATAATGACGTGGAATGGCACACGTATTGGTAGGTCGAGGTCGACTGAATAGCCAAGTGCGACCTGACTTTATGCGTTGGCTTGGTAATAATTGTGCAAGTATATGATCGTATGTCGGACGAAGCTAGGTCGGGACCGATGATAGTCGGACAATGACCTAGGTCGACTGATCGATGTTGGGCAGTTGGCAATGCAGCAATTAGGCTGGTCCATTCAATAATAGAGTAAACTGATGACTGAAATGTTGGGCTTGATCTATTGGGTCTGGCCCGTTGCTTTTATTCTGTTCAGTAACCAACAAACATTAAGTAGCAATTGAATTTGAGTTGAATATATTTTTTGTGGGTTTTTGCAAAAAAGGTTCTAATATTGATTGAATCTTGAGGATTGTTTGATTGTTGAAGTTTATGTGTGAATGTAATTTGAGAGACAAACATGTTAATATTTCAAATACCATAAAAATGGTAGAAAATTGATTCTTGAAAAAATAATGTGTGAAAATTTCTGAAAACGTTCTATACAAATGGCAAGAAGATTGAAGTAAATGGAAGGTAAAGCTTATTTAACTTGAGATTACAGTTTTGTCTCACTTGTATTTGCTTTTAAAGAGGAAAATAATGGACATTTATATATATATATATATATATATATATATATATATATATATATATATATATGAAAATTAATATTTTAAAAACTATAATATGTACTCGATATACCAACCGAAATTAAAAATATATACCATGTAACAACCAATTATATAAAACTAGTACGGTACCTTACCAACATTTTAAGTATATCAATTTTCACAAACCAATTATAATTAGTATAGTTGGTACACAAGTTTATTTTTACAGATTTAAAAATTGGAAAAATTACCTGTGGATCCTTCATCCCAAGTCAAAGGACCAATTAAGACATGGATTTTGAAATTTAACCAACTAGTCCACTATCCTAATAAATATTCCACCTAGTCCATTCCTTATTAATAACACCCATAAAAAAAATAAACTTATCCATCATTCCCCTCCTTTATAACTCAGTCTCTCTCACACACACACATACACACACTCTCTCTCTAGTTTCTCTATCTACCCTACCCATCTCCGGTTCTGGTGACTATCTCCCCCTCCGGCGACCACCTTCTCAACTCCGGAGAACTCATCCGGCGAACTCTCTACACACACTCCTTCTCTCTACTTTCTCTCCCTACACTCCTCCACCTCCGGCTAGGGATGGCCAAAATTGGTTCCGGTTCGGTTTCGAGCCGAAAATCGCCGGTTCCGGTTCGCCAAAATGGTGACCCTTAACCGGCCCGTCGTTGACTCCGGTCCGGTTACTCCGGTTCCGGTTTTCTCCCCAGTTCGGTCCGGTTCCGAGCTTTTTCGGTCCGGTTTCGGTCCGGTTCTCTTGAAAACCAAGGAATTTTCATCCGGTTCCGGGCTTTTTCCGGTCCGGTTCACCAAAATGGTGACCCTTAACCGGCCCGTCGTTGACTCCGGTCCGGTTACTCCGGTTTCGGTTTTCTCCCCAGTTCGGTCCGGTTCCGGGCTTTTCCGGTCCGGTTCTGGTCCGGTTTTCCGGTTCCGATCCGGTTTGGCCATCCCTACCTCCGACCGACTACTCCCCTTATCTCCGGCGACTCTCTCCTCTTCGGCGACCATCTTTCTCTCCTCCGACGACCATCTTCCTCTCCTCCTGGAGATTCAATAGCAGATTTTTTGAATTCAACATTACCTTGTTTGATGAATTGGAGATGGTTTGTGCAATCTCTCTTGAAGCTTCAATTTTCCTCAGTATGATAAACGCCGAATTACTAGCAATTGCTTGGCCAATCAGCTGCGCACTTCTTGCCTCATCCTAGTGGTCAAACAAGTCACACAAGGAGTTAGCGTAAGTTTGGTCAGGTTACCACTAGAAAGTTTAGACTTCACTTATGTTAAGACATTGCAACATTAATTAATTACAGTAAAAGATAAAATATGTATCAATATAATCGATCTACGTCATGCTTTAATGGGTTTTTACTCTTGGCGAGTGTAAATATATATTTAAAAAAGGATGCAAATAGATTTTGAGTATGATATGGGTTTATGCAGCATTACTCATCAAAAATAGAATTCTAGACATTGTTTGCTATCCTAAAATATTTACCTCTCAATAAAGTATTGTGAATATAATAAATAAATTTTAATATTTATTAAATAATGAAAATTTAGTAAAAATAAATTTTGCAAGTTCAAGATACTTGAACTTAAGTAAAAACAATTGGAGATTCAACAGCAGTGAACTTAAGTAAAAACAATAGGGGTGAGCAAAAAAAACCGTTAACACCATTAACACCGAAAAATCGAATCCAAAAAAACTGAAACCGAACCATTTGGTTTGGTTTAGGTTTTAAAAGTTTAGAAATCGAAATTTTCGATTTGGTTTAGGTTTTAAAAATTTAGAAACCGATAAGAAACCGTTAACACCGATAGTCAAAACTACGTAGTTTTATCTTATATTATATATATTATTTTTCTACCTTTTATTTTCAGTTTTCCACTTTTTGGTAGAGACCACAAACATTCTCTAGGAGGGAGGAGCGAATGGTGGTAGTCTTCACAGCACAATTCATTGCGATGTTTCCTTGTTTAGCAAGTATGGACCTAAGAAGAGGCGCAATTTCCTTCTTAACTATGTATGCGTCCACTTTGACCAAGGCAGAATCAATCATTGAGTCAACTTCTTCATGATTTGGAGAGCCATCAGATATTCTAGCAGCGATATCAGATACGTGCTTCAAAGTAAAGATTTGAGGCCGCTAAATAGTTAGCCTAGATTAGAAGAAAATCCACAGGAGTACTAATCACACAAACGTAATGAGATTTTGCTGAACACGAGTTCAAAAATGCCAAAACATAAAGACAACATAGTCTCACTTCCAGAGTTTCTGGTGGAAGTGTCGAAACAAACTTGTGGTATATATAGATTGGTATATGCAGATCATAAATAGGCATGGACTGGTTGGGAGCAGACAGTAACATATGGCACGAGAAAATGTTTAAGAGATGCCCACAAGAAGCATTATATTCTGGAGAGAGAGAGAGAGAGAGAGAGAGAGAGAGAGAGAGAGAGAGAGAGAGAGATATTCATAATAGTACCTCAGGATCAAAAGTAACTATCCTAAGCTTTTTATGGGGGAAGGAATTATCAGAACCAGCGTTATTATAGTGGCTGCAGTGTTCAAGCTCTTCTATCATTATTTCCCTAACATTCCTTGGTCTGCCCTCTTTCTTGTGATAGTTGACTCCATAAAGGGTACAGTAATTTCCTGTGGATATACACAAACACAATACTCTATTCAGTTCAGTAATTAGCAGTACACTAGATTGTCATGCATAACTTCCACCACCATAAAAGCTCTTCTAAATGTTGTTTTTTTTTTTTTTGTGTGTTGCTAAATGTCAAAATCTCATTTATATGGGTTGGTTCATATGCTTGGCCCAACAAAGCCCAACAAAAGAACTTGATGCCCAAACAAGGCCCATTAAAGCCCAACAATCCATTAAGACACCGAACCAAACCGATATCACACCGAAACCGAATACACCGAACCATTAAGAAACCGAAGTTAATGGTTTCGATTTACATAAAACCGATAGTTATTAGTTTGGTGTCGGTTTTATCCTAAAACCGATCCAAACCGATCCGTGCTCACCCCTAAAAAACAATAGTGAATATTTTAGGATAGACAATGTTTGCTATCCTAAAATATTTAACAAAAAACAACAGTGAAATTAAGTAAAAACAATTGTGAACATAACAAATATGTCAAATAATCTCATAAAATTGCAAAAATAGAGGCCATAAAGGACTAAAACAACTGTAAACTTAACAAAAAAAACAGTGAACTTAAGTAAAAATAACTGTAAACATAACAAATATGTCAAATAATCTCATAAAATTGCAAAAATAGAGGCCATAAAGGACTAAAAAACTGTGAACTTAACAAAAAATAACAGTGAATTTAAGTAAAAATAACTGTGAACATAACAAATATGTCAAATAATCTCATAAAATTGCAAAAATAGAGGCCATAAAGGACTAAAACAACTGTGAACTTACAAAAAACAACAGTGAACTTAACAAATAGGTCAAATAATCTCATAAAATTGCAAAAAATAAAGGCTATAAAATTCTAAAGATAACTGTGAACTTACCTAAAACAACTGTGAACTTAATTAAAAACAACTGTGAACTTAAAAAATATGTCAAATAATCTCATAAAATTGCAAAAATAGAGCCATAAAAGATAAAAAAAATGACTGTGAATTAACAAATGTGAACTTAACAACTGTGAACTTAATAACTGTGAACTTAACTAGAACAACTGTGAACATAACAAATATGTCAAATAATCTCATAAAATTGCAAAAATAGATGTCATAATGGACTAAAACAAATGTGAACTTAACAAAAAAAAAACAGTGAACTTAACAAATAGGTCAAATAATCTCATAAAATTGCAAAAATAAAGGCTATAAAAGGCTAAAAACAACTCTGAACTTAACTGAAACAACTGTGAACTTAACTAAAAAAATCTGTGAATTAAGTAAATAATAGTCATTTTCATGCAGAAATTATGAATTTAGCTAAAACAACTATGAACTTCTCTTAATTGTTATTGAAACAAATGTAAAAAATAACTGTGAACTTATCAAAAACAACTGTGAACTTGTAACAACTGTGAACTTCTCAAATTTGCTCCAGATTGTATGTTGATGCTACTAGTTTGATTCGTATTGACGATACAAAAACAACGGTGGTTTCAGATTATTTTTTTGAGTTCTAGATCTTAAGATATTTCATTTTAAAGTTTTGGAAGGAAAAAAAAACGAAAAAACAGGGGGAGAAAAGGACATCGACAGTTGTCCCTTTTATGTTGCGTGGGGTGCCTTTATCAAAAACGGGGTGTCATTATAAAGTGTGAACCTGGTGAATTTTCTTCAAAATGTGTGTTCTTGGTGATTGTTTTCATTTGGATGAGTGACTATTTGATAATTGCCCCCTTTAAAATTTTGCTAACCCTAAAATTGATCATTAAGAGTATTTTTAAAAATAACCACCTAATCCCTTATTCAGAATCAATATTATCAAGAAATTTAGGAACAATTTATACTTTACACTAATCTATTATTAATCAATATTATCATGAAATTTAGGAACCATTTATACTTTACACAAATAATAGAACAACCCCTTTAATCCCAATTCCCAAATAAAGCTCCACCCTCTACAACATCCCCACACACACACACATTCTCTCTCTCTCTCCTTTCTCTCTCTAGCCTACAAAATTTCGGCGACCCTACCTGATGAGCCCGGATCTACTGGACCGGGCCCGCGCTCGGTCTGGTCCAAGGAACCAGTGACGTGGCAGTTCCTAGACCGCTGGGGGGGAAGACCGCGGACAGATAGGCCCTTGAGGTCAAGACCGCGTCCCTCCCCGCATTTTCCCTATCAAAGACCGTAGGGATCCTGACCGCTATATTCGTGCCCGCACGATCTATGACCGCTGGGTTCGTGCCCGCAGATTGTATGATCGCTGGTCCCGTGCCCGCGGGAGTTATGACCGCTCCATCCGTGCCCGCGTCAAATACCTTTGATCGCGCCCAAGATTTTGATCGCGGGCTCACACCTGCCTCTCAGTTATCTCTCCTGCCTCCCGGTTAATGTCAAGCCTTACTGAGCAAGTTAGCTTACTGGCTCTGACATGCAAGTTGCCGGCTCCCCCATCACGCATTTAATGCGGCTCAGTCAGGCGCCTAACATTTCATTTAATGCACCAAGCCATCTACACAGCTCATGTCCCTTTCAGTCATGTCCCCTTGACAGTCAATGTTCCCTCCCTGACACGGCCAATTAGCTGCAGACACGTGTAGCTGGTCAAATACCAAAGTACCCCATAGGGCTGATCTCATTGCTTACATCAACAAGCACCACTACATTGCCTATAAATAGAAGACCTTTGTCCCCTTGGTCAAGGTAAGTTCCAAATATATTGAGTAAGCCCTATTACTCTTAAACCCTAACCACACACACACTCCAAGGTATTCAAAGCCTTATTATCTCAGTATTCTTACTCTCACACCCGAGGGCCTGAGTTGGAGTAACATCCAACTTTGACCTTAACGGTGCTTATTTGTGTTGTGATCTAGGTACAAACAAACCACTAAATATATCAAGACATATATCCTTGAACCGCTCCTGACCCTGAAAAGCTTGGCGTCATCAGTGGTTCCATTGCCGGGAATCCGACTTTCATTAGTTTGTCCCGTTTTAAATCTTTGTTTCCAGATACACCTTGTATTCTAAACAACTGACTGTCAAAAGCTCTCCTTTTCAGTCATTTTCCTTCTCTTCCAAACATGTCTAGAATATTGGAAAACGCTGGTCATTTGACCCTAGAGGAGGATAACCAGGCCTCACCTTCTAATGTCAATAAGGGTAAGGCTACGACCTCTGTTTTTAACCGTATGGGGGCACGTTCTCAGCCGTCACACAGCCTTTCCCCAGCCCAGAGAGCTATACACAAACTGACAGACGAGGCCCGAGCTGAAAAAGCCCAAGCCCTCCTAAATAATAGCCCAAAAACTCCCCAAGCTCCTATGAAAAACACTGCCTTAAACACTCCACTCTCCCCGGAGCAAATCCTGAGAAGGACAGAAATTCTGGCCTCCAAATCCAAGCTAGTCGCGGAGGCCATGGCCATCGGCGACGCTCAATTGGAGATGTTTGAGATAGAGGCCAACGGAGGGCTGCAGTTCCCTCAGGGGTCACAAAGGTTCTCCCAACGAGCTCCCCCTAAATCGCTTGCTAGTCAAGCTAGGGGGCAAACCGGGTTGAACCAACCCTTGAGCGCGGACAGCCGGCCAGACGCAGTGTGGTGCATGTGGAGGATAGCGAGGAGGTTGGAGAAGAGGCCCAATCCAATCTACGTGCGAAGTCCAAAGCCAGTCCCTTGGCTCCGGCCAAGGAGAAGGCCGTGACTCCACGAGCTAAGAAGCAGAAGGTTGATAATCAGAACCCTGAGTTTGTGGAATTTATGCAAAAAAATGTGGGAAACCCATCAAAAGGCTGCCCAAAAGTGTAGCCGTACCATGGACGCCTTTAGCGACAAGATGGCACGGGCACCTATTCAGAGGGGCAAGCCCCCCAGATGGACACCTATGATGGCTCCAAAAATGCCAAGAGTCATATGGGACGATTTGAGGGGCAAATGGCTCTATTCTCCTCGGATGAGTCCGTGATGTGCAAAGCCTTGGCTGCGACTTTCACGAGCAAGGCCCTATCTTGGATGCTAGCCCTCAAGCCCCGGTCCATCCAATCATTCAACCAGTTTAGAAGCATCTTCCTTAATGCCTTTGCTGGGGCAGGGGTGCCCGCTAGACCAAAGACAGATCTTGTCCGTGTCAAGCAGGCCCCAAACGAGCCTACAAAAGATTACATATCCCGATTCAGGAAGGTGAACGAGGAGATTGTGGACCTCGAGGAGGGAGATATCAGACTCTGCTTTGAGGGCAGGCTCAGCTCCTCCTTCCTAAAAATGAATTTTGCCTCCAGCCGGCCTAAAATAGTTGAGGAGATGTATGAAAGGGCTTATGCCATTGCATCCGCTGAAGAGCCCACTGTGCCCGCTTCCCAAGCTTCAGCAAAAGAAAGAATAAGCCAAGTCCAGGAAACCACCCCAGAGCCTCCCCGCACCAACAGCCAGGGCAAAAACAGGCATGGGTCGGATAAACTCCGAAAAACAATAGAGGAAACAGTTTACACCGAGCTCACCGACCCAAGGGTAGTAATCATGAGGGCCTCAGACTTTCCTCCTCCTCCCCCCATGCTTCGAAAGCCAAATGAGAGGAGTAGGCTTAAGTTCTGTGAGTATCACAACGACCACGGGCACGGAACCGAGGATCGCTTACCAAGCGAATAATCCAGCAGAAAATCAACAACGGGGAGCTAACCAAGTGGGTTAAAGGCAATAACAACGCCCACAATAATAATAATCAGCAGCGGGCACGAACCCCGCGTGGTCCCGAGAGGGTGGAAAGAGACAATTTTGAGGATGAAGAGGGTGACTACAATATAAACTTCATTGGAGAGGAACCCCCATCCAACAAACAGCTCTCCCTCTAAATCCGGACATTAGAAAAGGTTTTTTCCATCCCCGCAATGGCTCCGGAGGAAGAGCAAGAAATTGGGTTCAAAAGGAGTGAGCTTGCCTCCTCCCTTTTTCATTCCACTCAGCCGCTTACCTTCAGAATGAGAATCAATCGGGCAAACATAGGCCGAGTGTTGATAGATACTGGAGTTGCCCGTGATATACTCTACTACCATACTTTGGTAGGAATGAGAATGACCGAAGCCCATCTTACTCCATATGCGGGCATGCTTGAGGGCTTCACAAATCACGCCGTGGGGGTAAAGGGGACGATTGTGTTTGAAGTAACTATTGGGGAAAAACCCATGCAGAAGACGGCCAAAATCACTTTCATGGTGGTCGATCTTCCTTCCCAATACAATGCCATTCTCGGAGTAACTGCTCAGGCCGAATTGGGAATAGTTGCTTCCGTTCCCCACCAAAGGGTGAAATTTAACACCCCGGGTGGGGTTGCTACCATCAAGAACCATCCCGGAAGATTCCTCCGAGCACTTGAGGAAAAAAGAAAAGCTAGTAAAAGCCAGACATCCTGCCCGCAGATAGAGGGCGAGGACAAACCAAAGAAGGGGAAGGCCCTTGCACTTGTGCCGCCGCACTAACCGGAGCTCAGGTCAACCCCCCAACTATTATCATTGACTCCTTGCACAATCGTGAAATCAGCGACCTTCAACCTAATGACGAGCTCGAGGAGGTGGTCATCAACCCCCACTTCCCCGAGCAAACTGTTAAGGTTGGGCTGGAAATTCACTGCGAGGAGAGAAGGATACTCATCGAGTTCCTTAGAGAAAATTGTGATGTGTTTGCTTGGAGGGTGGAGGATATGCAAGGAATCAGCGAGGACGTGATCCTCCATAAAATCAATGATGACCCATCCTTCAAGAACATTCATCAAAAATCAAGGTACTTCTCTCCGGAGAAAGAAATGGCGATCAAGGAAGAGGTGGAAAAATTACTCAAAGCGGGGATAATAAAGGAGATTACCTACCCAAAATGGCTGGCCAATGTGGTTATGGTCAAAAAATCCAACGGCAAGTGGAGGATGTGTGTTGATTTCACGGATCTCAACAAGGCATGCCCCAAAGACTGCTTCCCTCTTCCTCGCATAGACAGATTGGTGGATTCTATAGCCGGCCACAGAGTATTGAGCTTCATTGATGCATACTCCGGCTACCATCAGATCCAAATGGCTCCTGAAGATGTCCGCTCCGTTGCTTTCATCGCTGCGGGCAAGACTTATTGTTACACAATGATGCCCTTCGGGCTAAAAAATGCAGGAGCCACATATCAGCGAATGGTCAATCTGGTCTTCAAAAACCAGCTGGGCAGAAACCTTGAGGCCTATATTGATGAAATGGTGATAAAAACAAAGGAAAACTCCCACGAGCTCGACGTGGAGGAAACCTTCCAAAACTTGCGCCGCAACAACATGAAACTAAACCCCCTGAAATGTGCTTTTGGGGTAAAGGCGGGCAAGTTCCTTGGATTCATGGTAAACCAGTGAGGAATAGAGGCTAATCCCGAAAAAATTCAAGCACTGCTGGACATGAAACCTCCTGCTTGTGTGAAGGATGTACAGAAACTCAATGGTCGCATCACCGCACTTGGCCGCTTCATCTCGCGGTCAGCAGAGAGATGCCTCCCCTTCTTCAAAACTCTAAAAGGGGGGAAGAAGCCTGATGAATTTGCATGGAATCAAGAGTGCCATCAAGCTTTTGAAGAAGTCAAGACATACCTCGGGCAGCCACCTCTACTCAGCAGCCCGATGCCCGGGGAAGAGCTTTTTTTGTTTTTAGCAGTTACTGATCTGGCAGTAGTTGCTGTTCTTGTAAGGGAGGATAATAACTCCCAAAAACCAGTTTATTATGTTTCTAAGCACTGTCCGCCGTAGAAGGGCGTTATCTTAATATAGAAAAATTAGCTTACGCCTTGCTTGTATCTGCTCGAAAATTAAGAGCCTACTTTTCTGCACATCCTATAACTGTACTAACTGAGGCCCCGCTTAGAAAGGTTTTACACAAACCAGAGTCTTCGGGGAGAATGCTAGCTTGGTCTATCGAACTCACTGAGTTCCAGATCACCTACTCCCCGAGAAAGACAATCAAAGCGCAGGCCTTAGTTAATTTTGTGGTAGAATCATCATTCAAATTAGCGGACAGCGACCTTGGAAAGAGAAAGCGGGCAGAATCAGAGGACGCCCCAAATAGCTTGAGCACTGAAATTACACAGCCAAAAGAGCGCCCGGAAGAAATATGGACTTTATTCATGGACGGCTCTGCGAGCAAGTTAATTAGTGGAGCGGGCATTCTTCTGGTCGCACCTTGCGGGGAGAAATTTAAGAGGGCCTTGAGATTCAAGTTCGAGGCATCTAACAATCAAGCTGAGTATGAAGCAATCATAGCGGGCATGGAATTGGCAAGAGACTTGGGAGTTCAGAATATAGAGATCAACAGTGATTCTCAGCTCATAGTTAATCAAATTAGGGGGGAGTATGATACTATCAACCCAGTGCTAACTCAGTACTGCGGCCTTGCAAAAACCCTCATCAAAAATTTCACCTACTATGAGCTGAACCAAGTCATGAGAGAGGATAATGTGGAGGCAGACCTCCTCTCCAGAATAACCGATCAAGAAATTGTTGAATTAGAGGCAGATTGCCAGATTGAGTTCACGGAGAGACCTGCTATAGATCGGATTCAGATAAACAGTATTGAAGATCAAGTAAGGGACTGGGTAGATGAGATCAAGGATTACATCGAGAAACAGACCCTCCCCGAGGATCCAGCAAAGGCTAGAGCCATCAGAACGGTGTCCGCGAAATACCTCGTCCTCGATGGGGTACTTTTTCGACGATCATTCACCAAGCCTTTGCTCAGATGTGTCAAAACTCACATGGTCACTAACTTACTCTATGAGGTTCATGAAGGAGTTTGTGGTGGACATCCAGGTGCTCGCACCCTCTCAGACAAGATCAAATTCCAAGGATTCTTTTGGCCTACAATGAGAAGGGATGCGCAGGAATATGTAAGAAAGTGTGATAAGTGCCAGAGATTTGCGGACATCCCCAGACTACCATCAACAGAGCAAACTTTGGTTGTACCATCGTGGCCATTTGATACGTGGGGGATTGATCTCATTGGACCATTCCCAACTGCTCGAGGAAACATCAAGTATGCTATGGTGGTCGTGGATTACTTTACCAAGTGGACAGAAGCCAAGGGTTTAGCCACTATCTCCGAGGAGAATACCATCAATTTTGTCCACGACCACATCTATTGTCGATTTGGGGTCCCCCGAGCAATAATTTCGGACAATGGCACTCAGTTCTCCGCAAAATTCACTGCTGAATGCGTGAGAATGAAGGTGCAACACCGTAAGTCTGTAGTTGCTTACCCCCAAGGAAATGGCCAAGCTGAGGCCGCGAACAAGCTAGTCCTAACCGCCCTAAAGAAAAATTTGGATGGGCGAGGAGGACGATGTTTGGACGAACTCCAGATCGCATTATGGGTTGTCCGCACCACTATAAGAAATTCTACAGGAGAAACTCCTTTCTCGCTCACGTATGGGTCAGAGGCAATGGCTCCAGTTGAGGTTGCCCTACCCTCGTACAGAGTTACATACTTCGATGAGTCTCAAAACGAGGCAAACAGAAGGTGTGACCTGGACGATCTCGAAGGAAAGAGAATGCGGGCATATGAAAAAATGGTGAACTACAAGCAGAAAGCGAAGAAGCACCACGATAAAAGGGTAAATAAGAGGAGTTTTTCAGTTGGAGATTGGGTACTTAGAAGCGTAGAGGTCCAAGGGACCCAACCTGGTTTCAATAAACTGTTCCCGAAATGGGAGGGACCATATGAGGTCACCAAAATAGTCAAGGAGGGTACCTACATATTGCGACCAAGAGAAGGAGAAGAGCTTAAACACACTTGGAATAGCGATCACCTCAGAAAGTACTTCTTTTGATATCTTTGTAAATTTTTGGAGGGAGTATAGACCCCAATATATATAAGTATGAAGTTACCATCAAATTTTGGTGCAAAAATAGTTATAACGCCTTTCCCACCAGCCTCAAAAGCTGAGGTGGATGTCCGCAAAGGATGCCAGTAGGTTCAAGAGCAAACATATGAGCTCCTACCTACTGATGCGCAAAGATCCATTAAGATCCGCAAGCCTATATGGGTACAAAGGCCATTACGCCCGTACTCGATCGCGGGGAGGATACTCCGTCCTGCCCGCGTGATACCACCAAGAAAAAGTGGATATAGATGAACGTAGGTACAAAGGCCATGATGCTCGTACCTACGGACTCTAGTGGGGACAAAGACCTGAAGTCCGGACTCACTAATTGCGCGAAGGACCTCGTTAGGGCCGTTACTCACATGCCTGTATGTAACAAAGGCCTACATATAAGCCCGCTTACATGATCGCCACAAGACCCTCACAAAAAACTCTAAGGGGTTTTGAATAAAGGGTCAAACAGCGTGAACCTCCAATAAGGGGATACAGATGACAGGGGGTTAAAGGGCCTCTATACTAAATATGCTCCTACCTTCTGTTGCGTAGACAATAGCCTCACG
The DNA here is from genome assembly GCA_022495995.1 of Adenophora triphylla var. japonica. Taxonomy (NCBI): domain Eukaryota; kingdom Viridiplantae; phylum Streptophyta; class Magnoliopsida; order Asterales; family Campanulaceae; genus Adenophora; species Adenophora triphylla. Next base: position 124,106 of record JAFEMH010001480.1, on the reverse strand, counting down.
GCCACCTTCTACATGTCCTATGAAAGTAGCTTGCCTTGGCTGCTTTTGACTTACACCACAGCTCGCAAGGCTGGGAATAAGTGTAAATGGATGAGAGTGATCAAACAAGTTTAACAAAGCCAAAAAGACAAACTGGGGTCAGGACCCCTAAATTTGCCACAAGGCTAAACAAACGCTGTCACAGAAAAATAGGGCTGACTCTCACAAAAAATCCAAGTGATTTTGAATAAAGAGTTAGGAAAACTCAAAAAATGCGGGCAAGGTGCCTACTAAGCTTTTGACCGCAGAAGGAGAGTATAAAGTTAGTTGCAAGTCAAAAACGCTGAAGAAAGCAAGAATGCAAGTATCAAGGTACTCGAAAATTGCAAACACTCAAATATAGCCTAAAAGACAAGCAATTAAGATAAATAGTTGGGAAAAATTCTTGTATTAATGAAAAATAAATATTTACAAGGGTTCTACCATCTATTACAAACAAGAAAAAACAAAAAGACTATACTAAAGGAGTTTGGTCCTTGGGGTCCTCGGTGGCCGCACCCTCTGTGCCCGCTTCTGTGGCCGGGGTTGGAGAAGGAAGGCTGTTCACGAGAAGCTCCGTTATGGGGTCAGATAAGGCCTCAGGAGAGACCGAAGTGGAGGCTGCCCGCTGAGGAAAGAGATCACCTATGGCAGGCCCATTTGAAAGAACACGAGCCAGGGCATCCCCAAGTGATATCGGGTTTTCCCCAAATCGCAGCTCATCCAGCTCGGCGATCAGGCCAAGGGCAGTCACTTCTGCCACAGGAGGCAAGGAGGCCGCAGCGGACAGCTCCAAGCCCTTGACCTCTTCCTCGGACAGAGGAACTAATGCATGCCCGGGCACGCACTCCGTGTCAATAGCAACCAGTGAGCCGATCACGGCCAACTCCTGCACGGAAAACTTGCCCGTGGCCGCGAAGTTCCGAATCTGTGTCCAGACCCCGGCCTCGTACTGAGCCAAATTCTCAGAGTTGAGCCAGTTCTTAAAGTCTTCGGAGTTTTTATACTCCTCAACCGCTTCCTTGCGGGCTTCAGCCAGCATCCTCTCCCTCTCCAAGTCAAACTGCGTAAGGGGTAGCAGCTTCTCGGAGAGCTCATCCGCCTTGGCCTCCAGGGCCTGGACTTGCTTCTGAGTGGCCTCCAGCTTGGTCGAGAGCTCGTTATTTCTTTGCTCAAGGTTGAGCTTCTGCCCGCGGAGCTCATCCCGCTGACCCTTTGCCTTTTCCAGGCTCTTCTCCAACTCCGTCACCCTATCCTGGAAACCCTTCAAGTCGGTCTCCTGAGCGGACAGGGCTTTCTCCTTAACATCAAGGAGGGATTTCAAGGTTCCCACCTTCTCCTGAGCTTGCTCCATCTCAGAAGCTTGCCCGCCATGTCTTTTGTGTTGTTTTCCAACTCAGCGGACAAGCTGTCGCAGCATTCTCGAAGCCGTATAGCCTTATTGCCCACCTGCGAGGAAGATAGTCAGAAATATGTTGGTGCAAAAGCTAAGTAAAGAGACTAGCAGAAAGGTCCCTACCTCGGTAAGGGCAATCCCAATATCTCCCATCAAGGCTGACGGGTTCTCCTTCTCCGCCACATTCTGATAAAAATCAGGGGCATAGAGCCTATTGATAAGTCCGATCCCCACAGCAGAATTGTAGGATGATCGGGCATATAAGTCCACCCCTGTGATAGCGGGCACATCTCCCACCTGCTTCCTCTTCTCCCAGGTCTCCTCGCGAGTGGCCAGGGAAGAGATCGGATAGGCTATCGAGTAGATGGTCCCCGTAATAGGGGAGCAGTGGTGGAACCGGAGGAAGAGGCGGTAGAGCCCCGAACTTGAGTGTCCCCCACTTTCTGGGACTTGGAGGACCTCTCCCTGTGCACAAGACCCGCATCTCTTTCAGTCCTCTTCTTGGACTGCTCTTGGTTATGCCCGGAGGCAATAGTGCGGCCTGGAGAGGGTACCCGGACAGCATGGGCTGGAGGAGGACCCCTGGGGGGTGGAGACAGATTCCCCGTGGTAGGGATAACCTTGGGAGCAGACAGAGGCTCCCCGCTCTTCCTGCTTACCACGGGCACAGTTTTATCCTTGCCCGGGACACCTCCCAATTCATTTTGCCTCCTCGAGGCAGCTTCCCTATTGGCTTTGTTGTTCTTGGCCTTCATCTGAGCAGCACTTAAGGGGGCCATCAGAAGTTATACTCTTCTGGATCTACTCTGGAGGAAAAGAAAAATGGTTAGAAGACAGTTAGAAAAATCAGAGGCAAAATAAATTGGCAACAGTTTTATAAAAGAATCAGAGACCGATGAGTTCTGGAGGATCGCACTCAGCGCCCAGCATGCAGGTCTTACAATCAGCCTCAAATTGATAATGCTCGTGCACCCTCCAATCAGGGTCACGGAGCACGGGCTCTATTTCTACTCTGGGGGCATGTGGGGCGCCCTCCCTGCGAGGAGCCACCCCCGAGTAGATCAAGAGGGCTCGTCTTTGACGATGGAACCCACATCATAAACGGGCTCCTCCCCGCGGTCAAGATAGGTGGCCAGATGTTTCTCTATGGTACAGCGCATCCCGTCGGCAGAGGATGGGTCCGGATAAATATTAGCGGCCACCTTCATCGGAACTGGACTTGAGGGTTTGGAGAAGGGCCAGCCAAACCTAGACTCGATGACCAAGACATCCCTCTGGTTCCATTGGTCAAATTTGTTTGATGGGGGAGAGAAGGTCCTGGTGGAATAGTTCCTAGCCTTCAAGCTCAGGATGCCACGGCTAATCTGATTCTGGTAATAAGCATAAAGTCCGGCAAGGGTAGGCTCATAGCCCAGGAATCTACAAACAGTTATGAAGGAGACAATAGCCCTGATGGCGTTAGGAGTCAGGTGCATGGGCAGGCAACGGTTGAACTCGAGGAAGAAATAAAAGAAAGGGTCCAGAGGCAGCCTCAAGCCATTCTCAAACTGGGCCCCATAGAAGACGCAGGCTCTGTTGTCCTCGCGGACATCTGATATGGTTTCTGGCCGCAACTTATCCTTATCCATCAAATGAAATGCCCAAGGGTGCGGACACGGAAGGCATTGCGGTCAACATTGTAGATCTCATAAATATCCTCCTCCCAGTCAATAGTAGCCACCTCCTTGGCTTTCTTACCGCGACCACTGCCAGGATTCACCCCAACAGCTGGCCGCTTGCCTTTATTCCGGGCAGGGGCCACAGCTACCTCCTTCTCGGAGTCAGAGTCCTCAAAGGCATCCACAATCTCCGTGGTCTCATTAGCCTTCTTGGAGGTCCCCGCAACCCTCCTATCCTCAATCTCGTGGTCATCCTCCTCGGTCTCCGAGCTCGTCGAACCAAAGAGACCAGTGGCATCACCGCGGGCAGAGGTTACTTCAGCCTCATTCTCTCCGCCTCCGGTCGCCTCAAAATTCAGAGGCTCCAGGTCCTCGCTGCTACTCAGTTCGATTGGGTTATTAGGGGCCGCGGGCACATTGGGAAATATGGTCCTCAGGGGCAGAACATCTAAAGGGTCATTCAGGTCCGTGCCCGGTGCCCGCACATCAGTGGTTTGTTCAGGATCCATTAGTTCACACTTCTCCCAGTCAATTATTTGGTCGGGGACACAGATCGCTCTCCTCACAAGTTCAACGGCCTTCAAAGCCTGATCTCTCTCGCGGGAAAACCTGCACAAAACCCCCATCACAAAATTTCTTAGCCTACGGGTATCCCCCAACACCAATACATCACGGTTATAAATGTACTTCCTCTTGGCCTCCCACAACCAGGGTGGGACGAACGGCCCCCAATCAGCTTTCTCACAGAAATACAAAAAACAATGTAGGGATAGCCTTAACCACCCTAGTCCTACCTTCCTAAATATTCCCCCCGTCCGTTTACAAACGGCGAAGGTATCAGGGGTGGATCCATCTCCTAATTCTATGGGACGGCGGGGTCCAAATTCACGAGTAGTCATTGTTCAAAACCCAGAAAAGGAAAAACAGAAAGAGATGAAGAAGAAACACCCCAAAAATTACTTACGAAGAAAAGCTTGAGGGTTGGATTCGAAGAACACTAGCACAGGATTCGCAGCGAAAATTCTCTCTCTAAGCTCTTTGAAGGTTGGGAAACAGTAAAAAGGGTTTGAGGTTTAAGGGTTTGGTTTTTATAAGCCCTACCTATACGGGTTAACCCGTTAACCCGTATTAATTAGCCCACAAACCGTTCCTCGAACCCTGAACCGTTTCCAACATTTGAAATATTTGAAAATTCCGCTGGTTAAACATTTATTACCCCTCTCAGATGATTGACACGTACCCCTGTACGTACCACGCCCCGTCTTTTCATCTGCCAAGGGGCCCACTTGATTAACCGGGAGGCACAACATGCAAGGGGCCACGTGTCTCTCACTGGTGCCTCCCGAACGTTCCCATAAGCCCATGGGGCGAAGCAACTACCAACAAAAATGCCAACACTAGTGCTCGCTCGAGGAGCGATCTGGACAATCCGAGCTTCTAGTAGCTCCTCACTCAAACCATAAATAATCACACTTGGAGCTAGGGGCCATTGATGAGCCCGGATCTACTGGACCGGGCCCGCGCTCGGTCTGGTCCAAGGAATCAGTGACGTGGCAGTTCCTAGACCGCTGGGGGGAAGACCGCGGACAGATAGGCCCTTGAGGTCAAGACCGCGTCCCTCCTCGCATTTTCCCTATCAAAGACCGGAGGGATCCTGACCGCTATATTCGTGCCCGCACGATCTATGACCGCTGGGTCCGTGCTCGCAGATTGTATGATCGCTGGTCCCATGCCCGCGGGAGTTATGACCGCTCCATCCGTGCCTGCGTCAAATACCTTTGACCGCGCCCAAGATGTTGACCGCGGGCTCACACCTGCCTCTCCGTTATCTCTCCTGCCTCCCGGTTAATGTCAAGCCTTACTGAGCAAGTTAGCTTACTGGCTCTGACATGCAAGTTTCCGGCTCCCCCATCACGCATTTAATGAGGCTCAGTCAGGCACCTAACATTTCATTTAATGCGCCAAGCCATCTACACGGCTCATGTCCCTTTCAGCCATGTCCCCTTGACAGTCAATGTTCCCTCCCTGACACGACCAATTAGCTGTGGACACGTGTAGCTGGTCAAATACCAAAGTGCCCCATAGGGCTGATCTCATTGCTTACATCAACAAGCACCACTACATTGCCTATAAATAGAAGACCTTTGTCCCCTTGGGCAAGGTAAGTTCCAAATATAATGAGTAAGCCCTATTACTCTTAAACCCTAACCACACACACACTCCAAGGTATTCAAAGCCTTATTATCTCAGTATTCTTACTCTCACACCCGAGGGCCTGAGTTGGAGTAACATCCAACATTGACCTTAACGGTGCTTATTTGTGTTGTGATCTAGGTACAAACAAACCACTAAATATATCAAGCCAGATATCCTTGAACCGCTCCTGACCCTGAAAAGCTTGGCGTCATCACTCCCCTTCTCCGACTTTGGTGGATCCTCCTGTGAATACCCCGTCCCGATGCAACGCGCATTCGGAGGTTTGAAATAAATAATCATATAAAGTCGGACCGAAATGGGATATTCATTAAGTGACACTCGTTTTAAACCATATTAAAATATTAGTTTAATTTTGAGAGTCGCCACGCCACTTTGATATAGCCCAAAGCTTTGAAAAAAGGCTAAGCATTTAATTGGGTTCGAGGGTCAAGTTACAACAGAAGAAGAAACGCTATCACTCCTATTGCCCGACGGATCGGTCTTTCTAGCATGTGGGGTGTTGGTTGTGTGCGGTGTTTACAGGAATAGATAGAAGAAACGGGATCATGCATAAGAAGGAGGGGAGAGAAAGAATTAATTGATGATCACACCCTAGAACCTTTGAGTTAGGCCCTCGAAAGGTGCACTAATCAATGTTCATCCTTGGGGAATTGTTGATCATGGGATAATTATTACTAAGGTGGAAGGTAAGAAATAGTTCCTAGATCCATTAGGTTTCTTGGACGATACCTTAGATCATCCTCGGCTATACATATTTAAATATATTGAAATAGTCCTAAATCTAGCATAAAGGCACAATTAAATATATATATTAAGCATGCAAGTAAACAGCAATAATAATAATAAAAAATGAAATAAAAGACTTACCAATTGTAGCAAGGCTTTGAGTATCGAATCTAAGGGCGATTCGAATAATGTTGAGAGATGTACGGAAAGGAGAATCAAGTATAGTCTTGCCTTCTCCGTGGGAAAATATGTTGTGTGATGATGTGTGGAAAGGAAATTCAAGTATAGTCTTGACTTCCCCCTTGAGAATTGTGTGTGATGGAACAAATCAAGTGTAGTCTTGATTTATTCGTTGAGAATCCGTGTGTTGTGGAAATAAACCAGTTTAGTCTTGGTTCGTGTACTGAGAGAACTTGTGTGGGGAGATGTGGGGAAAAAACTGTGTTGAAAAACTGATCTTTTGAGTGAGTACCGAGTGCACGTATTTATAGTGCTTCGGGGAATGGGCTGGACCGAAAAAAAGGTCGATCGGCCTTAATAATAAGGTTCGATCGGCACAAAAATGAAGGGTCGATCGGCACTAAAAATAAGTTTCGATCGGCACTTAAACTAAGGTTCGATCGGCACTTAAACTGTGTAAAGTTTATCTTAAATGAAAGGGTCGATCGGCCAAATCCTTTCTTTGGCCCAACCTTGGCCCAAATGGCCTTGAATGCCTAGAACTGGCCGGCCAATACCTTGCTTTCCCTCGGACATGAATTGGTTTGGCCAGCCATGAATTGCTTTGTTTTAGTACCATGCATATTCGGTTCGTCTCACGATTTTCTCGTCGCACTTTGGCCACTATAATGAATTCTTTTGCACTTCGCTCTTTGGGATTTTATCTTTCATTTTAACCCATGAATTTTTATAAATCAATTTCGTCCCAAATTTCCATATTTCCAGTTTAGTCCCTGAATTTCCAATAAATTCCAACTTGGTCCAAAAGCTTCCAAATGCCAATTTAGTCCCAGATTTTCCCGAATTGCACTTCAGTCCCTTTTTTCGGACCGGGTACTAACAGTAGCCCCTCGGCGACGCTTCTTGTAAGACAAGTGGGGTCGACGATAAAAAATAGGATCCGTCCTGAAAAAAGGGATTTCAGGAGGTAAGACAATGATTTTGCGGATGTGAGGTTTGGACTCGAGCTGAGTCGCAAATGGAAGATGACCAGATAGGTCGAGCGGCTGGACCCACGTCGGGCTACCTACGTATCCCAAGAGGAATCAAGCCAAGTCGTAGTTCGGAAAACTGCCGGGGATAGAAATGAATGGGTATTAGTACTCTGAAGAATGGAAGACGCGTGGTGTCAAGGATACGTGACTGCGCGGGAGTCACCAAAGGATTTGACTGTACAGGGAGTCACCCAAATATTTGACTGTACGGGGAGTCACCCAAAGATTTGACTGTACGGGGAGTTACCCAAAGATTTGACTGTACGGGGAGTCACCCAAAGATTTGACTGTACGGGGAGTCACCCAAAGATTTGACTGTATAGGGAGTCACCCAAAGATTTGACTGTATGGGGAGTCACCCAAAGATTTGACTGTACGGGGAGTCACCCAAAGATTTGACTGTACGGGGAGTCACCCAAAGATTTGACTGTACGGGGAGTCACCCAAAGATTTGACTGTTCGGGGAGTCACCCAAAAATTTGATTGCCGGAAGGACTTAAGCCACTACGGTTGATTGTGGAGGGTTATAGCTGCTGGAGGGTCTTAGGCTACAATGATCGTGGCTGCCGGAGGGACTTAGGCCACTAATGATGGATGATCGTAGGCCAAGGCCAAGGACTTAGGCCACTAAATGATGCGGAAAATTGTAGCCGCCAAAGGACTTAGGCTATCAAGCATCGATGAAGAATGGTGGCTGCCAGAGGACTTAGGCCACTTGATGATGCGGGAAAACTGTAGCTGCCAAAGGACTTAGGCTACTGTTTACTGATGAAGAATGGTGGCTGCCAGAGGACTTAGGCCACTTGATGATGCGGGAAAACTGTAGCTGCCAAAGGACTTAGGCTATCAAGCATCGATGAAGAATGGTGGCTGCCAGAGGACTTAGGCCACTTGATGATGCGGGAAAACTGTAGCTGCCAAAGGACTTAGGCTACTGCTTACTGATGAAGAATGGTGGCTGCCAAAGGACTTAGGCCACTAATGATGGAGACTGGTAACTGTAGCTGCCAAAGGACTTAGGCTACTGCTTACTGATGAAGAATGGTGGCTGCCAAAGGACTTAGGCCACTAATGATGAAAACTGGTAGCTGCCAAAGGACTTAGGCTACTGCTTACTGATGATGAATAGTTGTGTGAATTGATTGGGATTATTATGGCTTCCCGAGCCAAAGAACCAAGCGATTAAAAAATTGTGATGATCATTGCTAAGGTTTAGAGAGGAGTTTTGTCTTCTAGGCTCGAAGCTAGGGTTCTGAGAGGTATTTGTCACCTAGGCTTGAGGCTAGGGTCTAGAGAGGTATTTGTCACCTAGGCTTGAGGCTAAGGTTTAGAGAGGTATTTGTCACCTAGGCTTGAGGCTAGGGTTTAGAAAGGTATTTGTCACCTAGGCTTGAGGCTAGGGTTTAGAGAGGTATTTGTCACCTAGGCTTGAGGCTAGGGTTTAGAAAGGTATTTGTCACCTAGGCTTGAGGCTAGGGTTTAGAAAGGTATTTGTCACCTAGGCTTGGAGCTAGGGTTTAGAAAGGTATTTGTCACCTAGGCTTGAGGCTAGGGTTTAGAAAGGTATTTGTTACCTAGGCTTGAGGCTAGGGTTTAGAAAGGTATTTGTCACCTAGGCTTGAGGCTAGGGTTTAGAAAGGTATTTGTCACCTAGGCTTGAGGCTAGGGTTTAGAAAGGTATTTGTCACCTAGGCTTGAGGCTAGAGTTTAGAAAGGTATTTGTCACCTAGGCTTGAGGCTAGGGTTTAGAAAGGTATTTATTACCTAGGCTTGAGGCTAGGGTTTAGAAAGGTATTTGTCACCTAGGCTTGAAGCTAGGGTTTTACATTTGCGGTAAGTCTAAACAAGGCAGTTTGAGCAGAAAGGTTATGGTTTAAACTAGGCGAGGCCGAGTAAGTGTCTATGATAGAAGATGGGATTGGGTAAGTTTGATGTCCAGGGATAAGGACCGAGTCATCTTGAGAGTCACAGAGATACGTCTTTGATAGATTTGAAGAGTTTGAAAATTTGTGGAGACCAAAGAGTGATTTTTGTAAACAAGGTACCAAGGAGGACGGTATTTTGAAAGCATGTTTATTTGATAAAGAGGCCTTATGATTAATTATGTTTCTAACTAACTCAAAGAGTTTGCCACATGCTGATCTTGATGACAAGGGATGCCCTTCTTGCTAGATATGACTTTGTCGGAGCCTCGATTAGAGCCCCTGGCCTCTTCTGAAGAACCACATAGTCGACCTATTTCTGTTGAGGGGAGCCTCAACGTTTGATGAAGTGACCATGGCGAAGCCCCAGTCGATGGTGCAAAGTAAACCCGAAGGGAATCTGGTGAAGAGAGCCTGAGAGAACAGCTTAATAAAAGCCCCAGCTTGGAGAGATTCAATGTATCCCCATTGCAGACAGAGTCATCTTGCAGCCACGGAGGCGACCCCTCGTTTCGAACAATAGTCAATCAGTCGTTGGACAAGACTCGGAAATGTATACGTGCAGGGGCGCATTTTTTTGAAGGTGGGAATGGATCCCGAATTCGTGTATGACACTCTCGCTTTTGGTTTTGACTCTTTTGGGAGAGTATAAGCATCACAAGGTGTGGAAAAGTGTATGGAAGCCCCTGCTTGACAGAAAGACAGTGTTTGGCTCTATTTTCCTATGATGTAGAAAAAGAAGACTTGTCGAGACATTTGAAGAATTGTTTTATTTAGAATTATATTTTGGTTGCTCGAGAATGGACCTCACTGATTGGTTTGTCAAATTCCAATTATGTAAGTAAACAAATAATGACTGCTTTGATTTGAAGTTGGAATAAGAGAGAGAAAATCGATTGATGGTGAAATTGAGCTTGACTTTAGAAGGAGTGGGATGTTCCGTTGTTGCTTGCTGCTCTGGGCTGTTCGGTGATAATTGTCGTGCAGGCTGCCGCTGCATTGATCTTCTTTATGGGAAAGAATGAAAAATAGAAAAAATATTGGAGGGAGAAAAAGGAAAAGATTGGAGTGGAAGAAAAATTGGGATTTGACCTATTATAGCCCCTTCTATTTTTCAGTCTTTCGAGTTAAGTTTCGTTGCTCCTTTGTTCTCACAAGCCGAGGGGAGTAGTCCCTGGCGCGCGTCTCCTTGCTTTTACCGGAGTGTCGTTGAGAGGCACGGATGCGAAGCCCCAGTGGGACTTTTGCAGACAGTGTTTGAGGAGTCGAATGAACGAATTTCAAGAATAGGACGAGTTCCTAAACTTGGCGAGAGTATGCAATATGCTCACGTAGGATAACAAGTGACTCAGAATGAGAATGTCATCCGGTAGAGGTTGTAGCTGGTCTTTGGGTTGCGATCGATCATTGGGTGATGCTTAACATGACCTCTTAAAGTGAGAGGTTGGCTGGGCCTTTTGTTGAGAGGTTGGTTTGAGGGATGTGTTTGGGATCTCTAAGGTGAAGGGATTTTCTTGTTGTCGTTTCTTCAGAACCTCTAAGAGTGAGGTTAACTTTGATTTTGACAAGGTCAAGGGTGGTGATGGAATCCTCTAAAAGTGAGAGGATGGACTTGGAATTGGTTTACGGGATTTGTCCAAGAGGAAATCTTTGTTGCTTCTTCTCGTGAGTTTGTTGTGACTTCAGCAGATAACTTGATAACGATAAGACCTTCACTCGACGTCTCATTCTTACAACCTTTGAGATGGGAGGTTCACTTCAGAGTGATTTTTTTTTTTTTTTTTTTTTTTTTTTTTTTAACACCATCTTCTCGAAAAGCCTTCGGATTTGTTTGCTCGCGATAGCCCCTAGCGTATGCCTTAGGATGCGTTTACCTTTTTCCTCTTGGGCTTGGAGGTGGTCCCTTTTTTTGTGAGTCGAGTGAGGTCCTTGTATGAGTTTCTTTTGCATTTCGCCTTTCTTGAGCTTGGAGGTGATTACTTCTTTTGTGAGTCAAGGGGAGCCCCTAGTATAGGCTTCTTCCTTAGGGTTTCAAAACTTGTCGATCTTGAAATGAAAGGGTATTATTTAGTGAGGATAAGGTTATGGCTTCCTATGGTGGGAGGTTCAAGCTTCAATCGCTACTGGATAGCATTCTCAAAAGAGTATTTAAAATAAATGCAAACTCATTTAACCGACTCATTAAGTAAGGCAAAATATATTCGGACCATGAGAAAGATATGTGAGCATATTCAATGAAAGCTTATCGATCAAATGGAAAATCAGAGGAGACGCGAGTTTGGGGGGTTGGTGGGCCCCAAGTTGATATTTATGTAGCACTTGTGAAGGATAAGAACAACTCCTTGCATCTTCTTTAAATTGCAGTGGCGTGAGCAGCTATTTTCTGATAATGAGCAACAACGGTCTTTGTGCTTGGTCTTGACCATATGGAAAGGAGGGTGTATCTGGGGAAGAGAGCATAGAGGGTATGTACGAAAAGTATATGGTGAAGTATGGGGAGAATGTATGAGAGAAGGGTGCATAGAGGTGGTGTATATGCGGAAAGGACAGTGAGTTGTTTACTCCAATCAAAGCATTCATTTTTACTTTATTAGCCGGTGAGTTTATCAGTGAGATTAGCAATCAAATGATAATTATAAATAAAACAATCTTCTTGAAAGTAATGCGAGATTATGTCTCAAGTCTAGAGAGAAAAGAAAGAAAGACTATTTTATTATTGAAATAACTAATCTAAAGTGGACATTACATACCGATGTCCAAAGTGGAAGTAAGAAAGACACACTAGAACCTACAAGACTGAATGAATCTAAATCCTTCCTTGAAGTACGAGGGCTTCTTCATCAATGAGGCCTTGGTTGATCAAACTTTGAATCAAGCGTTTTAGCTGCTTACAGTTGTCAGTGGTATGCCCAACGTACTTGTGGTATTTGCAAAACTTGGATGTATCCAAGTTAGCTCTCTTGTTAACAGGCTTGTAATTCTCGAGCGGCTTGATCAAACTCTTTCCCACCAAAATGTCGAAGAACTCACCCACAGGCATTCCTAAGTCATCAAACTGCTCCTTGTTGATCTTCTTCCCTTGGATTGAATTTGGGGGTGACTCGGGTATTGGTGCCCTTTGTTGGTTGGTGGCCACAGTAGGCATCCTGAATGAGAAATTCTGATGTGTTGGACCATAAGTGGGACCATAAGCATGTGGATGGTAGGGACTCTGGAATTGCACAGGAGGAGTAACTCTTCTCAAGCACTCGTGAATGTAAGACAAATGGTATTGCTCAATTTCATGCATGTCTTTGAGGAGGTTGATCACTCCCATCTTCATGTCTGAGATTTCTTTAAGGGCTTCAATGCTTTTCTCCATAGACATGATGTAGAATTCTGTAAGAACATACGGCAGAGTCAAACCAATGAGTTGAATTAGATTCATAATTAATCTTAAGGCATCTCTGAGAAAATAGTTGATCTCCACAATTTGAGAGTTTGACCGGGCTGAAGTTGCCTACGTAACCCTTACCATTTAAGGTACGAGTCTCAGGTCACCGTAGTTCGAGGGGGCCCTGATTGATGATACAACCAGGGTTAAGTTTAGAGAAAGAGAGAGGATGAATGTAAAAGAGTCCGTTTGGTGAAAAAGGGAGAGGAAGATGACTCGATCCTTGGTCAAATATAAGTGAGGGTAATCTAGACGAGCTAATCGGACTTGGATGAGAATTGGTCTTGATTGGTAAGTTGGCTTAGGTAGGCCCTAGATGGTGGTTTGATCTAGATGGGTCGAGAGAGGTTTGATCTAGGTGGGTCTTTGGCTGAAGGGTGCTAGAGATAAAGGATCTCAACTATGGATGGTTTTAAGACTAAGGGAGCAGACTGTGGATGGTTCAAGAGATAAGAGGTAGAACTTTGAAGGGTCCTAACTTGAAGGATCATGGGGGTCTAAGGTAGAGGAGTGGACCATGGATGGTCCAAGAGACGAGGGGTGGACCTCGAAGAGTCTCAGGTGGAAGGGTGGACCTTTAATGGTCCTAGATAGAGAGAGTGGACCTCGAAGGGTCCTAAATTGAGGAGTGGACCTTGAATGGTACAAAGTAGAGGAAGTGGACCTAGAAGGGTCCAAAAGATGAGAAGTGGACCTTGAATGGTCTAAGATTGGGAGAGTGGACTTAGTATAGGAAGAGCACCATGAAGGGTCAAAGAGTGGACCTTGAACAGTCCAATATAGAGAGACTGGACCTAGGGCGGTCCGTAGTAGAGGGTGTGGACCTTGAAGGGTCCAAGAGATGAGGAGTGGACCTTGAATGGCCCAAGATTGGGAGACTGGACCTAGGGCGGTCCACAGTAGAGGGTGTGGACCTTGAAGGGTCCAAGAGATGAGGAGTGGACCTCGGAGGGTCCTAGAAATGGAGAGTGGACCTCGGAGGGTCCTAGAGATGGAGAGTGGAGAGTGGACCTCGGAGGGTCCTAGAAATGAAGAGTGGACCTCGGAGGGTCCTAGAAATGAAGAGTGGACCTCGGAGGGTCCTAGAAATGAAGAGTGGAGAGTGGACCTCGGAGGGTCCTAGAAATGAAGAGTGGACCTTGGAGGGTCCTAGAAATGAAGAGTGGACCTTGAAGGGTCCTAGAAACGAAGAGTGGACCTCGGAGGGTCCTAGAAATGAAGAGTGGACCTTGAAGGGTCCTAGAAATGAGGAGTGGACCTCGGAGGGTCCTAGAAATGAAGAGTGGAGAGTGGACCTCGGAGGGTCCTAGAAATGAAGAGTGGACCTTGAAGGGTCCTAGAAATGCGGAGCGGACCTTGAAGGGTCCTAGAAATGAGGAGTGGACCTCGGAGGGTCCTAGAAATGAGGAGTGGACCTCGGAGGGTCCTAGAAATGAAGAGTGGACCTTGAAGGGTCCTAGAAATGCGGAGCGGACCTTGAAGGGTCCTAGAAATGAGGAGTGGACCTCGGAGGGTCCTAAATTGAGGGATAGTTAAGCATTTTATTTACAAAAAAGCCCTCTATTTTTTATAGAACCTACTCTTGGTTGGAAGGGATACCCCTTTTTCGCAACTAACTAAAGGTCCTAAAGTGGTGGATCCTAACGACTAACTGTCTCATATAGACATTTAAGATGATATTTATGGAAAGTACTACAGACCTATGACAGGACAAGATCTTTTAACAAGCACTCAAACTTACATGGCACGTCTTTTAAAAGGAAATCAATTTTTTAGTGCCTTTTTTCTCTATAGATCTTGACTTATCACTGATTCGTAGTGACCTATCATAAAGACCTTATTAATTGTCTATATGAAAAAACTAGTCAAACCAACCGGTCACAGGGAGTGTATTCCTAGCAAAGTGGGTGACACAAGGGTTAGATTTCAGGCTCCCACCGTGCAGCCGAAGCGCACTGATGAGTGGATGGCCAAGTGAGACTCGGAAGGGAGGCGACATGATCACCACACTTCCCGCACTTTGGCTTTTCCGAAGGGTTAAGGGTGTCTGTGCAGTGTGACACGGACTCTAGTGGTAGTGTGAGGTAAAAAGTCTAATTCTTTTTTTTAAGGAGAAAAGAGAAAGATTTTTTTTATTTTAGGAGATGCATGCATGCAATGCAACAGTTAAGAATAGAACAAATAGAAAAAGAAAGCAAAATACAACACCATAAAAGAAAACGAAAGTCTGACCCACTTAGTTTGAAGAAGTTTCAAAACAGTCCCCAGCAGAGTCGCCACTGTGAATACCCCGTCCCGATGCAACGCGCATTCGGAGGTTTGAAATAAATAATCATATAAAGTCGGACCGAAATGGGATATTCATTAAGTGACACTCGTTTTAAACCATATTAAAATATTAGTTTAATTTTGAGAGTCGCCACGCCACTTTGATATAGCCCAAAGCTTTGAAAAAAGGCTAAGCATTTAATTGGGTTCGGGGGTCAAGTTACAACAGAAGAAGAAACGCTATCACTCCTATTGCCCGACGGATCGGTCTTTCTAGCATGTGGGGTGTTGGTTGTGTGCGGTGTTTACAGGAATAGATAGAAGAAACGGGATCATGCATAAGGAGGAGGGGAGAGAAAGAATTAATTGATGATCACACCCTAGAACCTTTGAGTTAGGCCCTCGGAAGGTGCACTAATCAATGTTCATCCTTGGGGAATTGTTGATCATGGGATAATTATTACTAAGGTGGAAGGTAAGAAATAGTTCCTAGATCCATTGGGTTTCTTGGACGATACCTTAGATCATCCTCGGCTATACATATATAAATATATTGAAATAGTCCTAAATCTAGCATAAAGGCACAATTAAATATATATATTAAGCATGCAAGTAAACAGCAATAATAATAATAAAAAATGAAATAAAAGACTTACCAATTGTAGCAAGGCTTTGAGTATCGAATCTAAGGGCGATTCGAATAATATTGAGAGATGTACGGAAAGGAGAATCAAGTATAGTCTTGCCTTCTCCGTGGGAAAATATGTTGTGTGATGATGTGTGGAAAGGAAATTCAAGTATAGTCTTGACTTCCCCCTTGAGAATTGTGTGTGATGGAACAAATCAAGTGTAGTCTTGATTTATTCGTTGAGAATCCGTGTGTTGTGGAAATAAACCAAGTTTAGTCTTGGTTCGTGTACTGAGAGAACGTGTGTGGGGAGATGTGGGGAAAAAACTGTGTTGAAAAACTGATCTTTTGAGTGAGTACCGAGTGCACGTATTTATAGTGCTTCGGGGAATGGGCTGGACCGAAAAAAGGGTCGATCGGCCTTAATAATAAGGTTCGATCGGCACTTAAACTGTGTAAAGTTTATCTTAAATGAAAGGGTCGATCGGCCAAATCCTTTCTTTGGCCCAACCTTGGCCCAAATGGCCTTGAATGCCTAGAACTGGCCGGCCAATGCCTTGCTTTCCCTCGGCCATGAATTGGTTTGGCCAGCCATGAATTGCTTTGTTTTAGTACCATGCATATTCGGTTCGTCTCGCGATTTTCTCGTCGCACTTTGGCCACTATAATGAATTCTTTTGCACTTCGCTCTTTGGGATTTTATCTTTCATTTTAACCCACGAATTTTTATAAATCAATTTCGTCCCAAATTTCCATATTTCCAGTTTAGTCCCTGAATTTCCAATAAATTCCAACTTGGTCCAAAAGCTTCCAAATGCCAATTTAGTCCCAGATTTTCCCGAATTGCACTTCAGTCCCTTTTTTCGGACCGGGTACTAACACCTCCCCTTCTCCGGCTTCGGCAATTAATCCTCTCCTCCCCTTTTTGTCCATCTCCGGCCACTAACGCCATTTTAGTCGCTAATTGAGAAGATCCACCATCATTGTCGCCCAGATCTGCAAAAAATCGACTTCATTCCTCTATCCAATGTCCCTCTTCGGTCGTCTCCAATGCCATCGCACATCCATGCTCGATTAACAATTCTGATCTTTATCATACATCCAGCCTCCAGGCCTGCTCCATTAAGATATCTTTTCAACCTCAATTGTTGTTGATGGGTCTTCGAAAATTCCTGCAATTCTGCAGTTAGTGTTTTGTGTCTATGTGTGCATATCTAGAGAGAGAATGGAATAGCAAGTGATGTCAGAGAAGATATTTACTTAGAAATCTTCATCAAGATCAAATTTGAAGAAAATCAGTATTCATTCTGTAACGGAGGGAATAACATTTTAAAAAATGAGCCTGATCCATTTGCTGCTAGAAAATTTATGCAACTAAATAACTAAATAAGTTAAGCAAAGAAATATCGAATATAATGTGTTGTTGAAGTGTTTGTACAAATTTAATGGGTTGTTTTTCTAACTACCCCAATTTCCATAATAATAATAATTCCCAAACATAATTAATGAGTCATCAAGGGGCATCTCAAACGACAATCCTAACCCTAAAGTAAACAGACCATAATAAATACTCCCTCCGTCCCACCCAACTGTGAACCATTGACCAAGTCACGCTGATTAAGAAATATTATTAAGATAATGAAAATGTGTGGTAGAAAATGAAGAGAGGGAATGAGTGGAGTAAATAGTAGGCTGGTTGAATAAATTGTATGGTGGAGAATGAGTGGAGTTAATGAGTGGGTGGGGTAGGTTAATGAGTGGGTGGGGTAGGGAGAATATAAAATATTAAAGGACATACCATTTATGGTAGTTCACACTGAGCTGGGACGGACCAAAAGGGAAATAAGTGTACATTGGGCTGGGACGGAGGGAGTAGTATTCAAAATTAACGGCTAGTACAACCCACTAGCTCAACAATACTTAAAGTTTATTAAATGAATTCCTCAATCTAAGCCGCCATCCATACGACCGATCCTCACCTCTTACTGATTACCTAGGAAGGGGAAAATAAAGAAATGGTGAGCGAACAATGCTCAGTAAGTTCATACAAGATCTCTTCGGGTACTAAGGAAAAGATGACCGGAACGAACGGGGCCAAACGAATACTCAACGAAAGGTTTAATACAACTTAAAGTACATTTATGAGTACAATAAACAAATACTTCTCAAATAAGTAAATTGTGGCACTATCACAAGAATAACAATGAAGATTGTATACACATAAGTCTGTCAATTCCAAGAACAGTACAACTTTTCAGGGTGTTCCTTAAATAAGAGACCTTACAAGGACTCCAAGATCAAACCGACCGGTCACGGAGTGTCCTAAAAATTCAATCTACATGATATGTGGTGATGCAGGGCAAGAAGGCTAGGCTCCCCGCGATATGACAATCTAGGTGGATTGAATAAGCGGAGTGGGATGATCCAACTTCGGAGAGACCGGCGACTAGGTGGTTACCGTCATCCGTCCTTAGTGTGGGTCCCGAGTTAATCAGGGTATGTAGTGCAATGACAGATATAATATGAGTGCGCGTGTGTGAGAGTCAATCTAGGTGATAGAGAAAATAGAAAGTTTTTATTTTTGAAAACTAAAGAAAAAACAGATAGTGGCAGCACCAAGTGGTTGCCTATGTTTCTCCCAAATTAGAAAGACTCAGGCCGTCGTAGTTCCACTTAAAGGAGAGAGAGAGAAAGGATAAATTAATTAATTACAAAGCCCAAATCAACCGATGACCGATAAAAAATTAAAATAATCCAAACTCACGCAATATATATTTCAAGTAATTAATAATTACTTCTACCCTGCAAAATAAAGTTAGTACAAGCAAAATAATAATTTATTTGACTTTTCTGAATTTTTTTTTTAACTTTTCGATAAGTTTTTGTTTTTGTTTTTGTTTTTGTTTTTGTTTTTGTTTTTGTTTTTGTTTTTGTTTTTGTTTTTGTTTTTGTTTTTGTTTTTATTTTTTTTTTAATGCAGTCAAACATTTAAAAAGAAAAGTCAACCAAGGCAACGAGTTTTTTTTTTATGTGAGGTCAACCTTTTTAAAATTTAAAAAAGAAAGGTCAGCAACTAGGATTCATGTTTGACGTTTGTTTGTTTCTGAAAGTGCACATTGTCTCGCACGGGACAAGCTTGTCCTGTGCTGGACAAGCGTTCGCACAGAATATTTTTTTTTACGAAAACAACACAGAAAAATCCGAAAAAAATCAGAAAAATCAATTTTTTGCAGAAAAATAAAAAGATTGATAATACTCAATTGTAATGCAAGTCTAACCCTCTTAATTAATTGTCCCCAGCGTAGTCGCCAAAACTGTAGCGTTGATATTTTATTGAATAACAGAGTCGCCACTTATCATTTATTTAGGAAAACAATAAGAAAAACATTTTTGATTTAAAAAGAGATTTGAGGGTTCGGGGGTTAAGTTATGGAATGGGAAGGTCGAGGAGCACCCATTCCACCCAATCCGAAGATCGGTCTTGCCAATTGAGTATTATCAATCTTTTCAATTACTAATTAAATAAAAGAACAAGAAAACTCTAATCAATTTCTTGATTAGGAATGTCGGATTATATGCTTCGAGATCACCTCCATTGATTGAAGGGACTCTAGGCTAATCCTTTTGATGGGATTACACTACTCTAAAAGCCAATAGAGGGGGATTGAGAAGAAGAGAGTAAAAGGAGTTTACCTTGTATTTAGGGAGTGTTTGATTTAGAATGTGGTTCTAAGATGTCTTCTCGGTCGAGAAGTGATTTGGGCAGAGTTTTGACTCAATATGAGAGTCAAATCTTGATGCGGACAGAGCTTCGCCTCGGTCCTTGATTCAGGCTTTAATGTTTGTTGATCAACAAAGTTGATAAACAAACTTTAGGTGATTTTAGGGTGATCTTGTAGGAATCTTTCAGGGAGAGAAACCAACAAAATGTGTGTGTTGTGTGTTTTCGATTGTGGATCGGGGACCTCTGAAATACTGGAAGTCACCAAGTATTTATAGGGGTTGGAGAGGTGAATGGATGACTTGGTCACCAAGATTAGGAGACTCAAGAAAGGTTCCAGAACTCAACTGTGATTGGATGATCGGATTGATAAGGTTTTATCCAGAAAAGAGTTTGAAACGGAGAAGGAGAAGGAGAGTGATTCTGCATATCCTGCAGAGGGCTTGTCTCGCGCGAGACACATATGTCCCGTGCGAGACAACTAGTCAGTTGACTATTTTGTCCTCTTCAGTTATTCCGTTAGTCAGTTAGATCCAAAACTAACAAGGTTAGTTAGAAACTTAACGAAACATGACGAAACTGATATGCTTTCACCAAAATACAAAAGAGAGACAAAGAGTAGTGTAATCATGTAATTATTGGTTCAGAATGGGGTGTCTACAGGGCAAAACAAAGAAACTATAATGCTTGTCTCGCACGAGACAACCTTTATGAGAAAGGTTGATTTCCTTTTCTTTTTCGACTTTGATCTCTTTATTGTTGACAACTCTTTCTATATGGGATTTACCCTAATTCGGGACTTCCTATAACCTTCCTAAAGTATTTACTTTCTAATAAAACTCTCCTAACTTGGAGACCAAGTAATATTTACATATAAATATAAAGGTTCCTCATTCTTGTTTTCCCTGCACCCTCTACACATCCTAGGGCTGAAACACATATTTTCTCTAGAATTCATGATTCCTATATACGAAAATCACTCCTAAATTCCTCAAAAATTCCTCCTAATGTCAAATTTGATTGATCAATTGCTTTTGATAACTAACTTATGTCGAGGTCATCCATTGGATTTCTCAAGTTTAAGGTAAATACCTTCTTCTTCTTCTTCTTCTTCTTCTTCTTCTTCTTCTTCTTCTTTATATTTCTTCATCTTATCTTCTCATCTTCTCTATTGATTTTAGAGTTGTGTAATCCTATTAAAATGATTAGCATATAGTCTTTTCAATTTATGAAGGCGATCTAGAAGCAAACAATTCGACATTCCAACTTATTAATACATTTAACTTGTTTATTGCTTTATTACTTGATTGATTTAATTGATTGATAACACATAATCAAGACCAATCCTAAGTTTGGGTGGAATTGGTGCTCTTTAACCTTTCAAATTTATAACTTAACCCCCAAACCCTCAAATTTCATAAAATCAATCAAAAAGTTTTTTTATTGTTTTCCTACAAATAAATAATAAGTGGATGATGAGAGAGCAGCAATGCAGAACAAACTCCCTCCATCTGTGTGAACCTAATAGGATCAAAAAATACCAATATTGCAGAAGTAATAACTAATGCAAAGCGGATAAACAATCACCCAATCAAAGATAACGACACCGAGAATTTTAACGTGGAAAAACTTCTCAAATCGAGAAGTAAAAACCACGGGATCAAGTCCAGAAAAAATCAACTACCATGTAAAAACGATTCGTTACAAGAGAGATAGCACAACCAACAAAGATCGAAAACAACAATCTTGATCTAAAGCAAAATACCAAAACAGCCCAGCAATACTATTCAGAAACTCTACAGCAAACTTGAATAAGAATATCACCTGTCTGGAGACCTGAAAACTCGATCGGAATGGTTGGGATCTAGGATCTAACTCTTACAAAAATTTTGGAAGAAAAATTAGTCCGCTCGGAGGGCTAACAAACCCGGAATCACGAACTGAAAACTGCTGCGTTGAGGAGAACTTCTACTCGGGAAATATACTGTTTTGTTATGCGCCTACTCTGTTTTCCTCTCTTTCAGCAACGGTAAAAGACTAAAATTTACTATAATTATTTAACCTAAAAGTCCTAATAAGTGGGTCAAAAGTTTGGGCTAAAAAACATGAAATAGAATGGGGTTTCAATGAGGGACCCAAAACCCAACAGTGGCGACTCGTTGAATAAAAAATTCACCATACTCACATTGCCTAATCAATGTCCTAGTTAGGTTGAGGCACCATAAAGCCCCTCATTGAAGACTAGAATCCATACATAGTTTCTTTCTTCACCCCTAGATCTGAACTACGATTAGCTTGATTCCCCCGATGGATACGTAGGAATCCTTAAAAGGTCTAGCCACTCGACTACTCTGCCCATCCTTTAGGAGGAGCAGAGACATCTCTAAAAATCTCTCTCTTTACTCTTTACTTTTGCAGCAGTTTCGGTTCTGTGATCAGGTGATACCAGGCCAACGAATGTGTAGATGTAGCACGAGTCAAAGAATGGTTTAGTGCTGATGATGTAAAAGAAATTTTGTCTATTTCGATGTCGATCAACGGAGGCAATAACTCTTTAATCTGACATTATTCTAAGAATGGGACATACACGATTTCTTGCTACTTCTTTATACTTGGATTCAAGTGTGGGGGTGGAAGGTGACTGTAATAGATTATGGCAAATTAAAATTTCCCCCCAAATCCATTACTTCTTGTGGTGACTAGGATGAGCATGCCTTTCGACTCGGGTTAGACTTCATTAAAAGGGAAGGCCGCTACAACATGTGGGAGATGTGGATCTGATGGTTAAACTGTCCATTGGTCGAAGATTTCTGGAATCTCACAACACTAGCCCAAGTTGTTCATCAGGTACGCACGGCTGTCACTAATTTCACTGACTGATTCATGAAGATGTTAAAATGTATTCAAGGGGAAGATTTATCTTTTTTTGCCAAGGTGTTACATGTGTTGTGGAGAGAGAGGAACAATCGTATATGGCGTTGTAAGTATGCCAATCCAATTCGCGAACCCTTTTAGGTGCATTTTAAATGATAAAATCGCACTAAGGGGCGTTTTGGTAAATTTCCGGTCCGTTCCGAGACTTCCGGAAATATTTTATAAGTTTCTCGCGAAGGAAGTATGTTTTAGTATTTTTTCCAGGACAAAAGGACCTAAAAGGAATTAATCAGTTTGGACCTTTTGGGTATTAACCCGAAATGTTCCAGAATCTGGTTTTGGCGCCAGAATCGGTTATTGACTCCTCCAGTCGTGCGACAGCTTGAGGCATGGAAATTGGATACGTTGGGATGTGCAACCAATTAATCCAATTTCCAATCTACGTATAAATATCAATTTGCTTCATTTGTCAAGGGGGCCAACACACAGTTCACACACACAAAACACACAGACCTCACCCTTTCTCTCTCTATCTGTAATCTACCTTCTCTCTCTCCTCTCTCTCTCTCTCTATACGCAGGAAGCTAAATCTCCATTGCTGGCCCCAACGACCACCTCAATCCAAGCTCTCCTTCTCCGGCAAACTTAACACCAACCCTTCCTCACCTAAATCCCTCTTCCTCAATTACCTCCTTCCACCTCAAATCCCTTCTTCCCCGAGCCAATCGACAACCAATTCCACCCCAATCAACCGGCGACCTCACCCAAACCAAAACCCCACCATCTTCTCCGGCCGAATCCTCATTGGTCCTCTCTCTGTACCTAAACCACGACGCCAATTTCTCCAATCTCAATCGCCACTTTCTCCCCTGTTTACAGTCCCGAAGCTTCATCCAATTTCCATCACAACCGAACCAAGCCAACGCCTAAACCCAATCTCCTTCACTGTCCTTCTCTATACCCAAAGCCGACAACCATAATCGCTTCCCCTTTTCCAGAGTCAAGTCCATTTCAAGCCCTTGCACATACGCACATACTGGACAAGGCAAAGCAACTCCGATCTGAGCTCGTTCCGTTCCCTAAGCCGAATTGAAGAATTCGATACCTAACGTGGTATCGAATTTGAGGATACTACAAGGATAACAAATCCTAAACCGCAATCTCTCTGTTTAAATATTGGCTTCTATGATCTGTTGGTTCTCGTTATCTGCCTGTTGGTTTGTGTTAATTGTTTGGTGTTGAATCACTTGTCTGGTGTATGATGTTTGTTGCTTAAACTTCAAATTGGGTGTGGATCATTCATATCCACACTCATTTGAAGTGTTTCGTGTGGATCTCCATGTTAATGTTCAGGCTGTGGTGTGATATTTGGACCATTTGGTGTTGCTGATACTATAGTAATTTGGTGTTATTGATATTTTGACCATTTTGTGATTATTGTAGCGAGTTTTGTAAAACCTCTACAAAGGGCCTTATTGTGTCACGCGACACAACTGAACCCTCAGGTCCTGTGTCACGCGACACAATGAGCCCTATGCAGCAGGTTTTAATACATATATTGTCATACACACTTCGCACACACATTTGAATGAATTGGATGTTGAACATTGAAAGACTCGTCTACGAACGAGGCGTGTTGGGTGAACTCTCGGTTCTTCCCAACATGTAACTTGACCCCTGAACCCATTTTCTCTCTCAAAAAGGTTTTCAATGTTTCCTCTTAAAAATGGCGTGGCAACTCCCTTATTTTTAATAATTTCGGCGAGCGTTCATTCAGTGGCGAATTCGCTGGGGATATTGAAACTTGTTTTTCAAAAGTGGGTCAGACTTTCGTGCTTGTTCAACATTCATTCCATTCATTTGTGTGTGCTTTGTTGTGTGACATGTTATGTGTTTAAATTCATTTTACGTGCTTTGCTTTATTCCTTTCCCCCCTTGTGTCCCATCTTTGTTGTCTGTTTTGCTGGTGCTGGGGCTGAGATATTGCATCGTGCTTGGAGGCTGGGGCTGATTTTGATTGGTGTTCAGATTCTGGAAAGGTGACTCCTTCTGTCATGCGACAGAATATGCCCTCCATGTCCTGTGTCACGCGACAGAAGGTGGTCATTCTGCAGGACTTGATTTCTCTGATACAGGTTGTGATTGTGGGGCAGTCCCCCATGATCAAATTTCTGATCCTTGACTATTGTACTCTGTGGGGTGTGTGAGTGTGTGATATTTTCTTTTATCACTCCCTTTTCAAATAAAAAAATAAAAAAAAACATTTTCGCAAATAAAAGAACATAGCCATCCCGCACACTACATCACGTAGATCTAGAACCCTCGGGTGCGATTAACGGCATCGCGGACGGCCATGAAATTAGCCAACGCTTGAGCACCTGAAATCAAACCTATCCCCCTAGTGAGTTATAGGTGGCGCCACACTTTTTAACCTCACCCAAAACGGTTGGTTTTTGACACGACATTTTCAAATACACTAAAATGAATTTTTTCAAAATTTCTAATGGACCTTCGTACCTACCCCAAACCCTAGCACGAGTGGGCATGTTGCCATCGCAACATGGTTTCACGAGAGGACATGTCGTTCCCACGGCATGTTCTAACGAGAAATCATGTAGCTTTGTCAACGTGCACCGACGAGAGGTCATGCCGGATTTTTCCTTGAAATTCTTCAGGAATACCCGTTATGCCGCCCAAATTTCTCCAGAAATTGAGGCTACTCGTCCGTCCCATAAATGCTTTGGTTTTGTTTAGGTATTATCGCCTATTATTAATTTTGAGACAATACATTTGGCATATTTTTGGATGATGTGTCCTTAGGTTCCCCCGAGGTCTAGATTGTGTGAATAAAGGGTTAGCCTTTCCCAACCATTCCTAGGACTTAAAAGCCATCGATTTCTACTTGAAGATTAATAAAGTGTTGCATGAGTCCATCTCCTTCCGTATTCTTCCCTCTCCCGTACCTCCTCAAGATTCTCTACCCTCCGTCTATACACGCTCTCACCTATTCACCTTTGCAAGGCTACGGCAAGTTGGGTGTGCGCTCTCGTTCCCGACGCTCATTGGTCCATATTCCTGAGGTGGAAGCAGTTCAAGTGCCCGAGCAGTCGTCCATCTGATGCGAAATCCAAAACGCTTGGTGCAGAGAAGATTATGGCCCACCAGCCTAAAAGTTCATATCCCAGGGGTCAGGAGAGTGCAAATGGTGTGTCCATCGAAAAGTAGCGTGCTACCCTTGAAGCTATTTTTCCTCACGAGCGGGAGGCCCGGTTGTTTGCTCAGATTACTAAAGATAAGGAGGGCGACTTATGAAGGACAGAAAGATTGAGAAGGGTCCTCACTGCACCGATGGCAATGATGCTCTTTCGTCCATCCAATGTTGAAGAAGTCAATCAGTCCTCGTAGGGTCTAGAATGTTCGCTGTTGGACATGAGTCTGTCGAGTCTAAGTTGGACCAGTTTTGCTTTGCAGTGATAAAATCTTTGTTTCTATTCTTGCTAGACTCGAGACATTACTTGCATACCTGCGTTACACTCGATTGAAATGGTCTTATTCCAAATGATCACTTGTGCTGCTCACCGACCAACGCTTTGAAATGGCTAATGTTTAAATTGATCAGAGTGAGAAAACAGACTGATATCCTTCTCAAAGTGGGGCTTACCAATTCCCCACCTCGATTCCCATATGCTCACACATCTTTCATAATCTCGTTGTTCGATGAATTTGCACGGATCTTTCTCAAAGTAAGCTTAAGCAAAGCAATGAAGACTCAATCTCGTTCGGATCATTCGGTAGGGGCTGCGGTTGAAACCTTTCACCCTTAGGAAAACCATTACCTTACCCTCACCAAATAATACCCCTTCAGTTCAAGATCGGCATATTTTGAAACCCATTTAGCCATCGCCAGGAAAAGAGGGACTATCCTTGAGGCTCCCGTAATTCAAAAGAAGCATCGACCGTCTCCAAGCTCAAGAATGATGGAAAGCAATGATCCATCCTGGGGACTAGCTGAAATTCTCCTCTCAAAAAAAAAGAATTGAAAAAAAAAGAGAGAGACAAAAATACAAAAAAAGAAGAATAAAAAAAACAAACAAAAAAGAGAGCCTAGTCCCCAGCGATCCTCTCAAAAGCAAAAGCCAAAGGATTCAGTCGTTATTCAAAGGGAGTCTCAGAGCGAATAAAGAGACAGCACGGATGTCCCCTCACCATTACCTCTAACCAATTCCGGCCATTCTCTCGATTTTAGAGGATATTCCCACTACCTTGACCAATCACGAGCCGTCCTCTCGATTTTAGAGGACATTCCCATTACCCTTACCTTTGCCTTTAGCCAAAGCCAAGATTGACCTCTCATCCTTAGAGGCAGCAAAGATGCAACCACAAATTTCCCTCACCTTAGAAATCCCAAACACATCCCAAGAGCCAACCTCTCATCTTTATAGGTCCAGCCAGCAAAAAGCCTAGCCGACCTCTCATTTTAAGAGGTCATGATATCCTAAATCACCCGAGGGCCGATCGAAACCCCGAGACCCAGTCGCAGTTCCTACCGGATAGCAGTTTCATTCCAATATCGTCGAGATCTAAAACAGATTATTGCTTAAAGCGGAGCCAAGTCCATCCCGGCTCAAAAGACCGTCAAGCGAAGATCGTACAAATTCTATCCGTTCATTCGACGTTGCATGTGAGCATATTTCACTTCTCCTCCGCAAACAATTGCCGTGGACGTCCCACTGGGGCTTCACATCTGTGTCTCCCATCGACACTCCAAGAGGACATGCCTTTCAATTCTTAAAATCTTCAAAGGTCCTCAAATCCCCGAATTTCAACGTTCAATCTTTTCATTCGAGATAAGCCCGAACTACGGCGACCTGAGCTCCTCCTATGGAGGGGAACGTAGGCAACCATAATTGGTCCGATCGAAATCGCAAACAAATCTCAGAAAATCCGGTCTCCTCAAGGACCATGCCCATACACTGTTCATCTTTTCGATTTTGATTCTTGATATCAGTGGGCTTTCTCCTCAAGATTGATAAAAATATTTGTTCATATCGGCTTTGGTGGTTGAATAACCCGAACATCAATAAAGGGTTTTAAGCAGCTTTGTGATCATCACGAATAAGACAAGTTTTCAAGTGTCTCGAAAAGTCTTCTCTTTCTACATAATAGGAAGATAGAGCTAAACACCGTTTCGTTCAGCAGGGGCTTCTATACACTTTTCTACACCTTGTTGCGCTTATACTCTCCCAAAAGAGTTAAACCTAAAGCAAGAGTGTCATACAGAAAATCGGGATTCATTCCCACCCTCTAAAAATACGCCCCTGTACGTAAACATTTCCGAGTCTTGTCCAGCGGTTGATTGACTACGATTTGAAATGATGGGTTGCCTCCTCGGCCACAAGATGACTCTGTCTGCGATAAAGTTGCATGGATTTTCCTCAAGCTGGGGCTTTGATTAAGGTATCCCTCCGGCTCTCCTTATCAAATTCCCTCCAAGATTGCTTTGCACTGTCAACTGGGGCTTCGCCAAGCCGGGATCGTTCTCTGCACATCCTCTGCTGCTTGCTGGCTCAGACGCGCGATGCACTTTGTCCTCACTAGCAATGGACCTGCTGCAATCTGTACTCCCGGGAGCGTCCCCGACTTTCCTAGCTGCGCCATATTATTTTCCCACCTCATGGGAGAGGGTCCACCCCGTTATAAACACTTTCGATCCCTTAATAGAGCAACTGCTACCTACATATCTGCTCGCCAAGCCGTGAAAAACCCTCATTTCCCTTCTCTCCCCAGCTGAGATGGACTTGTGCAACAAAAAGATTAATAATGCATAAGCAAGAGGTTAAATAAAATGCAAAGTGTCTTGAGTGTTGTGTCTCCCCCCGCAGAGTACAATAATCAGGTGATCGTAATTTGATCGTGAGGACTGATCCTCGAATCACAGTTCTGGACAAAGATTCCAAACCCTACAGGTGGCAGACCCCGCCTCTATTATCTTCATAAGGCCCAGAACTACGACCGGCTTGATTCCCTTTTTAAGGGATACGTAGGAATCCTTTCTCCAAAGGTCCAGCCATCTGATCTCACCAGCATCATATGAAAGAGCCCCAGTTGCCTCAGCCCCCAGGCAATGCTTGTCAAAGAAAGAAGAGCCCTAGCTGGCCCAGAAACCAGACAACAAGGCTCACCAGTTTCGGCGACTTCAAAAGCCTATTTTGCATGATAAACTGAGACAAAGAGTCCGCATCTGTCAATCTCCCCAGCAAATGTCAAACAAGTGGTAGCCTCAGCCCCCAAACAATGATTGTCAAGAAAAAGAGCCCCAGCTGCCACAGAATCCAGGCAATAATGCTCACCGGTCTCGACGACTTCAAAAGCCTATTGTACAAAGACCGTCTCGTGAATGGCCACCCAGCAAGCATCGACAAGTGGCAGAGGCCACAACCTATCCCTCAGCAGAATCAATGGTAGCATAAGACACTCGACAGCTATCTCCCAACAGCAACGGTAGTCTAAGACTCTCCGACAGCTACAGGTGAGCACAACACAGGTATGAAAGCATGTCTCAGTCAATTACTTTGCTAGAAGCATTAATCCCTTTCAGGTTGAGATGCCTTCAAATAATCTCGTTTAGATCAAAAGACCTTCAAATAATCCCTTTCAGGTTGAGATGCCTTCAAATAATCTCGTTTAGGTCAAAAGACCTTCAAATGATCCTTTTAGGTCAAGAGACCTTCAAATAATTCCTATCAGGTTGAGATGCCTTCAAATGATCTCGTTTAGGTCAAGAGGCCTTCAAATAATCCTTGCCAGGTCAAGAGACCTTCAAATAATCCCTTTCAGGTTGAGATGCCTTCAAATGATCTCGTTTAGGTCAAGAGACCTTCAAATAATCTCTTTCAGGTTGAGATGCCTTCAAATGATCTCGTTTAGGTCAAGAGACCTTCAAATAATCCTTGCCAGGTCAAGAGACCTTCAAATAATCCCTTTCAGGTTGAGATGCCTTCAAATGATCTCATTTAGGTCAAGAGACCTTCAAATAATCCCTTTCAGGTTGAGATGCCTTCAAATAATCTCGTTTAGGTCAAAAGACCTTCAAATGATCCCTTTTAGGTCAAGAGACCTTCAAATAATTCCTGTCAGGACACAAAAATCAAAAATCAACAAAAGAGCAGGAAAGAAGTAGCGTGAGACCCCCGGCAGCTACACTTATCCCCAACAGAGCAAAAGAAGTAGCGTGAGACCCCTGGCAGCTACACTTATCCCCAACAGAGCAAAAGAAGTAGCGTGAGACCCCTGGCAGCTACACTTATCCCCAACAGAGCAAAAGAAGTAGCGTGAGACCCCTGGCAGCTACACCTATCCCCAGCAAAGCAGAAGCAGAAGTGGTATGAGTCCCTCCGGCATCCACGAAGAGAAGCAGCAGTAGTGTGAGACCCTCCGGCAACTACCCTGCACCAACAAAGTGGTATGAGTCCCTCCGGCATCCGCAAAGAGAAGCAGCAGTAGTGTGAGACCCTCCGGCAACTACCCTGCACCAACAAAGTGGTATGAGTCCCTCCGGCATCCACGAAGAGAAGAAGCAGTAGTGTGAGACCCTCCGACAACTACCCTGCACCAAAAAAGTGGTGTGAGACCCTTCGGCATCCACAAAGACCAGTTGCAGCATGAGACCCTCCGGCAGCTACAACTCGTCAACAGCGATAGCATGAGACCCTCCGGCAGCTACTTGCAAATACCAGTTGCAGCATGAGACCCTCCGACAGCTACAACCTGGTACCAAAGGCAGCTACTAGCCAACCGCAGTAGTACCGACCCCTCAAGAAGTCACAGGTAAGCACATCAAAGGTATGAAGATACATCCCTACCCCTTTCTTACTTATGGATTAGTTTTGGTATTTCCGAACGACGATTTGGCTTGATTTCCTTTTAAGGGATACATAGGAATCCTTTCTCAGAAAGGTCCAGCCATCAGATTCCCTAATTCACCTTCTAGCCCGTTGCCTTACCCCCTGATGCTCATTGAGATTGGGCCTTATTTTATCGACAACCTCACTTTTTCCAAAAGTGACGTTGCCGAGGGGCTCTGTAGGTACGCCAATCCAATTCGCGAACCCTTTTAGGTGCATTTTAAATGATAAAATTGCACTAAGGGGCGTTTTGGTAAATTCCCGATCCGTTCCGAGACTTCCGGAAACATTTTATAAGTTTCTCGCGAAGGAAGTATGTTTTAGTATTTTTTCCGGACAAAAGGACCTAAAAGGAATTAATCAGTTTGGACCTTTTGGGTATTAACCCGGAATGTTCCAGAATCTGGTTTTGGCGCCAGAATCGGTTATTGACTCCTCCAGTCGTGCGACAGCTTGAGGCATGGAAATTGGATACGTTGGGTCGTGCGACCAATTAATCCAATTTCCAATCTACGTATAAATATCAAATTGCTTCATTTGTCAAGGGGGCCAACACACAGTTCACACACACAAAACACACAGACCTTACCCTTTCTCTCTCTATCCGTAATCTACCTTCTCTCTCTCCTCTCTCTCTCTCTCTCTATACGCAGGAAGCTAAATCTCCATTGCCGGCCCCAACGACCACCTCAATCCAAGCTCTCCTTCTCCGGCAAACTTAACACCAACCCTTCCTCACCTAAATCCCTCTTCCTCAATTACCTCCTTCCACCTCAAATCCCTTCTTCCCCGAGCCAATCGATAACCAATTCCACCCCAATCAACCGGCGACCTCACCCAAACCAAGACCCCACCATCTTCTCCGGCCGAATCCTCACTGGACCTCTCTCTGTACCTAAACCACGATGCCAATTTCTCCAATCTCAATCGCCACTTTCCTCCCATGTTTACAGTCCCGAAGCTTCATCCAATCTCCATCACAACCGAACCAAGCCAACGCCTAAACCCAATCTCCTTCACCGTCCTTCTCTATACCCAAAGCCAACAACCATAATCACTTCCCCTTTTCCAGAGTCAAGTTCGTTCCAAGCCCCTGCACATACGCACGTACTGGACAAGGCAGATCTGAGCTCGTTTCGTTCCTGAAGCCGAATTGAAGAATTCGATACCTAACGTGGTATCAAATTTGAGGATACTACAAGGGTAACAAATCCTAAACCGCAATCTCTCTGTTTAAATATTGGCTTCTGTGATCTGTTGGTTCTCGTTATCTGCCTGTTGGTTTGTGTTAATTGTTTGGTGTTGAATCACTTGTCTGGTGTATGATGTTTGTTGCTTAAACTTCAAATTGGGTGTGGATCATTCATATCCACACTCATTTAAAGTGTTTCGTGTGGATCTCCATGTTAATGTTCAGGCTGTGGTGTGATATTTGGACCATTTGGTGTTGCTGATACTATAGTAATTTGGTGTTATTGATATTCTTACCATTTGGTGATTATTGTAGCGAGTTTTGTAAAACCTCTGCAAAGGGCCTTGTTGTGTCACGCGACACAACTGAACCCTCAGGTCCTGTGTCACGCGACACAATGAGCCCTATGCAGCAGGTTCAGTTTCAGTTGTAAGTCCTGTTCTTCCTCAATGTAAAGTGGGATGTGACCTCCCAGAGTCAATGGTTTACAAATTGTATTTCCCCCTGTTGAGCAATAAAACAAAGCGTTGATTTGCATTTTAATACATATATTGTCATACACACTTCGCACACACATTTGAATGAATTAGATGTTGAACATTGAAAGACTCATCTACGGACGAGGCGTGTTGGGTGAACTCTCGGTTCTTCCCAACACGTAACTTGACCCCCAAACCCATTTTCTCTCTCAAAAAGGTTTTCAATGTTTTCTCTTAAAAACGGCGTGGCGACACCCTTATTTTTAATAATTTCGGCGAGCGTTCATTCAGGCGTAACACAATAAAGCCTCTTATTGTGGTAGTTTGAGGGGTCGCATAAGACTTTGATGAATGAAAATGGCGAAGTAACTTGCTGCAGTTCCTCCTTATTTAGTGCCTAGACGATGTAATGGATGTCATTCTCCCAAAGAGGGTTTTATTAAGATAAATTCAAATGTTCCATTTTCTGTGGGAAATCACCTGACTGGATTTGGCCAAGTTATTCATGTTAATTCAGGTTCTTTATGTTGGGTTTTGGGGTTACATGCGCAGCGAAAGATTTATATATTTTACAAAACCCTAGCCATGAATCCGTCTAACATGAAGAGATTAAAACTATGAAATAGATTTACTATCCTTGGTTGCGAGTTTGTCTTTCGTACACGATTTGTAATTCACCTTTTGAGTCGTAGATGAAACTTTGATCTTCTTCCTAGTTCTTTCTTTTGATGATCAACAATGCAAGGCCTTCAAGCTTTAGGTGATAAAGCAATCACCCTCTATCGGCAATCCACACGCGAACGAACCAAGATCGAATCTTGTTAGATTTCTAGATGATCCCTGATCGTTGAAACACTTTTCAACAATTTATGGCTAATATGAAATTGAATCTAGGGTGTTTTGATCTTTGATTCGTAATCAAAATCAAGAGATTTGTGTTTCTCAAGCCATAAATTTCTTATGTCTTTCCTAAGGAAAAGGGGGCTATTTATACTTTATATATATCCCTAACCATTAGGGAGAAGAACCCTAATCCAAGCCAAAAACGGATCTGCTGATCTTTCGCTATGCACAGCCGTGCACTTAAGTTTGCACGGTCGTGCAACCTCTTGCACGGGCGTGTCTACAAACTTGCACGGCCACTCCAGCCTTCTTGCACGGGCATGCAGATTACAACGCAGGGCCGTGCAAACCCTTTGCACTGGCGTGTCCTTTAATCTGCACGGCCGTTCAACAGCCCCAGATTCCTTTTTCCAGATTTGAGCCATTGTTCAATCCATTCTTTGTGTGTGACCCTTTAGGAATTATATTTATGTTGCTAGTGAGTCAAAACATCGATCCTCACAAGACGTAAGTGGTTTCTAGAGAGCCATTATGTCCACCCAATTAATATAACATCAAATCTTGATTCCTTGATAGATCATTGCCACAATCCCTTTGTCACACGATGTCATATTGAACATAAGTCATGGTCCACGTCAACTTATATTGTTCAATACTTTCTCGATTCCAAATATGTTGATAATCCAAGTGCATTTGATCTCTATCAAATCTCTTGAGTGTGTCCACACATTTCATCAACACTATTTATCGAGGGGCCCAAGCAGACATCTCTCAATACGAGGGACAAATCCTATCTTGACTTATCATTCTTTCCTACAAGAATCCAATCGTGCCAACATAGCCCTTATTTATATCCTATTAAAGATAATGTTAGACTACGTCAAACACAACGTTCATCATGTGGAAGACGATGATAATCTCAGGTATTAAGGATTTCAATGACACGACTATCATGAGATTTAATCATGACATATATGACCATAGACCATGTCATAAATCTCGTAGATGGGTCGGTCCAGTACCTTGTTCTCTAACAAGTACCCATAAGTGTAATGTGCATCCCCATACATATAATCATCTCTATGATTATGAATTACCAACTTATACTAGTTATTTGTCATGATTAAACGCGTCTCTAATACCAATGTTGGGTTTTGGGGTTACATGCGCAGCGGAAGATTTATATATTTCACAAAACCCTAGCCATGAATCCGTCTAACATGAAGAGATTAAAACTATGAAATAGATTTACTAACCTTGGTTGCGAGTTTGTCTTTCGTACACGATTCGTAATTCACCTTTTGAGTCGTAGACGAAACTTTGATCTTCTTCCTAGTTCTTCCTTGTGATGAATCAACAATGCAAGTCCTTCAAGCTTTAGGTGATAAAGCAGTCACCCTCTATCGGCAATCCACACGCGAACAAACCAAGATCGAATCTTGTTAGATTGCTAGATGATCCCTGATCGTTGAAACACTTTTCAATAATTTATGGCTAATATGAAATTGAATCTAGGGTGTTTTGATCTTTGATTCGTAATCAAAATCAAAAGATTTGTGTTTCTCAAGCCCTAAATTTCATGTGTCTTTCCTAAGGAAAAGGAGGCTATTTATACTTTATAAATATCCCTAACCATTAGGGAGAAGAACCCTAATCCAAGCCAAAAACGGATCTGCTGATCTTTCGCTATGCACAGCCGTGCACTTAAGTTTGCACGGCCGTGCAACCTCTTACACGGGCGTGTCTACAAACTTGCACGGCCACTCCAGCCTTCTTGCACGGGCATGCAGATTACAACGCAGGGCCATGCAAACCCTTTGCACTGGCGTGTCCTTTGCAAGGTCGTTCAACAGCCCCAGATTCCTTTTTCCAGATTTGAGCCACTGTTCAATCCGTTCTTTGTGTGTGTACCCTTTAGGAATTATATTTATGTTGCTAGTGAGTCGAAACATCGATCCTCACAAGACGTAAGTGGTTTCTAGAGAGCCATTATGCCCACCCAATTAATATAACATCAAAGCTTGATTCCTTGATAGATCATTGCCACAATCCCTTTGTCACACGATGTCATATTGAACATAAGCCATAGTCCATGTCAACTTATATTGTTCAATACTTTCTCGATTTTGAATATGTTGATAATCCAAGTGCATTTGATCTCTATCAAATCTCTTGAGTGTGTCCACACATTTCATCAACACTATTTATCGAGGGGCCCAAGCAGACATCTCTCAATACGAAGGACAAATCCCATCTTGACTTATCATTCTTCCCTACAAGAATTCAATCGTTCCAACATAGCCCTTATTTATATCCTATTAAATATAGTGTTAGACTACATCAAACACAACGTTCATCATGTGGAAGACGATGATAATCTCAGGTATTAAGGATTTAAATGACATGACTATCATGAGATTTAATCATGACATATATGACCATAGACCATGTCATAAATCTCGTAGATGGTTCGGTCTAGTACCTTGTTATCTAACAAGTACCCATAAGTGTAATGTGCATCCCCAATCATATAATCATCTCTATGAATATGCATTACCAACTTATACTAGTTATTTGTCATGATTAAATGCGTCTCTAATACCACTGTTGGGTTTTGGGGTTACATGCGCAGCGGAAGATTTATATATTTCACAAAACCCTAGCCATGAATCCGTCTAACTTGAAGAGATTAAAACTATGAAATAAATTTACTAACCTTGGTTGCGAGTTTGTCTTTCGTACACGATTCGTAATTCACCTTTTGAGTCGTAGATGAAACTTTGATCTTCTTCCTAGTTCTTCCTTGTGATGAATCAACAATGCAAGGCCTTCAAGATTTAGGTGATAAAGCAGTCACCCTCTATCGGAAATCCACACGCGAACGAACCAAGATCGAATCTTGTTATATTGCTAGATGATCCCTGATCATTGAAACACTTTTCAACAATTTATGGCTAATATGAAATTGAATCTAGGGTGTTTTGATCTTTGATTCGTAATCAAAATCAAGAGATTTGTGTTTCTTAAGCCCTAAATTTCATGTGTCTTTCCTAAGGAAAAGGGGGCTAAATATCCCTAACCATTAGGGATAAGAACCCTAATCCAAGCCAAAAATGGATCTGCTGATCTTCCTCTATGCATAGCCGTGCACTTAAGTTTGCACGGCCGTGCAACCTCTTGCACAGGCGTGTCTACAACCTTGGATGGCTGCTCCAGCCTTCTTGCATGGGCGTGAAGATTACAACGCACGTGCATACCCTTTGCACAGGCGTGTCCTTTAATCTGCACGGCCGTGCAACAGCCCATATTCCTTTTTCCAAATTTGAGTCATTGTTCAATCCGTTCTTTGTGTGACCCTTTAGGAATTATATTTATGTTGGTAGTGAGTCGAAACATTGATCCTCACAAGACATAAGTGGTTTCTAGCAAGCCATTATGTCCACCCAATTAATATAACATCAAAGCTTGATTCCTTGATAGATGATTGGCACAATCCCTTTGTCACACGATGTCATATTGAACATAAGTCATGGTCCACGTCAACTTATATTGTTCAATACTTTCTCGATTCCGAATATGTTGATAATCCAAGTGCATTTGATCTCTATCAAATCTCTTGAGTGTGTCCACACATTTCATCAACACTATTTATCGAGGGGCCCAAGCAGACATCTCTCAATACGAGGGACAAATCCCATCTTGACTTATCATTCTTCCCTACAAGAATCCAATCGTGCCAACATAGCCCTTATTTATATCCTATTAAAGATAGTGTTAGACTACATCAAACACAACGTTCATCATGTGGAAGACGATGATAATCTCAGGTATTAAGGATTCCAATGACACGACTATCATTAGATTTAATCATGACATATATGATCATAGACCATGTCATAAATCTCATAGATGGGTCGGTCCAGTACCTTGTTCTCTAACAAGTACCCATACGTGTAATGTGCATCCCCATGCATATAATCATCTCTATGATTATGCATTACCAACTTATACTAGTTTTTTTTCTATTATAAATGGTAAAGATGATTACATAACGGTATTAGTTATGAGTCAAAATAACTATACGCCCAGGGCATAACACCAACACTTTATTGGCAGCAAGAGGTCATTCTATGCGAGGCAGTGTACAGGCTCCGGAAGGGGTAGATATGAGTTTGCTCTACGTAATGTGTTAGGCAACAGAGTTGCGGTATGACAAAGAAGAATTAGATATTGATTCTAAGGTGGTTTTATTGGAACATCTCTATTCCGTTAAACACAAAGCGCACTCATTTCTTTAAAAAGTATGAGAAAAGGAAATGGAGGCGGAAACGTAACATACCTGTTGAGTCCATTTGCCTTGATATTGAAGAGAAGAAAAAGAAATAATGGAGGGAGATGTAGATCTTCTAAATGATGAATGCCTTCTCTTTCACTCAGATTTATGGAGAGAGTATAAGTAAGATTATGTAGTAGTTTTTAGGCTGATGGTAGGCCTCTATATATAGGAAACAATAGGCACTTCATTTAGGGATCACACCCTTTCACATATGAAGCAGTGAGAAATTACCATTTTGCCCATCATAAATAGGTAATTTCCACTTCAGGAATTCTACACATTTATTAATTTTCTACACTTTATATTAACATTATATTTATAATTTATACATGTATGTATACATGTTTATGTATATTTAACAAGTATACACATTTTGCAATTCATGTTCTAACAATCTCCCACTTGGATTGCCCAAACATTTGTTTGTACTTAATAAACCCTTCTAAAATCATATTTATAATGTAAATGACAATCCTTATGTATACTTTATTGTCATTCAACAATCTCGTCCAATAGTTTTATAAGTATAAGGACTAAAGGAGCAGTCGTTGTAATTGATTCGCAACTAAACCCACAATAATCATATATATGTATATATATATATATATATATATATATATATATATATATATATATATATATATATATAACTAAATGACATATATTAAGTGTAGATGCGTAGCATGGAAAATTGATGAATATATTAAAACATATATCTATATATATTAAAACACTGATGCCCGATTGTCACAATATAACTTGAGCAGGTTTTCAATACCATTGATAATTTGCAGTCCTCAATGAATTTACGCAGCCATATAGCTTGATCGGGTGCTTTGTAACAAGTAACAAACTCGGCTTCCATGGTAGAGGAAGTTACAAGTGTTTGCTTGGCACTTCTCCAAGATATTGCTCCACCAGCTAATGTGAAGACATAACCGGACGTCGACTTTTAACTATCTTGACATTCAGCAAAATCGAAATCAGAATACCCAACGATCTCAAGATGATCCGACTTTGTATATGTAATCATGTAGTCTTTAGTGTTTTGTAGGTATCTCGTCACTCTTTTGGATGCAACCCAATGTTCGCTCCCCAGATTGATTTGATATCGACCAAGCATCCCAACAATAAATGCAAGGTTTGTACTGTAAGAGTACAGACTTGTGCATACATTAAGCTTTCTACTGTTGATAAATAAGGGATATTTTCCATATACTTGGATTCTATATTATTTTTAGTATATTGATTTAAACTAAATTTTACTCCTTTAGAAACAGGGGTGTCTACGGTTTACAATTTTCCATGCTAAACCTTTGTAATACCTTCTCTATATAGCCCTTTTGTGATAATTCTAAAATAGCTCGTGATCAATCACGATGATTTGGATTCCCAATACAAAAGATGACTCACCAATATCTTTCATTTCAAACTTATTTGATAGAAATTTCTTAGTTTCTTTTAAAAGGTCATTATCATTACTAGCAAGTAAAATATCATCCACATATAAAACCAATATTATAAATCTACTCCCACTAAACTTATGGTACACACAATCTTCAGCAAGATTCGTTTCAAAACCAAATAAAAGAATTACTTGATTGAATTTTAATTACCATTGACGAGAAGCTTGCTTGAGGCCATAAATGGATTTCTTAAGTTTACAAACTAATTGATTAGTTTGATCTAAATCAGTCACCATTTCTGATTTCTTCATATAGATAGTTTCCTCAATGTCTCCATTGAGAAAAGCCGTCTTTACATCCATTTGATGAAGCTCAAGGTCAAAATATGCTAAAAGTGCCATAACGATTCTAAAAGAGTTTTTCGACGATAATGGAGAAAATATTTCTTTATAATCAATGTCTTCTTTTTTAGTGAATCCCTTAGAAACAAGACGAGCCTTGTATCTTTTCACATTACCTTGTGAATCCCTTTTGGTCTTAAATACCCATTTACATTCGATGGGTTTCACATTTTTAGGTAATGGAAGAAGGTCTCAAACGCGTTATCTTTCATGGCTTTTAACTCTTCATTTATGGCTTCAATCTATTTATGATAATTTGGACTATTAATGGCTTCATGGAAGGTGAGCGGTTCATCTCCCACTAAGGCTAAATGTTCCTCATTCTCGGTAAGATACACATCATAATCAGTCGAAATCGCACTCCTTCTTACTCTATTAGATCTCCTTAAGGGCACTGGTTTTTCTTGATTTTGAGATTGTTGAATTTGATCCTCATTATCAATATTTTCATGTTGTTCTATATTTATATGAGATTCTATATTGTTTTGAATTATATGTTCTTGTTGAATTTCAGGTTCAAGTACTTAATTTCCAATAGGAAATATGGGAAGAGGTATAGAAATGGATTCCTCTTTCTCTTCAAATTCAAAATTATTCCCAATTTCCCCTCTAAATTCAACATCCTCAAAAAACCTAGCATTTTCCTTCTCAAATAAGGTTCTATTTTTCGGGTCACAAAATTTATATCCCCTAAATCTCTCAGCATACCCCACAAAGTAACTACTAACGATATTAGCATCCAGTTTGCCCTTATTAGGCCTATAAGGTCTTGCTTCTGCTGGACAACCCCATACATGAAAGTGATTTAGGGACGGCTTCTTATTCGTCCATAATTAATAAGGAGTTTTATTGGTAGCCTTTGAAGGAGCTGTATTGAGAATATAAGCAGCGGTTTTTAATGAATCGCCCCATAATGAGTGAGGTAAAGAAGTACAAGAAATCATACTTCTTACCATATCATTAAAGGTTCTATTACGTCTATCCGCTACACCATTCATGCTAGATTTGTCAGAATGGTTTAGTTAGGGACAATCCCACACTCTTCAAGATAGCGAGCAAAAGGACCCGAACGTTGTTCACCAGAACCGTCATTCCGTCCGTAGTATTTTACACCACGATCAAATCTAACGTTCTTAATAGTCTTTCCAAGTTGATTTTCAACTTCTGCCTTAAAAGATTTGAAAACGTCCAATGATTGACACTTTTCATGAAGCAAATAAATATATCCATAACGATAATAATCATCTATAAACGTAATGAAATATTGTTGACCATTCCATGAAGGGGTAGTGAATGGTCCACAAATATCCGTATTAATTAGTTCTAAGACGTTTGATGCTCTCAAAGATTCTTTCCCTTTAGTGTTTGTAATTTTTTCTTTAAGGCATTCAATACAAAAGTTTTTATCTGAAATATCAAGTTTGTTTAAGATTCTCTCCGACACAAGCTTATCAATTCTCCTTTTGGAGATATGACCCAAACGCCTATGCCATAAGGTATAAGAATTTTCACTTGATAACTTTCGTTTAGTGCTTTTAGTTTTGATTTCATTAATATGGGACTCATTAAATAACTTGACTGTGTCAAGTAAATAAAGATTATCACTATATGATAAAGTACTAGTGCCAACAATTTTGAAATTGAAATAAATATCACACTTATTATTGCCAAACGGACAATAATAACCTTCCCTGTCCAAAGTAGTGATTGAGATAAAATTTCGCCTAAAGGACGGTACAATAAATGTATTACTTAATACAAAATAATATTCAGTACTTAATAATAATCTAAATGTCTCAATGCCTATGACTTCAACCGAATTCCTAGCTCCCATATAGATGTATCTCTCATCTTTGCTTGGGCTTCGATAATTCAGGCAACCCTGCATAAACACACTTATGTGATTTGTTGCACCAGAATCCAACCACCATGTATATGTAGGAATTGAAATCAAATTAGCCTCAGTACAAACAAGAACAAATGACATACCTTTCTTAACACGCCAATCGTGATACTTAAGGCAGTCGTTCTTCATGTGAGTAAGGTCCTTACAAAGGAATCACTTCTTAACTTTTTGATCATTGGATGATCCATTATGCTTCTTACTTGCAACCGCAATTTCCTTTCCTCTTCTCTTAGTCCCATGAGAAGAGGTAGATGCTAAGTGAGCATTTTCCGGCTTAACTTGCTTCATTCTATCTTCCTCTTCTGTCACATGTGAAATTAATTCATTAACATTCCACTTGTTTTTTTGACAATTATAGGTCACTTCAAAATGACCAAACTGAGCAAGAAGAGAGATCAAAATGAAATGCACGAGTAAATTTTCTGAAATCTTTAACTTAATTGCCTTTAGTTTTGTCGAGAGATGAATCATCTCAAGAATGTACTCCCTTAAGTTTCTGTTACCTTTGTACCTCATGGAAACAAGCTTCCTCAAGGAAGCACTTGTTTCCGATTTCTCATTTTTTGCAAAGCGTTCTTCAAGGGTATCCAGAAAACCCTTAGCATTAACGTCCTCAGAAACGCTATTCAAGAATATTTTCGGGGCGGCATTCTTCATGATAATTAGGCTCATGCGATTGGAACGGTTCCACTTCTCAACACTTAAGCGATCTTCCTGAGTGTTTTTATCAGTGAGAGGAGTGGGACTTGGTTCCCTTAATGCGAGATCAATGTCCATACAGCCCAAGATCATAGTAATTTTATTTTTTCAAGTTTTAAAATTTATCCCATTAAGCATCAGAATGTTATTCATGGTAGTAGTGATTGATGAAGCATTTACTAAATTTGTTGGGGTAAAAACAAAGAATGAAATACAAAGCATGTATAAGTAACTACATATAAGAGTGATTAATCATATCAAATGAATCTCATCTATAAGATAATTAACATAACATCAAAATTAATCTTTGGATTGCGATTTGACTCAAAATATAACTATCCTTAGGTAACCAAGAAATCAAACAATGTCTTAATCAAATACTTATAACCTTCCTTTGGGCCGATTTAATTAATCAAAAAACAACCTAATGCTCTCTTATTTGTTACCAAATGAATGTATAAATTTAGTCAAATAAACGATCTTCTTTGGAAAATTCATTTTATCCACATATTAAAGTATACATTCATTAATTAACAATTTCGGATCTAAACAACGTAAATCACTTTGGCGACAATACTATTTAGAAAATTTATAAAGTTGTTAAGCATATAATTAATCACAAAGAGAATTTTTTTTTTTTGAAAAATGTATATCTTTGCTCAATAAAATGAAGGGAGAAAAGTTAAATCTGCATGTGCACGGCTGTGCGTTATAACTTGCACGGCCGTGCAAGGCCTGTTGCAGAAAAAACAAATTTCAACACAGGTGGTGCTCGGCCGAGCAAAGGGAATGACTTGGCCGAGCAGGCCTTTCTAGAATACTAATCATTCGCCACAATGGTTCACGGCCGAGCATAGAGAAGCGCTCGGCCGGCCAATAAGATTCGCACGGCCGTGCACCATACAACGTACGGCCGTGCCAATGGGACATTCTTGCTTGAACCATTGCACCTTTTGACGAATTTTATGCCTTTTGAGCCAAAAACTTCAATCATTTCCAGATTTTAAACTAGATACTTATTACTAATACTTTATGAATGAATTAGAGTGATTAAACAACATCAAAACATAATGATTTCAACATAATCAAGAATCAAAGTAAAGCAAATATATGCTATCATGAACTCAAACTTAATAAAGAAGATCAGCAGGCTCTGTAACTAATTGTTGGAACATCTCTATTCCGTTAAACCCAAAGCGTACTCATTTCTTTAAGAAGTATGAGAAAAGGAAATTGAGGCGAAAGCATAATGATGAGACGGATTTTATACCATTATTTTCTAGATTTCTATGAGCTTAAATTGTTATTTTCATGTATTTAGATTAGTTTTATGTAATTTTCGACTAAAATATATTTTTGGGACTTAATTGTAATTCGAGGGCATTTGAGTGTTTTATTTCATATTCGGATGTAATACTCTCGAGGAGTCAAAGTCAAGATCTTGAAGCGGAAGAACGTTTTGCAAATTTGTGAAGTTTCAGGGACCAAATTACAGATTTGAACAAGGCAGTGACCAAAGTGTAAAACAAAGAATTAGGAAACAAGTAATTACTGTGTGCAGCACGTGAAGAAGCGCAATGACCGAGGCAAAACTTGAGGTGACCGCTGGAAGGAGTATAATTGTTTTCTTATTTTCTTATTTTCTTTTTCTTTTTATTGTTATTAGTTTTAGATTTAGGTTTTTAGATAGAAGGAGTATATAAACTCCTTTAACATCATTTTTAGGGTTTTATCTTTAGTTTTTATTTTTCTAGAGAAAGCTTGAGAACATTCATGGAAGCTTAACTCTTTTGCTTTGGATTTGATTTCCTAAACCCCTATTTATCAATTTGAGGTATTTTCTTTTCTATTTGTTTATCCCTATTCATAATTTTACTTGTGTTGATTTTAGATTTATAACTAGGGTTTGTGAACCTGATCAATTCACTTATTTTGTTTATGAATCTTTGCTAAAATTCTCTATGACTGTGCCAGTGTAGAAATTCATGAGTAGCATCTTTACGATTTATGTATGTGCCATGGTAAATTGTTAAGTGGGTAAAATTAGGTGATTATCTGTGTGAAACAATCATAGAAAGCATTCTTGATCTTAGTTTCTTAAATCGTTCATCAATTAATTCTGCGATCTAGACTGTGCCAGTTAGATTAATTTATTAATTAGGGTTTCTAGTGAGTGTGCCACTGCTAGTAACTAATCTGAACAGAAATTAAACTAATTAAGAATAAAAACAATAATTTCGAAACACTTCAGATTTGATTTCGTTCCCACCTAATTATGCAATTATCATTGATATCCCTTTTCAATGTCACCCTATTCACCTGATCACGAGATATATTTCAATCTCTGTTTCTTCTTTCAGATTAGTTACTAGCAGTGGCACACTCACTAGAAACCCTAATTAATAAATTAATCTAACTGGCACAGTCTAGATCGCAGAATTAATTGATGAACGATTTAAGAAACTAAGATCAAGAATGCTTTCTATGATTGTTTCACACAGATAATCACCTAATTTTACCCACTTAACAATTTACCATGGCACATACATAAATCGTAAAGATGCTACTCATGAATTTCTACACTGGCACA
Source organism: Adenophora triphylla var. japonica (assembly GCA_022495995.1). NCBI lineage: Eukaryota > Viridiplantae > Streptophyta > Magnoliopsida > Asterales > Campanulaceae > Adenophora > Adenophora triphylla. Next base: position 80,275 of record JAFEMH010001480.1, on the reverse strand, counting down.
GTCATAGAGAATTTTAGCAAAGATTCATAAACAGAATAAGTGAATTGATCAGGTTCACAAACCCTAGTTATAAATCTAAAATCAACACAAGTAAAATTATGAATAGGGATAAATAAATAGAAAAGAAAATACCTCAAATTGATAAATAGGGGTTTAGGAAATCAAATCCAAAGCAAAAGAGTTAAGCTTCCATGAATGTTCTCAAGCTTTCTCTAGAAAAATAAAAACTAAAGATAAAACCCTAAAAATGATGTTAAAGGAGTTTATATACTCCTTCTATCTAAAAACCTAAATCTAAAACTAATAACAATAAAAAGAAAAAGAAAATAAGAAAATAAGAAAACAATTATACTCCTTCCAGCGGTCACCTCAAGTTTTGCCTCGGTCATTGCGCTTCTTCACGTGCTGCACACAGTAATTACTTGTTTCCTAATTCTTTGTTTTACACTTTGGTCACTGCCTTGTTCAAATCTGTAATTTGGTCCCTGAAACTTCACAAATTTGCAAAACGTTCTTCCGCTTCAAGATCTTGACTTTGACTCCTCGAGAGTATTACATCCGAATATGAAATAAAACACTCAAATGCCCTCGAATTACAATTAAGTCCCAAAAATATATTTTAGTCGAAAATTACATAAAACTAATCTAAATACATGAAAATAACAATTTAAGCTCATAGAAATCTAGAAAATAATGGTATAAAATCCGTCTCATCAAATACCCCCACGCTTAGACCATTACTCGTCCCTGAGTAATATCCTAAACTCCAATCTAACACCGGTCTAAAACAGATGCATGGAGGGTAAATGATTCCTAGTCTCCTCTAATCCGTCAACACAAGTCAATGAGAAATAAAAATCATCGGAGTAATAGAAACTCCGTCTCCTTATAACACCAAAATATAAACAATGAAAATAATGACCTTAGCTTGATACCAACTCCCATAATAAAACAGTATCCAAGCTAAGATCCACACAAATAAAAGCCAAGGAAAACTAAATATGTCCTATGTTTCCCCCACGCTTGGCTCACACTACATACACCCTCATAAAAAGAAATCAATGTTAAGGTTGCGATCCTTAAACAAAAATTTACCTCGTGAAAAGCACCAACACCCCTTATAACTCCAACAGTGAACGATGGTTTCTATCCTAGGCCCCACTATCCGAGCCTCCTACACCAAGTATGAAAATCCTAACCCGAGACTCCAAACCACCCTATGACTCCAACACCGGTGAATAAATGATAATACATCTCAAAACCTCACCTTTTGCCTAGGTGCCGTTTTTGGTTTTCACCTAGCCTCTCTCTTTTTTTTTATATATATATATTTATAACACACTCTCTCCTTTTGCCTAAGTGTCCTCCCAGATTTTCACTTAGCCTCTCATTTTTTTATATATTATTATTTTTTTTTTCTTTTTCTTTTTTTTTTCAATTTTTTTTTTATAAAACAGAAAAAAAAAATATGCACAAAATATGTAGGTAAACCCCACCCCCTCACTAAACAATTGCATTGTCCCTAATGCATTCAACAGTAAATATTATTACCTTGAAACGGAAGGAGGAACAAATGCAAAGACAAACAAAACTCAAATTCCAGTACGTACTCAGTAAGTAGCTTGTCTTGGCATTGTTGTGGGGCGGGCGCATAGTCTTTGTGAGGCCTACGCCTCAAGGGCAGTAGGTTGACTCAATTTCAATTTTTTATTTTTTATTTTTTTGTAGGCCCTTTTTTTTTTTTTTTTTTTTTTTTAACGAAGGAATTAGCCATAGTTTTGCCTCCGTCTTCAATGCTTTTTGCTTTTTAACTGCACAACACCACAACCCAAAAACCTTAGTAGCACCAATTCTACACAAAAAAAAAAAAACATAACTATAAAATATAAAAATACATAAAAACAAAGAAATTTCCGGGTTGCCTCCCGATAAGCGCATTTTATTAAGGTCGTTAGCTCGACTGAATTCCCACTTCAATTGGGCTTAGAGATGGCCATCTTGTTTTTTTTTTTTTTTTTAACTTTTCTTTCCTTGGCCCACCTCGCACATTCACGAGTACAAATACCCACAATTTTCCACCCATATGTACATTTCTTGATTAAATCGGGTGGATCCCAAAAATTTTTTGTGGCCTTTTTCTTGGCCTTTATATTTTTCTTCTTTTTCTTGGGTACCTCCCAAGGAGTTTTTGCGGCCTTTTTCTTGACCTTTTTCTTCTCCTTGGGGATCTCTTCCCCAAACTCATTCGGTGCCTTGGTCTTATCAACATCAAGCACATCAGCAAGACCCATCACCGCCTCCTTCAGCTCATCAGAAAGATCAAAATCTAACTCTACTAATCCTAAAGCATTCTCCAACACAGATTTCATGTCATCAAAAACATTAAAATCCATTTGTTGTCCATCACCCTCCATAGTCAAACAAGATTAAGAAAAAGATGACATAAAAAAAATTAACCAAAAAGAAAACAAGAAAAAGAAATAGATTAAGAGACAGAATAAGTCCGTAAATAATTACACCGTTCCCCGGCAACGGCGCCAAAATTTGGTAGGCTTAAGTCGCACATCTACTAAATTAAATCGGGACTCGGCCACAAGAATGTAGCAAAGGCAAGTCCAGGGTCGAACCACTGAAGAACGGTATTGCCTACGAACTAGTCACACACACAAATGGGGGGTTTTGTTTGATTTTGAATTACTTCCTACGAACAGAAATTAAACTAATTAAGAATAAAAACAATAATTTCGAAACACTTCAGATTTGATTTCGTTCCCACCTAATTATGCAATTATCATTGATATCCCTTTTCAATGTCACCCTATTCACCTGATCACGAGATATATTTCAATCTCTGTTTCTTCTTTCAGATTAGTTACTAGCAGTGGCACACTCACTAGAAACCCTAATTAATAAATTAATCTAACTGGCACAGTCTAGATCGCAGAATTAATTGATGAACGATTTAAGAAACTAAGATCAAGAATGCTTTCTATGATTGTTTCACACAGATAATCACCTAATTTTACCCACTTAACAATTTACCATGGCACATACATAAATCGTAAAGATGCTACTCATGAATTTCTACACTGGCACAGTCATAGAGAATTTTAGCAAAGATTCATAAACAGAATAAGTGAATTGATCAGGTTCACAAACCCTAGTTATAAATCTAAAATCAACACAAGTAAAATTATGAATAGGGATAAACAAATAGAAAAGAAAATACCTCAAATTGATAAATAGGGGTTTAGGAAATCAAATCCAAAGCAAAAGAGTTAAGCTTCCATGAATGTTCTCAAGCTTTCTCTAGAAAAATAAAAACTAAAGATAAAACCCTAAAAATGATGTTAAAGGAGTTTATATACTCCTTCTATCTAAAAACCTAAATCTAAAACTAATAACAATAAAAAGAAAAAGAAAATAAGAAAATAAGAAAACAATTATACTCCTTCCAGCGGTCACCTCAAGTTTTGCCTCGGTCATTGCGCTTCTTCACGTGCTGCACACAGTAATTACTTGTTTCCTAATTCTTTGTTTTACACTTTGGTCACTGCCTTGTTCAAATCTGTAATTTGGTCCCTGAAACTTCACAAATTTGCAAAACGTTCTTCCGTTTCAAGATCTTGACTTTGACTCCTCGAGAGTATTACATCCGAATATGAAATAAAACACTCAAATGCCCTCGAATTACAATTAAGTCCCAAAAATATATTTTAGTCGAAAATTACATAAAACTAATCTAAATACATGAAAATAACAATTTAAGCTCATAGAAATCTAGAAAATAATGGTATAAAATTCGTCTCATCACATAACATACCTATTAAATCCATTTGCCTTGATATTGAATAGAAGAAGAATAAATAATGGAGGGAGATGTAGATCTTTTAAACGATAAATGCCTTATCTTTTTCACTCAGATTTATGGAGAAAGTATAAGTAAGATTATGTTGTAGTTTTTAAACTGATGGTAGGTCTCTATATATATTAAACTATAGGCACTTCGTTTAGGGATCACATCGTTTCGCATATAAAGCAATAAGAAATTATCATTTTGCCATCAATGTTCTAACAAGTTTATGATGCCATTGTATCCACTAGCCAAGACATATCAGAACTGGACATTCTCGTTGCCTCATGCAAGGATTTGGTACGTAGCCATCCTCATTTTTGAGTGCGTTTAGTTGATCGTCAAGTCAAGGCATTGTGTTGGAAAATGTAATATCTAGGGTTACATTTGAATTTGTAAGCCAGCTACATTTTATGGATTGATTGTGGATGTACAACTCCTTAACGTTTGTTGTTGTAAAAAAAGGATGCTACTATTTACACAATTTTTATATTTAAAAAATGTGTAAACAACCTAGAAAAATGTGTATGGCATGGAGGTTGGAGGAATTAACGAGGAGCGGTTGACCAAATATTGACATTAATTGATGTAGTCATATTCTTATGGGAAACTACAAAAGGTGTGAATGATTATAGTTTTTCTTTTCTTTTTCATTTTCTAAAAAAAAAAATAAGTAATCACCTTATTATTACTGATTTTAACTCAAAAATTTTAAGTAATCACCTTATTATTACTGAAAAGGTAAATATAACACTTATATATTTTTTTGTTTAAAAAGATTTTAATTGATTTAAAATTCTTATTTATATTGAAATTTAATTTTTCAAGGTAATTTTAATAAGTTTTTTTCTTATTTTAATAAAAAAAATTATGCAAAATGTATCCTAATTAAATAATTCACATTCATTAATATTTAAAATTAAAGAAATTAAAAATTCATTTAATTCAAAAGAAGTTATCTCAATACAACAAATTCAGTAGTACGATTAGAGCGCAAATATTGCTCATAACTGTTAATTTGAGTCATGTATGGAGTAACCCATGCAGATGCACAATCATATCTGAAATAAACCCACTGTGGCATGAGAGTAGGCATTTGATACCCTCCTGTCAGTGTTACTTGGACGTAATGATTATTATTAACGTATCCGATTGCAATAGCAACATGTTGATACCATGGGGGTGGACTAGATCGGAGCGGTAAGTACGTCATGATGCCTGGAATGCTTAGAACATGTAATATCACATTGTACTTTGAAGCAATAAGGACACCCATTTCAGGCATACTCATCCAATGCTCGGGAGGTGCACATCTATCAATCTCAAAGAAATTCAATAAATTATAAACATTTAACCATACTCCAACGCCAAACATCTCCACATATTCTGCATCATAAGTGACCAACTCTTCTATCAAATTATGTCGAATAGTGGGCCATGCATCTTCAGAAAAGCCGAGACAGACAGCTATTACTCGAAACTCACAATTTCCATCATTTCTTACATCGTGTACATGCGTAATGTAAGGATGAAGTATAGCCGAAAATTGATGAATGTAGGGATGAAAAGAGTATTGTTGGTCCATGGAGTAACTGTGTCGTGCGGATTCCGGAAACTGAGATTTATTAACCTCAACAAATCTTGCATTGTGTAAATAGAATTGCCTGGTAAAAAAATGGGGTTGTTTATTAAAAAAAAAAACATGATAGCATTTTCGTATGAAGAGGTAAAACGGTTGTACTTAGAAATGTTGGGTGTGTATAGCGTCATTCTTATCATAATCGTTTATCCCCAATTATGGATGATCAAAATCGGTTCGGGGCCCGATTCCGGTTCGGCAAAAATAGGACCCTTAACCGGTTCGGATGACTCACGGATCCGGTTCCGATTGGTACAAAACGATTCCGGTCCGGTTTCGATCCGATTCACGGTTCCTCTCTTTTTTTTTTTTTTTTAATTTTTTTAATTTTTTTTCTGACTGTGAGTCATTGTCTAATTCAAAAAAAAAATGATGGGGAATTTGAATTTGATAGGGAGGGAGTAGGGACTAGGGAGTACTAAGTAGAGTAGGGGGAGTGGGGGACATGTCAGGAGGGAGTCACACCACACTATTCACGTCACTGACACAGTCACACTCACACCACACAGTGTCACACGACACAGTCACACACACATTGGCCGGTTCTTCACCGGTCCGGTTCACGGTTCACAGTTTCGGTTCAAAGAACCGGCGGTTCACCGGTTTTCACACCTTCGACCCTGAACCGGACCGTCTGGTTCACGGTTCCGATTAGACCGGTTCCGATTTTCTCCCCCGATTTACTTCGATTTCGGACTTTTTCAATCTGATTCCGTTCCAATTTTTCGGTTTCGATCCAGTTCCGGTCCGATTTGGTCATCCCTATCCCCAAAGCCTTGACAAGAGCAACACCTGTCACCTTTCAGCGCTACGATGCCGCCACCTTTCTGCATGCAACCTTACACGTATACGCCGATGCTGCAACCGCCGCGGACTCCCAATTTCACAACCCCATTTCTCCCTCTCCCCGTCCGGCAAAATTCCCACCACCATGATGGACGGAACAGAGCAAGAACAGCTAGAAAACACCCTCCCATTCCCAGCCCTCTCAATTTCTTTCGCAAAGCTCTTATCACTACAAGCCGACGTAATCTACGACTGCCTCCTTTCCCTCTCCTCCCCCTTCCTCTCCATATTTTCTCTCTTCTCACAATCCCTCACCCGCGCCGAAGAGGTTAAAGACAGTGTAGATTCCGCTGTACACGCCGCCGCCACTAAGGTTCCGACCACCGTCGCCGGTGGCGGTGGGGTCCTGCTGCGACGGCTGCTTTTGGGTCTGTTGGGTGCTGCGTATGTTTGTATGGTGTTGATTGTTGTGATGGTTGTGTCGGTTTTGTTGGGTATTGGGTTAGTTCGGATGTGGGTTGAGGAGCCTGTGTTTGTTAGGGAGAAATTGCATTTTGATTATACTGATGAGAATCCAAATGCGGTTTTTGATTTTGGTGGTGGGTTTGGAGAATTTTACGGTGGTGGTGGTGGTGGGGGGGGCGGCGGGGGTGTACCGGTTGGGCACACGTTTTATGTGTATCTGGTTCTGCTGATGCCTGAATCGGATTTCAATAGAGAGATTGGGATGTTTCAGGTGATTACCTCTGATAAATTACTGCTGATTTACTGTTCATTTCTGGAATTTCATTTTTAACATTACGAAAACTCTACCATTAAGATGTTTGCCTTGGTAATATAACAAGACGATCCAATGATTGAGATGCTTTTTGTTCAAAATGTTAGGCAAATGGCTAATGTAAAAGCTTATAGGTGATCCTACAATGCATATCAAACCTTTCACAAAATGATGTTATCTTGAAACTTTTTAGGGCAAATTGCAGTTTGGTTACCCATGTTTTATCACTTTTGCAATATGGTTCCCAACGGTGTAAAAGTTGCAACCGCATTCCCAACATTGTCAATTTGTTGCAATTCAATGTAAATTCAGTTAAAAACTAACTTTCGTTAACAATTAATGACATATGGCTAACACATGAATAAATGAGGGGCAAGATGGACATTTCGCATGGGCACAATTGCAGTTTGGTTACCTATGTTTTGTCAATATTTGCAATTTGGTTATTATTATTATTATTATTATTATTATTATTATTATTATTATTATTATTATTATTATTATTATTATTATTATTATGATTATTATTATTATTACAATTATTATTATTATTATTATTATGATTAAGATTATTATTGTTATTGTTATTGTTATTGTTATTGTTATTGTTATTGTTATTGTTATTGTTATTGTTATTGTTATTGTTATTATTATTATTAAAATACAATAATATTCTCTTTGCCCCAAAATGAATATACAAATATTTTCAAATTTATTATTAATCAAGAGTAAAATTATTTTTTTTTAAATTCATTTTCAGACAGAAGTCATAAAATGTTTTTTAAAAATAAGCAACAACATTCACATTACAGCAAAACTAATTTTTTTTTTTTTACCTTTTCCATTGATCAATGAGCCTACTGTGGACCCCAAGTTGTTTATTGACATGAATAGGGCAAATAGAGTTATTATTATTATTATCGTCTATTTCCTCATCTTCAAGCCCAAATCCCCTCAAATCTCCGTCGACGCCGTCCAATTCCCGACCTTCTCCGTCACCAACGGCACCGTTAACTTCACCTTCTTCCGGTTCGTCTCCGTCACTAACCCCAACCGCGCCTTCACTCACTACGACAGTTCCCTCCAGCTCTCCTACTCCGGTAGCCCCGTCGGATTCGTCTTCATTCCGGCCGGAAGAATCGACGGCGGCCACACACAACACATGTCTGCCAAATTCTCCGTCCAGTCATTTCCGTTGCCGGCGAGACCGGATGAAGTTGTTCAGGTTGGTGCCAATGGCGCCGTTCCGGTGTCAGGGCAGGGACCGGTGGTAGGAGTCGGTCCTACGATGGAGATTGAGACGAGAATGAAGCTGGTGGGAAGGGTTAGGGTTTTGAAAGTGTTCACACATAAAGTTGATAATAATAACAATAACAATAACAATATTGCAAATATTGACAAAACATAGGTAACCAAACTGTAATTATGCCCATGCGAAATGTCCATCTTGCCCCTCATTTATTCATGTGTTAGCCATATGTCATTAATTGTTAACGAAAGTTAGTTTTTAACTGAATTTACATTGAATTGCAACAAATTGACAATGTTGGGAATGAGGTTGCAACTTTTACACTGTTGGGAACCATATTGCAAAAAGTGATAAAACATGGGTAACCAAACTGCAATTAACCCAACTTTTTAACCCAGATTATCTCATTGAATGAGGCGAAATCTCAGCCTTAAAAGTTACTAAATACTGTATGAGAATTTAATTTGACACCTTGATGTACTGTCGGGTCATGTTACGTGCATGGCGAAAAGTCGCTATTTTTGCAGTTGGTTGGCCTTTGAAAAAATGCCATTGTTACGGGGGGACTCATAAGTCAGAAAGTCTCTTCATGTGGTTGAGTAGAGTGCAACCTTCAATTGTGATATGTCAAGTATAAGTAGCTACAAGTTCTTGGGTCCTAAGATTACCAATTAATGAAACCACGATGAGGATTTCTATAGTAGTATGGTTAGAACGTTTAACATCCTCACAATGGGTAGCAGTTTTTGAAGGTAAGTGTTGCAAGTCATGCATATGGAATAATATAGGGACTCAAGTTGTTAGAGAAACAACTTCTGATGTTAATCCTAACCTAGTCGTGATTACGGCTTCTCAATACACGTATTCTCCTCTAATTCCAATCACTCTGTCTGCCCAAATTTAGTGTTCTTTCGCTAATATTGCATTTGTACACTGAGAAATGGTAGATAGCAATGGTGAATGTAGTAACGTCATAGCAAAGTGACGCTCGTGTTAGAGACAAAAGAATTCCAAAAAGGATCCGCAGTTTGGGATTGAAGGAGTAGGCGTGATGGCATCAGTTAAAAAAACTTAATACGACCTAATACATATAAAGTCCCTAACAGGTCACTCTGCACTTAAAAAAAATTTCTTACAGAGAGAGGCTGTCTCCATGTATTGGAATAAATTATCTTTACATTGAACAATTCTACTGTCATATGTGCCAGACATGAAAGAAATCTCTTCTTATCTGCTTTCAAAGCACTTAGAAATATTAAGTACCATTCCTATGGCTTGCTACATATATGCTCTAGTGGTGGATGGGGAGCTGGGGAAGGTGGTGGGGCATGAGCGTGGGAACCCCATTTGGAGAAAGAGTCCCATGAGAGGTTTTTTGCCTCAACTTTGTGCAGGTTTTCTGTTTCCTGGCTACTTACACTACCAACTGGAAGGATAAAGAAAGACGGTCTAGTTTCTAGGTTAATCACCTACCTTACCAAAAGTTTGTCTCTGAAAAAGTTGTCCAGTCACCTAATTGGTTCTTGCCATGTGTGGGATGTAGATTTTTTCTGATCATTGACATGTATTTTTGCTAATTTTGGTTAAAAAGAGCTTGATAACTGTGGCAATGCACTTATTTATTAGAAAAATCTCATATTACTTCTATGGTATTGCGAAATGAATTGTGAATTAGAATTTTCGAGTTCTAGATTTACAAAATCTTAAGAGCAGAATAAAATCAATCTGGAAAAATTGCATTTTACTGCCTTTGTTTCCCAGAACTATGTACTCCCTCCGTCCCGGAACTATAGTCCCATTTTTTAGGTGTAAATTTGATTGAACTTCGACCAGAGATTTTGGAACAAGTTACTATTCTAATGAAACTTTAAAACTTGTTATTGTTATACCATTAAAAATACTACCAATAACTATGTTTAGACTTTCACTATGATAATTAAATCAATTTAAATTGTTTTCATTAAAAAAGTGGGACTGTCTTTCCGGGATGGAGAGTGTATAATTTTGCGTCTGCCTCCTGTTCTCTTACTTTATTGCAAGTAGAATGGCTTGATTTGTTTGATAATTTCTACTGGATATTCGCTACTCGTTCGTTCAGGTGATTGGAGAACTCATATCTACTAATGGAAATGTGATGGCAAGATTGAGCCATCCATGCATGCTGCAATTCCAGAGCCTCCCTGTTCGCTTTATGCGGACATTCTTTATGGGCATACCACTTTTACTAGGGATCACCACCGAAACACAGACGATCGGCATTCCAATTTTAAAACACAAGGAGGCTCACCCAAGGACGGGTGCCATCAAAATCACCTTGGCTCCTCGAGCCGGAACCTCTTATCTTCCACAGCTGTACGAAGCTGAAATACTTATTCACTCGAAACTACCCTGGGGAAAAGAACTAGTTCGCAGTTGGAAATGGACGTTTTACGTGTGGATGTCAATATATATATACATTATGCTTCTTGTTGTTCTTGTCTTGTGCTTCAGGCCATTTATATTTCCTGTAATGGCAGCCGGTTTTAGTGACGCATGTAAGGATACAGATAGAGATACGAGGAGGAGACGAGTGTGTGAAGAAGAAGCAGAGGTGAAAGTAGGAAGGAGAGATAGAGAGATTTCGGAGACGTTGATAAGATGGAAACAGAGCAGGAACAAGAGGAAGGCAATGCTTATGCATGGTGGGGGATCATCTGCATCTGCTGCTTCAAGTATTGATATGACTAGGGAGGACACTAGTGCAATGACCGAAGATGTTGGGGACTCTGAATCTGTGTCTTTGAGCTAGACGATGATCATGTAAATAGTACTGTTGTCATTTTAACATGAACACAACTAGACCGAATCTGGGTTTCGTTAAATGTTGTGGACATTATTGTTAGAAGATACTCCCTCCGTCCCGGCGAAAGAGCCACAAAATTTGTCCGGCACGCAAAATAAGAAATGTGATGTAGGAAAGAGAAAAAGTTTAAATGTTGTGAGTATGAAAAATTAAATAGGAGAGAGAATGAGTGGGAGGTGATGTAAGAAAGAGAATGTTGTGAGTGTAAAAGTAAAGTAGGAGAGAGAATGAGTGGAGAGAATAGTGATTTAAGGTTTCCTTTTTGGGAAAGTGGCTTTTTAAATGGGACGCCCAAAAAGGAAATAAATGGCTCTTTCGCTGGGACGGAGGGAGTAATGTTTAATTCTTCTTTGCTCACCCAGATTGACAAACCTATGGAAATGGGAAGTTTCCGGCGCTCAAACGCATGTTGCATAGCCGGAAGTCATTATTGCCAATAGTGATTTCGGTATATCCCTAAGGGGTAAATTTATTCTCAACAGAGACTTTTATTTTTTCTAAAACTAACATTTATGGAAACTTTTGGTGGAAACACAAGTTGCTGATGCCAATAGCAGACTGCCGAAACATTAAAGTCACTATCTAACTTTTAAAACTAGCACATTTTGATGAATACTGAAGAGATTTTTGGGACGTACTTTTTAAAAGTACCAAACTGAGAGAAAAAAATAACCCCAAACAAGGCTTTGAGAGTATCACTGAGACTAAACAACAATATTAAGTCTTGAGTAAAAGCATAAACCAGAGCCAGCATGTAGAGACACAATGCAAAGGTACTCTTTCCAATCTAACAGTCAAGCATCAAGAATCATACCCTCGTACAAATTCATTGTTTCATATCCAGCCGCTCTCTTTGTTTTAAACTTCTCAATCAGACATGCTAATCATATTGTACGGTACAAACAATTTAACACAAGTGGAGTTGAGAGTTGGAAGGAAACACATACTAAACAAATGCCTACAAAGTAAGCTAATATAGGTTTCAAGCGACTGAACGACCTTAGGTCAACTTGTGAATGGTTTTCATATCTGCAGCTTCCAGGAGGGTACCCTTTTGGACATGATCCCACCATTTATGCAAGAAGTTGTCCACGACTAGCCTGAACCAGGGGGACAGCTTCAGACCCTCCTCTCCAGCATCGGCTTTTCTCAGCAACTCTTTCAACTCGTCTTTGTTCACATATTTAATGTCAGCCACTTCGTCAGGATTTGGATTCACAGCAACATCCCGTACAATAAACAATAGGTAATCAACTGATTGTCACACCAAAAAACAAGAGTACCCATCAGTATTTTGCATATCTCTATTATAAATCTACTTTTAGTAAACACCTTTAATAATTATACACTGAAGCAGACATGTCACCAAATAAAAACTGGATTACAAGATTGACCTCCCACCCCCCCCCCTAAGAAATCACCTTAAGCAAAGAGCCAAAAAAAATCGTGGAACCTTACCAAAAAAAAAAAAAAATTGAAAGGGAAGACGTTTCATTATACATTTTTGAGTCCTTTCATACCAAGAAAAATGCTCGCTCCGTCCCAAAATGAATGACCATTTTGGATTGAAGAGCCATTTTGAAATTGTTGATTTTTAGTACAAAATATGTGTAATTCTTGCTATTCACTTTCCAACTTTTAGTTTTGCAAATATATAATGAAGTATAAAAAAAATTGGTAAAAACTTATTTAGGGATACAGTTTTTTGGATTTTTATTTTCAAAAGGTCGTTCATTTTGGGACAAAATAGGTCATTCAATTTGGGACACAGTAAGTATTTACTTTAGTTTGTTCTCTCTTTCTTTTTCCTTTTTTATTTTGATTGGCACAGCCAAGGGAGGGGTAGCTTTTAAATTCCTTAATTGGAGGGGGGGGGGGGGTCAAGTGGGTGCTTGTACAATATTGTTAGCCTCACCCTTGAAAATAGACACATTGGAGACAGGAAAAACTATCTTGCTGATGACCAAAATACTTATCTTAATTGCAAAAAATACATTGGACCAACTTAATGTAGTTCTCAAGGTACTAGAACCTAATGCATCATGGATCAATTTAGAACTCTAAACACAATCCAAATGATGAGATTCCTGAAGAAGATAAAATGACAAAATAGAAAGAAAATAGAAGGTAAGAATGCTTACGTTCATGCTCTCCCCATTTTCCATCAGATGGTGCCTTATAGAGCATGCGACCTAACGGGGTAAACTGATCTACTGGAACATCATCAGCAGGAATACCGAGTTCATCCAAGAGCTTCCTCTGTGCAGCGTTCCTGACCCCTTGAAAGATATTTAAAAACATTATAAATAGGAGCCATGGTGATCAGCATAAAGGAGTTGTAAGATTAATAATATTTACTACCAAGAGCATTCTCATCAATAAGCTCAGATTCTCGATAAAGTGGATGGCTACAACAGGTGTTCGTCCATACCAGAGGGAATGTCACCTTGGTCGCAGACCGTTGCTGAACATAAAACAGACATGTAACAAAGACAATAAGATTAGATACAAAAACCATTTACATTGCGGAGTTCCTATAACTGAAAAATGTTAAGAGACAGCAAAGCAGCAGACATTTTTGTTTGAAAGAAGAAAAGTAGCAATCACTTGAAGGCTCTGTTTGGACACGAGAAGTGAATACAAAAGGCAAAACAAAATGAAATGAAAACAACAGGAATTATATGGGGATTAAAATGGATTAATGTCCATTTTAACCAATAATATATCCAACACTTCACGAGTACAGTTCACAAAACAAAAAAAACAAACAACATTAAGGGGAGGGGGTTCGGATGTACATAGCCTTGCCCCTGTATTAAAGCACAGAGAGACTGTTTCCGGATGACCCAATATAAAAATTGCGTCGAAAATTGCATAAAATCTTTAAGAATCCTCTTTTTTGGGTATAAAACTGGCGTAAATCTGTGTTTTCTTATGAAGCCTAAAATCCCAAAGTCACAGACTTCACAGCTCATGAGTGCAAAATAACATTGACCAGAAATGCCCCAAAAATCCTTCTTTTTGGGTAGCATAGAATCTATATCCTTTCATCTTTTATGCAGGACCAAGTAGGCCCCTCCTCATCTCACTAGTTTGGTGACGGACTGCAGGCAGCTCTGTGGTTTTTTTGCAGACTAAGGGTATCTTTTGCGTGGAGGGAAGCAAATATGGTGGCAGATATTTTAGCAAAACTTGCGGCTTCCCATGTTTCCCTTGATCTCTCCTTTGTAACTGTTGTGAATTACCGCAGCGGAACGGATCCAAGCTAGGAGTAATAATAAGAACAACACACACGAAAAGTAAATCACACACAAAGGAACACACAAGAATTGTTAACCCGGTTCGTTGCAACAACAACTACGTCCGGGGGCGCTACCAAGCCAAAATATTCACTATAATATTTTCCGATGTTACAATTTGTCTCTAGGCTATCACATGTATTTATAGGAAACAAGAAATCAAATCCTAGTAATAAAAGGATTCCTAACTAAAGAAAGTATTCTTCTTTCTTCACAAGTCTTCCAAATATTGCTGTCACAAGGAAACATCAATCAAGAGGAAATCTGATCAAATTAGGAAACGAGAATCGATCCCAGGAATTCTTCCTTCCCGTCTACAGCGCGGCCGCCCTCCATGCCAAGCGCGCCCGCGCAACTGACCCGAGACTTCATGCGCCCTCGTCCATTCTCCAGCGCGGTCGCGCAGAGCCCAGCAGGTCGCGCACATGACAGCTGCTCTGCGATTTTCCTTCATGGTTTTGACTCCAATCCCAACAATCTCCCACTGGAGACAAACCATCCATGATACCTTTTCTTGAAACAAACAAATCTCGGTGGCCGGCTATTGCGTTGGTAGCGCCCGGCCTCTTGTCTAGTTATCCAAGTGAGTTGAAGCCGAGCAACGCTTGAACATAGCTGTCGGTTCTACCATGCTCCGAGTCTTCATTCCGAATGATCCTCCTGCACATCCCCGCTCACTTGCTTCGCTAACTATCGATCTGAGCAGCGCGAATCCACGTGCCCCACACAATCACAAGCTTGGAACCTTTGTGTGTTCTTTGCAACCCATCGCATCACCGTTCTAGATCCCGCTCCCATGTTGACCAAATTGGCTCCGCGTCGGCCGACTTCATCACCCAATTTTCTATCAACATACCGTTTAGTGAAATTTCTCCCACCATGGCGATCTCGGCCACCACCATTCATCATTGGGATGCGCCTTCGTTTCCCCCAACGACTCATGTTGCATGTGGTATACAACATATTTTCCACGCCGCCACGAGCCACCAAGCTAGTTCCGCGGTTTACCTTCCACGTCCCACAACCGAAGGTCACCACACAACCCTCCTTATCAAGTTGCCTTATGGAAATCAAGTTCCTCTTCAAATCCGGAATATGTCGCACATCACGTAGCCGTAAAACAGTCCCATCCGTTGCTTTGACCCGAACAACCCCCTTTCCAATGACCTTGACAGGATAATCGTTTCCCAAACGAACAACCCCAAAATCACCGGAACGTCTTGCTCCATTCTTTACTGCACTAGTGCATGAATGAAACGTCGAGCCCGAATCCAAAACCCACGAATCGGTTGAGCTGCTCCCACCCAAGATTAATACGTCCGCCGTCTCTTCACTGACATTCAATTCCTTCGCTCTGCCTGACCGCTTCGGACAACTTCTCCTAAAGTGCCCCTTCTCCCCACAATCGTAGCAAGTAATCCCCTTCTTGCCACCCTTACTCTTTTCACTGACATTTAGTGCTAGCCCCGATGTCCCACCCTTGCTCTTCCTACGAATTTCTTCGCCAAGAATCACATCAACGACATCCGCAAACTTCAGCTTCACCTTTCTGTTGAGACGTTAGCGCTATCGCAGTCGTATCCCAACTTTCCGGCAAAGAAGAAAGTAAAATCAACGCTAGTACCTCATCATCAAGAGTAACAGCCACGGAAGACAGTTGGGTCGCAGTAGATTTGAATTCACTTATATGCTTTGTTGCCGACATGCCCTCCACCATCCTTACGTTCAACAGCTTCCTCATTAGATGAGCTTTATTCGCCGCCGATGGTGCCTCGTACATGCTCGCCAACATCTGTAACATCTCCATGGTAGTCTTCGCCTCCAAAACATTCTTCGCCACATCCTTGGTCAACGTTTGCCTAACAAGCCCTAACGCTTTCCGATCCAAGATTTCGAATTTTGCTTCCTCTATGTCCGCCGGCTTTTCTTTTAATGGTAGATACAAATCCTTGTTCCACAGAACATCCTCGATTTGTGTCTTCCAAAAATTGAAATCCGTCCCATCGAACTTTTCGATCAACACCTTATTACCATCCTCCAAAGCTTCCCAAGAAATCCATAGCAAAAGACCAGCCAACCAATGATTCGACAAAACCAAAGGCTCTGATACCAGTTGTTGTGAATTACCGCAGCGGAACGGATCCAAGCTAGGAGTAATAATAAGAACAACACACACGAAAAGTAAATCACACACAAAGGAACACACAAGAATTGTTAACCCGGTTCGTTGCAACAACAACTACGTCCGGGGGCGCTACCAAGCCAAAATATTCACTATAATATTTTCCGATGTTACAATTTGTCTCTAGGCTATCACATGTATTTATAGGAAACAAGAAATCAAATCCTAGTAATAAAAGGATTCCTAACTAAAGAAAGTATTCTTCTTTCTTCACAAGTCTTCCAAATATTGCTGTCACAAGGAAACATCAATCAAGAGGAAATCTGATCAAATTAGGAAACAGAATCAGTCCAGAATTCTTCCTTCCCGTCTACAGCGCGGCCGCCCTCCATGCCAAGCGCGCCCGCGCAACTGACCCGAGACTTCAAGCGCCCTCGTCCATTCTCCAGCGCGGTCGCGCAGAGCCCAGCGCGGTCGCGCACATGACCAGAAACTGCTCTGCGATTTTCCTTCATGGTTTTGACTCCAATCCCAACAATCTCCCACCTGGAGACAAACCATCCATGATACCTTTTCTTGAAACAAACAAATCTCAGTGGCCAGCTATTGCGTTGGTAGCGCCCGGCCTCTTGTCTAGTTATCCAAGTGAGTTGAAGCTGAGCTACGCTTCAACATAACTGTCGGTTCTACCATGCTCCGAGTCTTCATTCCGAATGATCCTCCCTGCGCATCCCCGCTCACTTGCTTGCTAACTATCGATCTGAGCAGGCGCGAATCCACGTGCCCCACACAATCACAAGCTTGGAACCTTTGTGTGTTCTTTGCAACCCATCGCATCACCGTTCTAGATCCCGCTCCCATGTTGACCAAATTGGCTCCGCGTCGGCCGACTTCATCACCCAATTTTCTATCAACATACCGTTTAGTGAAATTTCTCCCACCATGGCGATCTCGGCCACCACCATTCATCATTGGGATGCGCCTTCGTTTCCCCCAACGACTCATGTTGCATGTGGTATACAACATATTTTCCACGCCGCCACGAGCCACCAAGCTAGTTCCGCGGTTTACCTTCCACGTCCCACAACCGAAGGTCACCACACAACCCTCCTTATCAAGTTGTCTTATGGAAATCAAGTTCCTCTTCAAATTCGGAATATGTCGCACATCACGTAGCCGTAAAACAGGTCCCCATCCGTTGCTTTGACCCGAACAACCCCCTTTCCAAATGACCTTGACGGGATAATCGTTTCCCAAACGAACAACCCCAAAATCACCGGAACGTCTTTGCTCCATTCTTTCGCACTAGTGCATGAATGAAACGTCGAGCCCGAATCCAAAACCCACGCATCAGTTGAACTGCTCCCCCCCAAGATTAATACGTCCGCCGTCTCTTCAAGAACATTCAATTCCTTCGCTCTGCGCTCGACCGCCGGACAACTTCTCCTAAAGTGCCCCTTCTCCCCACAATCGTAGCAAGTAATCCCCTTCTTGCCACCCTTACTCTTTTCACTGACATTTAGTGCTAGCCCCGATGTCCCACCCTTGCTCTTCCTACGAATTTCTTCGCCAAGAATCACATCAACGACATCCGCAAACTTCAGCTTCACCTTTCCTGTTGAGACGTTAACTGCTATCGCAGTCGTATCCCAACTTTCCGGCAAAGAAGAAAGTAAAATCAACGCTAGTACCTCATCATCAAGAGTAACAGCCACGGAAGACAGTTGGGTCGCAGTAGATTTGAATTCACTTATATGCTTTGTTGCCGACATGCCCTCCACCATCCTTACGTTCAACAGCTTCCTCATTAGATGAGCTTTATTCGCCGCCGATGGTGCCTCGTACATGCTCGCCAACATCTGTAACATCTCCATGGTAGTCTTCGCCTCCAAAACATTCTTCGCCACATCCTTGGTCAACGTTTGCCTAACAAGCCCTAACACTTTCCGATCCAAGATTTCGAATTTTGCTTCATCTATGTCCGTCGGCTTTTCTTTTAATGGTAGATACAAATCCTTGTTCCACAGAACATCCTCGATTTGTGTCTTCCAAAAATTGAAATCCGTCCCATCGAACTTTTCGATCAACACCTTATTACCATCCTCCAAAGCTTCCCAAGAAATCCATGGAAAAGACCACCCCAACCAATGATTCGACAAAACCAAGGCTCGATACCGGTTGTTGTGAATTACCGCAGCGGAACGGATCCAAGCTAGGAGTAATAATAAGAACAACACACACGAAAAGTAAATCACACACAAAGGAACACACAAGAATTGTTAACCCGGTTCGTTTACGTCCGGGGGCGCTACCAAGCCAAAATATTCACTATAATATTTTCCGATGTTACAATTTGTCTCTAGGCTATCACATGTATTTATAGGAAACAAGAAATCAAATCCTAGTAATAAAAGGATTCCTAACTAAAGAAAGTATTCTTCTTTCTTCACAAGTCTTCCAAATATTGCTGTCACAAGGAAACATCAATCAAGAGGAAATCTGATCAAATTAGGAAACAGAATCAGTCCAGAATTCTTCCTTCCCGTCTACAGCGCGGCCGCCCTCCATGCCAAGCGCGCCCGCGCAACTGACCCGAGACTTCAAGCGCCCTCGTCCATTCTCCAGCGCGGTCGCGCAGAGCCCAGCGCGGTCGCGCACATGACCAGAAACTGCTCCTGCGATTTTCCTTCATGGTTTTGACTCCAATCCCAACAGTAACCCCTCCCCCTTTTGTTGTAAATAGTTTGGTAGGAGATGTTCAAGGCAAAACTCAGCCTCGCCTGCCTGGTTTCAGTTTTTGGAGCTGCTACTGCTCTTGTAAAATAATTAGTATGTTCTGGTGTGTTTATGTTTAATATATATTGCTGTTTGATTTAAAAAAAAAAAAAAAGAACCTTTATCCTTCCCAAAATACCTAGGGCTGGTTGGGTAGCCAAGGCCGGATAAGCAATATTCTTATGATGGGTATTATTAGTCCCCGGACTAATAAGACACAGCAAATAAACATTAGTATTATGTTTGGTAATCAGGATGAAAAAACACAACAATATAACTTCTAATGCTTACATCTTTTGATATTACTATGTAATTTACCAAACTAGCCACTCAATTCATTGTTTGAAAACCAAATTACCATCTTTCAAAAAAAAAAAAAAACAAATTACTTGAACAATTGAATAAAGTGAAGATTTAATAACATATTGAGATTAAATTAAGGTTTCAAAAGCAATGATCAGGATTCAAGGATTTTTTGATTGAGAAGAATCGAAGTGGTTAAATTCTATAATGCTCGGACTCTTTGGTTTATCTCGTTGGACCCTTGTCAACAATACTTAAATAGGAGTGTCTTGTTAGGATCGCTCACCCATACAAGAAATCCGCAACAAGAGAAATCAAACAACACACAATACGAAATAAAAACACAATATTCCGTGGTTCGGCTAAAAGCCTATTCCACCCAAAATATAACTTCTATATATTTCTTGATATTACAAGAATGGAGACACCCTCTCTCTCAACACTCTTGAATATCCTCACCAATCGCATACAAGCGTACAATTTCTCTCTCTAAATTGTAAACCTATGCTAACTCTCTCAAGTTCTCTCCAATTTTATATAAAACCTAACTAGTGAAGCCTATTTATATAGGGGAGGCACACCCACTTTTCCCCTTTCCTAACCGATATGGGATTACTATTCCTTCTCCTAATCAATATAGGATAAGTAATATTTTCCTACTCATAATAGGATTTAGGTAATATTGGTCAAATTCCTAACAAATCTCCCCTTGACCAAAATTTCCTAAAATTTCATCAACTCCAGAGAAGCGAACTCTTTTCCCAATCTTCTTCTCCTTTTTGTCACAAAAGGATCTTCCACGCAAGGATTGCCCCTCCAAATAGCAAATATTCCTCGCACCTTTTCTCCCTTGAAGAATCAAGCGCTTTCCTTTGTACACTTTGCACGTCTGTCTCCTTCCAACATATCGATACCCACGAGATGTCAAAACTCCTAGTGAAAGCAAATTCGCAGTCGCACCAGGAACATACTTTACATTCAAAGCGGTTTTCACAATCCCATCATGAAGCTTGAAACGTACACTCCCAACACCTTCAATCTTCAATTTCTGCTCATTACCAACTTTGATTTCTCCAAAATTTCCCTCCGATCGCAAAGTGTCAAACATAGCTCGATCCTTACAAATATGCACTGAAGCAACAATCTAGCACCCATTCGGACTTCTTCTCCTCAATCACATCGGCAGCGACTATAGTTTCGTCAAAAGAAAATCTCCATTATCACTACCACTATCAATCGTGTTAACGTTCTCTTCGTCAACCTTTTTCTTTCCTTTCACACCACGTAAACTTTTCAAATCATCACGAAATTGTGGGCAACGCATCTGCATATGACCAGCCTCTCCACAAGCAGAAGCACTCAATCTTACTCATATCTCTATCTCCCCTAGATTGAGACCTTCCTCTTCCTTTCGAGCCACCATGATTATAATTTCTCCTCTCTTCGTAACCCTCCGCAACTAGTACTGTCACCATTGGAGAAGCTATCACTCCTCGTCATCCTTTCATTATCCTCAACGCCTTAATCACATCATCAAGTGTTAAAGTAGTCCTACTGTCAACATCGTTCGCACAAAAGGCTTGTAGGACTTGGGTAATGAAGCCAACAATAACAAAGCTTGCTCCTCATCTTTAATTGTCTCATCAACATTAGACAATCGACATACTAGTTGACTGAAAGAATTAATATGGTCATGCAAATTACCCCCTTCATCAAACTTCAAACAATATAAATCCATCTTTAAGAATAATCGATTAGTCAGCGACTTAGACGCATAGATACTAGCAAGTTTCTCCCAAATACCCCTCGCTGTTGTCTCTTTCAAAACACTATATTTAATTTCAGGAGCAAGTGCTAACCTTATCATACTCGAAGCCCTCTTCTGAATTTTGGCCCAATCTACGTCTTTCATCTCATCCGGCTTGTTCTCTTCCAAAGCTTCATCAAGTCCTTATTGAACCAACACATCTTGGATTGTCATCTGCCACACCGTGAAATCCATCTTTCCATCGAAGGTTGGGACTTGATACTTCGATATCCCAATATCCATATTCCTCAAAATATGAATTTCTTCAAACTGCTGCTGCTGTCCGGATACAATTCCCGATGCCTGGGACCTTAAAATCCAATCTCCACCGTTCAGATTTAATATCTATTAGTCCCGAAGCTACTCACCAAAAATCAGCCCGATCCAACGGTAAACGAATGCTCTACGTCAATTTTTCTACCGCTGCGCTGAAAAAAACGAACCAGAAACTGCAATTTCTTTCTTCAATTTTTTGCTCTCTTTTCTTGATGCGAATTCTTCTCTTCAACCAAAGCTTTGATACCACTTGTTAGGATCGCTCACCCATACAAGAAATCCGCAACAAGAGAAATCAAACAACACACAATACGAAATAAAAACACACAATATTCCGTGGTTCGGCTAAAAGCCTATTCCACCCAAAATATAACTTCTATATATTTTTTGATATTACAAGAATGGAGACACACTCTCTCTCAACACTCTTGAATATCCTCACCAATCGCATACAAGCGTACAATTTCTCTCTCTAAATTGTAAACCTATGCTAACTCTCTCAAGTTCTCTCCAATTCTATATAAAACCTAACTAGTAAAGCCTATTTATATAGGGGAGGCACACCCACTTTTCCCCTTTCCTAACCGATATGGGATTACTATTCCTTCTCCTAACCAATATGGGATAAGTAATATTTTCCTACTCATAATAGGATTTAGGTAATATTGGTCAAATTCCTAACATGTCTGACACGAGTACGGCGGGGTAAACCAAAGAGTCCGAGCATCAGAGGTTAAATTAGAAAAGGATGGGAATGAAAGGGTTGTAGATCAAAAAATTAAGCAGTCTAATTTGTGGGTTAAAAGCTTGAAATCGTTGATTCCAACAATGGAATTGAACGTTCCCAAATCCAAAATCAATAATACTCCCTATATTAAAAAAAAAAAAAAAAAAAAAAAAAAAAAAAAAAAACAGGTGTAGAATAAAAACCGCACAAAATGAAAAACATGATTTATTGATGATAAAAGGCAAGGACAATCTAAATCTGGATGGTGTCGGACGATGATGGTGCCGGCAAGGGGAGATGATAACAGTAAAACTAAAGTTGCAGGAAGGAACTTGTTTTGTCCGATAGAGTAGAGAGGGGACGATTAAGCATATTCTGGTAAAGAAATAGGATGAGCTGCTTCGTTAATTACATATGAAGAGGACAATTTTGTCATAATGATATTATCCCCCACAATTCTTACACATGTATTAATAATACTAACTTTTATTAAGGATAAATAAGGAGGGATAAAGGAATCAATCCGGGCAATCAGTTTTAATTATCCGATATATTAATTCCCATCAAACATCAATTAAAATATACTAGTATTATTAATCCCATTCAAGCCGCTAATACCGACAACCCAACGGGTCCTTACAGAATTATTTACTTTAACCATAACTTCAACCATGCCAAGGACTGTACCTTTAGAATCACGGCAACAACAATGCATTACAAATGTAGGCACCCTACTAGGGACTAAAAATGACGCCTAGCAGCGACAGGAAATTAACCACCACGCATTTTACTTCCCTCACTATTTTATAGTGAACTAAGAAAGAGTCCATTTAAAAACGAATTTCTTGATCAAGAACATAATGGGACAACCTATAGCTTTCTTCGTCTCCAACCCTGTATTTATAACCTATGAAACAACAAATAACAGCAGAACTGACAAAACAATATCAAACCTTAAAGTTAGAAGAACTAATGCCACTTGTTAGGGGAGGAACTGCGGCATAAGGAATTGAAAGCTTAAAGGTGGACTAAAAAAGAGCAGTTCCGCTTTAAAGACTATTTGCATGTGTCACTAGACGAGTTAACGACTTTCTTGAGTTATGTGGGAATAGCAGCACAAAACTTTAGAGTAAGGATATCTCATGGCTATGCAGTTCATGAGAATTATCTTAAATTCTTTTGGGGGATGAAAGTTATTGTGGTATTTTGTTCCAGTTGTGTTTGCATCAGATGTACTAGATTTGTGAGTTGCTCTTGCTCCTTTTGGCACTTGTTTTTTTATGCAGTCATACTTTAAAGCAGTAGCCATCCGACTCCAAATTTATATGATTCTTCATTTGCAATCATAAACTACTATATACCTGAAGGAGCAACTCATATTTTGAATTAAACAAAAACACACTGAAAGCCCGGTGAAGTAAATTTTCAGATTCAATCTTCTCCATCAAGTGGCCTGCACATTTCACAACTTAATTTAGGTCAAGGATCAAAGAGAAATTGCAGCAATTACAATTGTACTTTAGGTTGACTTTCGCTTTTTACATTGCATAAACGTTCTTGTACTTTAAACTGCTTTACAAACTTTTACAGCAACAACAACAAAGCCTTAGCCACAAAATGATTTGGGGCACTTTTAAATATTTTTAATAGTGGAGCTAATATGACAAGCCATGTCATTAATTAAGTCGATGTAGCAAACCACTTTATTAAATGAATTCACATTTTTTAGTTGTGCATATTTTTAATTCATTCTTTTCAGATCTTCTCAATATAATGAGATAGTCTTCATGAAAATAAAAAATAAGGAAATCAAGATAAATGAAGAGCAATAGAATAAATAAAGCTTGAGATTATTTTTCTAAAATTATCAAACAAGCACACACAAAAAAAAAACATTTAATTTTGGTGCTTGTAGATTAAAAATAAAATAAGTAAACATTAAATTTCATCAACATTTGTTTTAAAATAAAAAAAAAAGTTAAACTAAATATAGTTAAAATAAAAAATCTTATTTTCACCTTTGGTTAGTGTAATTAATTGTAAAAAGTTATGAGAAATGTTTTGTTTTAGAAGTTTGAGAGGCAAGAATAAAGAACAAAAACTAGTAATAAAACAAACCTTCTTTCTTATCAAAAGGGCATAATTAGAAATCAAACAATGCAAGGTTGATTTCATTTATTTGCTTTCAATTTCATACACCTTTAACTTTAACCTACAAAATATTGGACTAGCTTTACATTTAGACTATAATAAGAAATTATCATTTTTTCTCCCGAATAAGGAAAAGAAAAGTTCCATAACGAGAGTTCATTTTTTAATTCGAGGAAAATTATGAAAAAAAAAAAGACCTTTAAGGAAATTTAGAGGCAAATATGCACAGTTACCCTTACTATCTACCTTAAGTATTGCATGTATTTATTAAAATGTGATACTCTTTTAAGGTGAATTAGTAACTTCCTAGAAGTAATCACTCGTTCTAGGACAAAGAAAATGGACAATAGACACACCTCCAAAATTTTCACATAATGTAGGAACACTTGTTGAGATTCAAGAACAATTCTGTCTCTTTCAACTGAAGAGTTATATGCCAAAAAATGCAAGAAAATGCGCATTTGCTTATTTTACTAATAATTTAGTCCTTCACATTCCAGCAAACCACTGATCCCTGGAATAAATACTAGTAAGTCACTTATATAAAGTATCTAGCTTCACACAAAGCTAACAGCTAGTGGCGAAGTCAATTTTTTTTCAAAGGGAGTCAAGATTTCTTATGAATAAATATTACTCCCTCCGTCCCGCCCGAAAGGGCAATTTTGCCTCCTAGCACGGAAATTAAGAAATGAATAAGGAAAGTGATGTAAGAAAAAGAAAAAGGTTAAATGTTGTGAGTATGAAAAATTAAATAGGAGAGAGAATGAGTGGGAGGAATAGTTAGGAGAGAGAATGTTGTGAGTGTAAAAGTAAAGTAGGAGAGAGAATGAGTGGGGTAGAAAGAGTATAAAAATAATAAAAACTTTCCTTTTTGGGGTTGTGCCCTTTTAAATGGGACGCCCAAAAAGGAAATTTGTGCCCTTTCGGGCGGGACGGAGGGAGTATATTTTTCATACAGAAATTTAGCACAAAAGGGGGTTAAATATCATAGTACAAATTTTATGTGATGCTCATACTCTTTGGTTTACCCTACCGTACCCGTGTCGGTCACTCGTATTCAAGTGGTGTCACAACGTATCCGGCGAGGTAAACTAAAGAGTCCGAGCATCATAGAATTTTACCACAAGTGAAGGGGGTCGAAATTGACAACAATAGTATTTTAGTGTACCGTTTAAAATTTTAGAGGTACTAAATTGAAATTTTCCAAAAAAATAAGAGGGTCAAGTGACCCCCTTCCCTTTCATGTGGCTTCGCCACTGCTAACAGAGATCTAACAAGCCAAACACTAGGGACTGTGCGCTTTTAAGAAGTAATACACTTTACGTAACAGTCCAAGACAGCACATTATACTTAATTTATTGGCACAAAAAATATAAGACTAAAGCCCCTCATTAGTAGGTGGCCATTGAGCAACTGTCACCTTCAAAAAGATTATGTTTTATTACAGAATTAATATTAAATCCAACTTACAGTTATATTTGTTTTCATGACCAACAACTCGATCATTTTCGTCGACCAAAATGCATCTGCAAGAAAGTTGAGAAAGGAAGAATTGTCATTTATCAAGATAATACTAAAAATGAAAAACCAAAAACAAACATATATATGCTTCTTAGAAGGAAATATAAGGAGCCAAAGGAACCCAGAAGACAACAACAACAACAAAGTCTAATTTCCAAAAGAATTTGGGGTCGACTAACTAGAAAAATCGTAAGAATCGTCAAAAAGAGGTGAGAAAACAATGAATAAGTGTGGAGATGGTTAAACACGATAGTTAAGAAAAAAAGGTGAAAGGTAAGAAGATTTTTTAAATAGAGATACAAGGGTGAAGAAACATCAAGAGAATCAGGAATTTCATATTTCTTTGAGCAAGTCAGAAAGAATAGTCCCTCCGTCCCAATATAAAGTTCTTACTTTTCTTTTTGGTACGTTTACTTTTCATTTTGGTACGACCCGAAATAAGGTTAATACTTTGTTTTACTCCCAACTGGGGTATAGGCAGTGGCGAAGCCATGTACATGCTAAGGGAGTCAGACCCCCTTCAATTTTGGAATGTGTCAATTTCAACCCTTTCATTTTTTTAAAAAATGATTTTTTTCCTACTAAAAATGATGAATTTATACATTTTGACCCCCTTAATTTTGAGAAAAAAATTGCACTAAATTATTATTTTAACCCCCTTCTATACTAAATTTGGATACCTTAATTATAATAGTTATTCCAAAAAAATATCTTGACCCCCTTTTCGAAAATTCCTGACTTCGGCACGGGGTATAGGTAAAATAATAGCAACAGAAACTTTTCTTTTTTAGAATAAGCACATCCACCAAACTGGTAAGTGTGCTCATTGAGCCGGGATCAGAGGTAGTATTATGTTAATGTGTCAAACTTCTTTACTCTCCGTCTCTGTCACATCGAAAACTCAGCGGTACAAAGCCAAACTTTATAAACATAACCTTCTACTAAAAGGCAATTTATAGAAAACTCAGTTGCTTTAAACTTTTTATTCAGAAACTTAATTTCGGAAAGAATTGAGATTCCAAATGAAAACAAATCTCGGATGCTACCACATCCTATCATCGATCGTTATCTGTAAAAACATGAATGAAACAGCATTTTACTTTTCATCACAAATATTCACAAACCTTTGCTCAGTTATATAGATCTATGAATCAGCTACTCGATTTGCATTCACTCTATTTCAGCACAAATTCCAATGTAGTAGTTCAAACAAACACGGAAATAAGCAAAAATTGTTGTATGCGGACGAAGATCAGTTTATCAATTCATTAAGTAAACAACAATTAACCGCAATTTAGAGTGAGAAAATATAGAAATTAACTCGTCATCAAACATTAGACGCCTCTGGACGGCATCCATGCCAGAATCAACGGCTGCGTCACCCATGACGGTGGTAATAGATGAACAGGACGTAGATGAGACGGCGATGGAGAGGGAGGAGGACCGACGAGCGGAGACGGCGACCGAGACGGCAGCCGGAAGAGAGTGATTGCGGAGGAAACAACAACCTGGGGAGATGCGGGATTTGAGGGAAAGAGAAGGAAATGATGAAGAGAATTTTTGTAGAGAGGTATAGGCTGACATTGTGATGCCTTTACCAACAAAGTTTGCGCCATTAATTTGTTTAATTGTTTTCTCCATTCCGCCTTTTCGTATAAAATAAAGGAAAAATTGCATTATTTTAGTTAAAGTTTTGTCAATAAGTTATGGGTTCGAATTGGAGAGAAATTTGACCTTTGTTATCTTATTTTTTCTTTTCGTAAAAGAGTTGATCAATTCAGATTTTGTCTTTCTTTTTTTGCTTGATTGTTTTTTATCATTCATAGTCTATAGACTAATCATTGGTGTTTTAAGGAGTTTGCATTATTTATCATTATGATATATAATTGGTTATTGAATTTGCATTTGTTACAAGTTGATTATTGAATTTATTTTTTTGTTGCAATTAGGTGTAATTTTGAATGAATCGTTAAAAATCTAACGAAGGTTGTAACATGTACGTCTCATATGTGTTACTTAAGGATATTTTCGTCTTTTCCTTAGTGGGAGACTTGCACGGGTTATTCATGTGAATGTAACTGGTTTGGAGGATATTTATGGGGGGTTAAGTGTAAAATTTTGTTAAGAAATAAATATTCTTCAAACCCAACAACCACCATCTTTCTAATAACCAGCAACCACCACTATCATCCTTCCGCCACGAACCACCACAGCTTTTCTGATCCACAACCGCCACCACACAAGTCCGGCATAATCCTCCATTTAATCACCATTCCTTCATTAAATCACATCCACATTTTTAAATCAATTTAAAGTTTCTTCAATCCCAAAAATACAAAAAAAAAAAAAAAAAAAAACCATTTCTATTCATTAAAATTGAACAACAGGCAAAAATGCCATAGATTTAAAACAAGAGTCGTACTTTGCCAAGTAGACCTTCAACGGCTCCATGTACTCCTCGAATCCTATCGTCGTCATGGCCCATAGAAGGTCGTCTCCGTTGATCTTTTTCCTTTACTCTCTCTGGCACTTATCAGAAGCCTTGCCGGTGATGAAGCTTATGAATTTCGACACGCACTCCTGAACCGTCTCCTTCGCGTCCTTTGAGATCTTCACGCTCGCCGGCAAAGCCTTCCTCATGATCCGGCTCATGTTAGCTATCGGAAGGAACCTGTCCTGCTCCCTTGTCGATGCGTCATTCCCGTGTTCCCCAAATTCAACCGGTAAATCACTGAACTCGATTACAGGTGAGGAGGGTGGGAGAGGGGGTTGTGATTGCGGTGAAGGTGGGGTGAGGAATGGCGGCTGGTGGATGAGGGTGGAGCCGAGAAAAGGAAGAAGAAGAGAGAAATTTTTCATTTTGAAGTAGAGTGAGAAGATAGAGAGAAAAAGAAAGAAAGAGAATAGAGAGGGAGAGAGAGAGAGAGTGGTTTGATTTTTATATTTAACCTTCCCTCATTTTTAGAAAATGTTAACTAACCCCCTTAAAATTATGGGGGTCAAATTCGATGGAAAAGACCAAAATAGCCCTTAAGTAACTCACGTGAGCGGCACAAATGCAAATTCGATAACCAACTGAAACATCTCGACAAACTCAGGTAACTAAAATGCAATTTGCCCTAAAATAAAAAAAAAATAAAAAAAAATATTAAAACAAAAAAACGAAAAAGGGAATGATGTATTGAATTTTTTTTTTTGAAATAATTATATTTTAAAATAATAATTCCCAAAATAACTCACATTTGAAACTATTTTTCAAAATGACAACTTTTTTATAACTCGATACATGGTGTAGCGATTTCAAAAACTGACAGTTGAAACTCGGTAAATCAAGTAGCGAGTTTAGTTAAATTAAGTTTACAGGGATTAGAAATTAGGCGTATTAATTAATTAAATGACATTAATGAACTTGATACATCATGTAGTGCTTTCACGCTGTAAGTACCCCAATCTGGATCACCCTCTTCTGAGCACCCGGGAAACACCGCAGACTCACTCAAACGCAGTCTCGAACACCCGGAACCCTCAAAAAACCCTCAAGAACCTTCAAAAACCCTCAAAGGCCCAAAAAACCACTAGCCAAATCAAGGGGGGCCTTTTTGGGACAAAAAAATACAAAAGGACTTTTTGGGAATTATGCAAAAATTGGAAAAGCATAGAAGTTCCGTACGAACCTCTTTGCATGCTAAAAGGTCCGTACGGACCTCTTTGCTACCAGACATCAAAATTACGAAATCCTCTTAATGTCCACATTATTCCCTCAAATCTGGGAAAACTAAAACTTTGGTTTTCCTAGAAGGTCCGTACGGACCTTCTTGCAATTTTTCCTACACTATAAATAGAGGGCTCCCCCTCCCTCATTTCACACACCTTCCTCTTCTCCTCTCTCTTCTTAAGCCCTCTGGCTGCCCCTCTAAGTCCTTCCGAGGCACTCCCGGTTCCTTTCGGGGCCTTCCGAGCTCCCTCGTGGTGCTCCGAAGCCCTATCGAGCGCTCCCGAGACGCTCCCGCGCTGCCCCGAGGCACTCTCGAGGTATTCTGAGGCCCCTCGTGGTACTTCGAAGTCTTTCCTGGTCTTTCCCGAGGCGTCCCGGCCCTTTTCGAGCCAAATCGACGATTTCGACGCACGCCGGAACTCTGCCCGAACGCAACCGACGATCCCGACGCACGCCGAACCTCTGCCCGAATCCAGCCAACGATCCCTGCAATCCCAATGCACGCCGAAACTCTGCCCAAGTGCACACCTGACAATCCTGAGGCACGCCGAAGCTCTGTCTGCAGACAACTGGCACATCCCGAAGCAATCCCGGTCCGTCCCAGAACACTATTCCATCCTCAAAAACTATTCCCCAGCGGAAGACAGACACGAACCAATATTGGTAAGGCTTCCTTCCATTACTATTTCAATACATTTCAATACGTAGTGTACAATGTAGACATCCGACACATCATGCATTTTTAAAAGCACACACACACACAACATTTAAAGAAAGAAGGGGTACCGAAAGACTCGTTTTTACGAGGCGACTCGGGTGAGCTCTAATATTCTAATATTCTCTTCCCAAGGAGTAACCTGACCTCCGAACTCAAAAATCTCATCACACAAAAACAGTTTATTTTTAAACTGATGCCTTTTCTCAATGTTTTGGGCTTAATGAAAACGGCGTGGCGACTCTACAAGCAAAAACACATCAAGACACCTCCACCGACACAACGAACGCAAACGGAATGCCAGATGCCAGGGCGCAATCGATGCGCCTCTCGGATCTGGGCAACTTCCAAAAGGCGGAATGCGAGATGCCGGGACCCCGTGCGCGAGCCGGACCCGGGTAATTTCAGTTGGCGACTCCGCTGGGGAATATTTTATTTTAAAAACTTTTAAACAAAACAAAAGATTTTTAAAACGATGATGGGGTCAAACTTTCATTTTACCCCTTTCTTTAACTGTTGTGTGTGTGTGCATGTGCTTTACTTTTTATTTTACAAAAAAAATAAAAATACAAAAAAATGCATCAATATACATCTGTGTACATACATTTAAAATTCTTCAAAAACTTCTGTTTTACTTAGAAAAAGAATTTTAGAGACCGCACGCTACTCGCACTGCTACCTCGGTACACCGCACGCTACTCGCACTGCTGCCTCGGTACACCGCACGCTACGCGCACTGCTGCCTCGGATACACTGCACACTACAACCCTCAACCCGAGGTAGTCTCAGTTGCAGTCCGTTTGGTCTTCCTAGGCCTTTTGGACGCGCACGGGATCATTCCAAACATTCCATCCTAGTCAGTGTCAACCCCGCACGCTTGAGTCACACTCTGTCCAGACTCGGTTGGTTTTTACCCAGTCCGTGTCATACAGCCTGGATACATATCCCATGTCGGCCATTTTCTGAGTCGAAGCTCGGAACTCAAGATCCCTTGCGCAAGCAAAGCGATGAAAGGTCATGCTAAAATCTTGACCCGATCTTGATTTCCGAAGCTACACCCAGACAATGTTCTGTCCCGGATATACATCCATGCCTACATGACACCATGTCATCAAGCCTTTAATACATCAGCCATGTCAATATGACCCAGTCAATGCCTAACGTCACGGATCCCTTGCGCAAGCAAGGTAAAGAGAGGTCATGCCGAACTCTCGACCAGATCTTGACTCAGGGGCCGGCTCGGCTCACTATTCACATGGCTAACGCATTAAAACAAACATGACAGGCTCGGTCCTTAGGTTCGATTTTTCTTTTAGGCCGGTGGAAACCGCTTGCCCTATAGGACCCTCGCCCGGGGCTGTCCACCCCGGGATGTCGAAATACAGGTGCAAAACGAGGGGCTTATAGCCGCACAGATGGTCTCCACTGACCCAGGATCTAGCATAGTTGCGAAAAAGAAGAGAAATCTTTTCCAACCTACCTAGGATTCGGAGAAAACACTGGTTTAAGTAAATTAAAACAACAAAAAAAATAAAATAAATAAAAGCGGAAACTGCATGTCACGTGAGCTTTCCCCCTTTTATCCAAAAGGTCTTCCCATGTCTAAACCTTACCCGTCACCCCCTCCAGTGAACCGAGAGTGATCGAGAGTACCCGGGAACTTTTCTCCCAGTGTCAAAGCCGCAAGGTCCAACATCCTTCCTAGCACAGCCACTAGGGCAGTCCATCAACTCCCCATGGCCAGATCAGCGGATAACAATGAGGAAAAAGGGGCCCTTACCCCCGAGAAACTTCCCGACAATGGAAGAGGTGTGGCAAGTCGTCATAGCCCTCGAAAAATGCCAAGGCGAACAACAAGCCTGGATCGAAGGTGCCATGCGCCACTTCGGAACATTAGCCACTCCCCAACCACTCGGGACTCCCAAAGACATGCCCGCTCCCGCAGCTCTTAACGTCTCTCATTGTCTTCCAGAAGTCAATCTGTTGCCCTCGTACGAGCCATGAAGCTACGACATAAAGCCACAAGACCCCCGAGGGGAAGACGTGTCCGATCAACATCCTGAGGTCCCGCTACCACCGCAGAACGATGAACACATCTGGTGGGACGTCTGCGATTGCATCGCTCGTCTGGAAATGGAGTTCCAAGATGAAATGAACGAGGATCGCCCTCGAAGAAAGAAGAAACCCTCTTCTCAACAAAAACTGAAGAAGAGATACGAAGCCGGCGACCCCATAGTCGGAACCCTTGGAGAACCATCAGGAAAGTTTGACTACTACGTCATTTACTCCAACAAATCTCCTCAGCCTAGCTCTGCACAAGACCACGGCAACGTCTGCTCCATGATCAGCTGGAACGAGCTCCGCACCGCCACCAACGGCCCGAGGGTCCAGATACCCCAACCCCTGTCTTGGGAAGATCTCAAAGCCACTGTTGACGCTTCAACAAAAGCAATAACGGTGAACGAACTGAAATGCGCAGCATGGCCCTACGCCAACCAAGGCCCTCCCATTACAGAGTTAGGAGAGACAAGTAAAGAAGCAAAGCCAGAGGTGAACGTACTGACACGTTCCGGTCAAATCCCGACGAATCCTCCACGAGCGGACAAAAGGCCAGCCATGCCTGAACCCCGAACTGAAAAGGGGCCCTACGCCAAAGAAGCCGAAACCCTTGACCCGAAGGCTGAAGATCCTGTCTTAACTCAGCTCAAGCATACTCATGCTAACATCTCACTCTGGTCCTTGCTCGACCTCCCGAAATTTGGGGCTGACCACAACGAGCCTCTTTACATAACCGTTCAACTTGACGAGCGCCGCCTCCCTCGGGTCTTGGTAGATGGGGGATCAGCCATAAACGTCCTCCCATCCAAAATGATGGACTTGCTAGGGATCAAGCCAACTGATCTGAAACCCTCAACTCAGAAAATCAAGGCATACGACTCAACGTCCCGCCCAGTCTTGGGAATAGCCACCCTGAACCTATGGTTCGGAAAGCAGATGGTCCCGACCGACTTCCAAGTCATCGACATCCCAATCACATTCACTGCCATCTTGGGACGCCCTTGGCTACACCAGATCAATGGGGTGGCATCCACCCTCCACCAGTGCGTAAAGTTCGTCTAAGGAACATACCTTACCATCATCTACGGTTACAGCATAACCACCAAAGGGACCGACACAAACGGCATCCCGGTCCTGGAGATCAAACACGACAATGATGGCATGATGCTGACCGGGTTCACCATCGAAAGCCCGAAAGCGCAGGTGTGCCACATAGACCTGTCTTTGACTTGGGACCAGATCCCTCCCCCGATGAAGATGATGAAGCTCATGAACTACATCCCGGGGCTTGGTTTGGGAAAACGCCATCAGGGTACCCAACAAATCATCGAGGTCAAGGAACAGAATACCCTCCATGGCCTGGGATACATTCCTACTCCCGAAGACGCGGCGGAAAATAGAAAAGCTACACGGAAACACTCCGCCAATAACAAAAGAGGCTTGCACGCAATCTCCGATCTCCGCCCTTACAGCTTCGACATGACCAGGTACTTCACAAAGAAAATCGGCAGTTTGAACGAAGACACAGAAAAAGGAACAAAGCTGATCAACGCCAAACAAAACTGGCCGACAAAGGCGACAACCATGGACAAGCTCCAGCGAAACCTGGCAAGATTTAGAGGCCTCAAGCCAAATCCCGTCAGAAAAGCATTTCTCTGACGCACCAACTCTGCCGGGACCCACGACCACGACTATTCACAATGAATTCTGGTTCGGAAAAACCCACTCTTTGGCAGAAGAACTCGAAAAACTCTCTGTCAACATCCCTGCCACCAACAAGCAGGACGAGTCTGCATTCGAACTAGCAATGCCCAGGACAAGAGCGGAAGATTCCGTAAACGATGCCTGGAATGAGCCACTGCTCCACCAGCTCTTCAATGAAGAAATCGAGGTGCCAGATCTAATCGATTTTGTTTCTGATAACTCTATGATAGCCATGATTGGGAATGGCAGCGCGAAGCCTTTTGACCCCCGCCTCCTATCAAGCTCATTGCCACTCAATAACTGGGCCACCTTCTCCGGACCTACCGCCAGCAAAAGGGACATGATCGAACAACTTGGTCTGACCCCTCGAGTCCTAGAGTCCAGTGTCAAAACCCATCCTGAGTCCATTATCTTTGAATTCGAGTCTTTCGAGTCATCTGATGGCCTCACGCCAGAAGATTACGAACTCATGTATTCCCCTATGCTCTTAATGAAAGTTTTGATCTTTCCGAGTATCCTCTCATTGCATCTTTAACAACTGATAAATTAACTAACACACAAACAGTTAATAACGATTCACTTGATAAAGAAGCAGACACATTAAACGAACAATACATTAAGCACATCTTTAAGCATGTTGTCAAACGAGAGAAAAACCGGGCCCAAGCTGCCGAGGAGGTTTTAACCAAAGTGAATTTGGGAACTACCGAAGAGCCAAAAGAGACGCAAATTGGAAGTTTCTTCACCGACACAGAGCAAAACGCATTGACTGCACTGCTTAAGGAGTTCGTGGACGTGTTCGCTTGGTCTTACCGAGACATGCCCGGATTAGATCCAAACATAGTAGAACATCGGATCCCCTTGAATCCCGAGGCTAAGCCCATCAAGCAGAAGCTACGCTGGATCAAGCCAGAATGGTCTTTACAAGTCAAGGAAGAAATCGAAAAGATGCTCCGCATCGGCTTCATAAGGGTGATCGAGTACCCGACATGGCTCTCCAACATAGTCACGGTCACCAAGGCCAATGGAAAAGTGCGCTACTGTGTGGACTTCCGAGATCTCAATAAAGCAAGTCCCAAGGACGACTTTCCACTACCGAACATCGACATGTTGGTAGACACTATGGCCAATTTCGAGGTTAAGTCCTTCGTGGACGGGTTTGCCGGCTACAATCAAATCAAGATGGCCGAAGAAGATCAAGAAAAAACAGCCTTCACAAACCCCTGGGGAACTTACTGCTACACGGTAATGCCGTTCGGACTAAAGAACGCTGGGGCTACCTACCAACGGGCAGCAACCGCCCTCTTCCACGACATGATCCACAAAGAGATCGAAGTGTACGTCGATGACATGATCATCCACTCAAAGGGGTCAGAGGGACAACACCTCACTAACCTGAGAAAGTTCTTCAATCGCCTCCGGAAACACTCAATGAGGTTAAACCCTGCCAAACGCACATTTGGAGTTAGCCGAGGCAAAGTCTTAGGATACATGGTCACCGAGCGAGGTATCAAAGTTGATCCTCAAAAGATCAAGGCCATCATCGAAATGAGACCACCGCAAACACAAACAGAGGTAAAAAGCTTCATAGGCCGCCTGCATTATATCAGTCGCTTCGTCAATCAGTTGACCTCTATGTGCGAGCCAATATTCAAACTAATGAAGAAAAATGGAGACATCGAATGGAACTCGGAATGCCAAGATGCCTTTGAAGAAATAAAGGCGTACCTTGTGAGTCCCTCAATCCTCTGTCCTCCCCATGAAGAGAAGCCGCTTTTGCTATACCTAACTGTGACTGACACCGCAGTCGGAGCCATGCTCTGTCAAGAAAAGAAAGAGTCACGAGTCGAGAACGCCATTTACTTCGTCATTCGAAAGTTTCAAGGCAGCGAACTCAACTACTCAACACTCAAAAAAACTTGTGCAGCTCTAGTATGGGTCATCGGAAAATTACGACACTACATGCAGTCGCACACAGTGCACTTGGTTTCCAAAATGGACCCAGTCAAATACCTCTTCGACAAACCATCTCTGTCAATGAGGCTCGCCAAATGGTCTTTCTTCCTAGCGGAATTTGACATCAAGTACGTAAACCAAAAGTCAATCAAGGGACGGGTAATGGCCGAACAGCTGGCTGACTTCCCCACCGACGAGGCTCAAGGTCCTGAACCACAATTTCCAGACGAAGGAATCTTCGCACTTGAAAGCGAAAACCGATGGCAACTGTTCTTCGACGGAGCGGCCAACAAAAGAGGAAACGGCATCGGTATGCTCTTGGTCGACCCCAAGGACGAGCACACCCCAATCGCCATAAAGCTAAATTTTGAGGTAACCAACAATGTCGCCGAATACGAAGCATGCGCCGCCGGACTAGAGGCTGCGCTCGAAAGGAACGTCCAGAAACTCGAGGTCTACGGGGACTCAGCCCTGATCATCAATCAAGTTTCCAACAGGTGGAAAACCATAGACCCAGGCTTGCAAAAATACCACGCCTGCATGGAAGACCTCATCACACAATTCAAAGAGGTCACCTTCCACTTCTTGCCAAGAGACCGAAATCGGTTTGCAGACGCCCTAGCCACCTTGGCTTCACTTGTAGAAATCCCCGAGGGAAAGGAAATCAAGCCATTCAAAGTCGGACGAAAGGAAATTCCCGCCTACTGCTGCGAGATCGAACTAGAGCCCAAGCCCATCAATGAGCCATGGTACAACCAGATCTTCCAATACCTCAAGAACGGGGAGACCGCCTTCATGAACGAAGAAGGCCAATGAAAGGAAGGAGTCAAAGCCAAGAGCATCATGGCCCTAAAACGCCTCGCCTCTCACTTTGTCATCCTTGGAGATATGCTATACAAAAAACGCTACCAAGGACCGCTCCTACGCTGCATCAGCCAGGAAAAAGCAAGTGAGCTCATGAACGAAGTCCACAACGGGGCTTGCGGCCCCCACATGAACGCCAGAGCCCTGATGCAAATCATTCTTCGGATGGGCTACTACTGGATCTCCATGGAGGCAGACTGCATCCACTTTGTCCGAAGTTGCGACAAGTGTCAACGATTCTCCAACCTCAATCATCTACCTCCTCATGATCTCTACTGCATGACTATGCCCTGGCCCTTCGCCACGTGGGGAATTGACGTCATCGGGAAAATCGCTCCGCCAGGTAGCAACGGCCA
The DNA here is from genome assembly GCA_022495995.1 of Adenophora triphylla var. japonica. NCBI lineage: Eukaryota > Viridiplantae > Streptophyta > Magnoliopsida > Asterales > Campanulaceae > Adenophora > Adenophora triphylla. Next base: position 42,779 of record JAFEMH010001480.1, on the reverse strand, counting down.
CAAGTTCGTCTTGGTAGCCATCGACTACTTCACAAAATAGGTCGAAGCCAAGTCCTACAAGGTGCTCACCTCCAAGAAAGTCGCACATTTCCTCAAAGAAAACATCATCTGCCGATACGGCATCCCGAACGAAGTCATATCAGACAACGGCTCCCATTTTGAAGGAGAATACGACAGACTGCTGGCCGAATTCAAGATCACACGCCACAAGTCTTCTCCCTACCGGCCACAAACAAACGGCGCCGTAGAAGCAGCAAACAAGACCCTCGAACGGATCATCCGAAAAATGACCACCCGAGGACGTGATTGGCCTGAGAAGCTGCACCTTGCACTTTGGGGCTACCGAACATCAGTCAGAACAGCCACGGGAGAAACTCCATTCGCCTGACATACGGGATGGAAGCGGTACTACCCGTGAAATTGGAAATTCCCTCACTCCGAGTGTTGCTGGAAAACGAAATCAACGAAGTCGAATGGCTCCGAAGCCGACACGATGAACTGGCTCTGCTAGACGAGCGATGACTAAAGGCCATGGAACACGCCCGAGCCTACCAAAGCAGAATGGCTAGAGCTTTCGACAAGAAAGTCAAGTCCCGAGACATCAGGGAAGGCGATCTGGTACTCAAAGAAAAGCCTCCTACTCGAACCAACCCACCGGGAAAATGGAAACCAACATGGATCGGCCCTTTCGTGGTTCAAAAGATCTTCTCCGGAGGTGCCATGAAGCTGACAGACCTAGACGGCAATCCCTTCATGAATCCAGTCAACGGAAGTAAACTTCGCAGATACTTCGCCTAAAGAAGACCAATTGTGCATATCTTGGCAATCCATGTAGTCTCGAACTACGTAGACCTGAGCCCTCTAGTCCGGGGGAACGTAGGCAACCTTAATTGGTCCGGTCTAAAAACACACAATAAAGTCAAAAGTTTGAATGTCAACCAAGACCTCCATCAAACTACACACTTTTCAAGATCATGCCCCCAACATCACCTTGACCAAGTCAAATGACGGCGGCAACATCAAAGGACGTCCGAAGGTCACTCAACATCAAACGACTGACCCATGTCAACTTCCAAGCTAGGGGCTTGCCTTCGCCCTCACGCGTTTCAAAAAAAAAGAAAAAAAAGGAGCTTAAGCAGAGGCTACAAAAAAAAGAGCTCAAGCAAAGGCTTTAAAAAAAAAAGCTCAAGCAGAAGCTACACAAAAAAAAGAGGCCAAGAGCCCAACGCCAGCAAACAAGAGGCAAGGAAGCCACGGAAAAGACCGTCAAAACGACTTGTCAAGGGATCACCCAACCTCCCATCCAAATACAAAACCCAAGCAAAAAGGGATTGCCGTCAAGGCCCAGGCTGCTTCAGTCCGCAAATGCAACTGAAAAGTCCAAAGCTGGACGCCATCAAGGCTCACAAAAGAAACAAAAGGCGAACAAGAGATCTTGCGTCTCGACAAAGCTTTAAAAGTAAATCACAAATCACTAACGATTACAACATTTCTTGATGAGTTCAAGCACGGTCTACTCTCAAGTTCACAACATGCTAAAAGACAGCTTAATATATTTAATAAATAATGTGTCTGCAATGCAATGAATGGATACTTAGGAGGTCATTCCGCGCCATCTGCGCTTGTCCCCTTGCCATTCTTCACTTTCTTCCCTCGTCCATGGCGAGTCTTCTTTCGCTCCACACGAGCCAGCTCTGCATCTCTCAGTCCAAGATTAGGGGTCCTCTCCGTAGAGTCAAACAATCCAGTAGCTCGTAGGGCTTCATTCGCCCGTGCTTCGGCTTGGGAGTCTACAAAAGAGGACCTCTCTCCGTCACTCGGTCAACTCTGGTCTCATAGTCAAACAAAGCGTCTCCCGTAACAACCTGAGGGTCAGACCAGGCTTCGATACTCCTAAGGCAATAGCTGCGACGGCAATCGGGCCCCAGAATCGCTTTACGCCTGCTCCCCAAAACCACTTGGTACTGCCCAGCACGCTGCTCGTACCAATCCAGGTACTCGGTGGTCAATACAACGCTCTCCCGCCGCCTAAGGAGCACCACAGGAGGGAAAGCGGAATACTTTCATACCCTCAGGAAATACGAAAGAGCACCTGGAGCTTCCATACAAAGAGGAGCCACCTCCGCAGTGGCAAGGTCATCCCAGCCCAGCAAAGGCTCCTGCCTCATCCCGAACTGCCGAGAAACAAGCGACGGAATGTAGAAGGAGGACCAAGACAAACCAGGAATTCTAACAACATAGGACCCTTCCTGAAAGGCCCTCCTAGTCTCAATCCCCCAATGCGGAACCCACCAACGGATCTGATGCGTGCCAAGCTTTGCCATCCATCTCTCCCAGGCGGACTGATCCATATCCAATACAAGAGGACGCTGAGCAAATGTCAACGGGCTAAACGACGCCGAAGCCTCGGGCATAGCCTGAAGTCTCTCTCGCAGCCACAAGGTGAGCAAAGCGGGGCTTCCCCCTCTCATAAACCTATCTCCAGTCGCCAGACGATCAATGCCATGAAGGGTCTCCCCCAGCACCAACGGAACAATATCCTCTCCAGCTCTGCAGTGCCCTACCACATCCAGCAAAGCGCCGTCACATACCCCAAGGGAGCCAACCATGAAAAGCGTCGCTATCACGCACAAGGCAAATGCATCCCACGAGACGTCACTCTCGTCATCGCTCATAAACTGCTCCGGCAGCGCGGAAATGTCAATGTGACCCGAATCAAAGGTCATACCCCCCACTTCTCCCAACGAAGTTCGAAGAAAGCTCGCAAGCTTCACGCTCATGGCAGCACCGCCAATCAAAGGAAGCGAGATGGCCTCCACCTCCGGTCCTCCAATCAAAGCCCCAAAATCCTCAAAAGTGGGCGTCATTTCATTGTAGGAGAACCTATACACATGCCTCCTAACATCCCAGAACTTCGCGACAGCCCGCAACAATTCCCAATCAGGAACCAACTCCTTAAGAGACCAAATCGAGCAGAGTCGAAACCTCACCTCGAAAGGCCGCCTATGATGCCTCATAAGGTGTCGCATCCACATTTTCAGTCGCTCAAGGAAGTATGCTTGCCGCTCCTTCGAAAGCCTCGGCAAAATTCTTGAAACATACGAAGAATCCATGGCAAAAATGGAGGTTCCTAGAGAAAATGGGGAAGAAAGCTCGAAATGACTGCAAATGGGAAGTGAGGAAAGTTCAGACATCCTGAAAACACTTATCCCTTCCCCAAAAGCAAAAGAGATCCATACGGACCTTTTTGCAAGCCTAGGTGGTCCGTACGGACCTTCTTGCAACGTGGTCCCACATTTTAAGCAAACAGTACAACATCCACTGTTCCCAGCAGGACCTTGCTCCAAACTGCCCAAAATCTGGCCAAAGCCATTTTCGGCAAGCATACGCAACCCACAAACGCACTCCTAGATCACGTGGCATGCACAAATAATAAACTAGCAACAATACCTAGGACAATCCCCGGGAATCACAAAATATGACATTACATCTTAAAATAAAATACTTTGCTGTGCAAATACAAGTATTTTATTACAGGTACCAAAATGTCTGTTGCTAAACAAAAAAAATGGAAAGAGGGAAAGCAAATGAGCCCTACTCCGACTCATCATCATCAACCTCATTAAACGAGAAGTCATGCACCTAGCCAAACTCGCCAGCCACGCCCTCATCATCAGAATACTAGACCCCTTCCTGGGTGGGTACTCAAAGTAATCCGAGGGATCAAACCCGGTGAAAGGATCAAAGAAGGAAGGCTCCGACGAACCCTCTCCCTGAGCCTCCTGCTCGGGCAAGAACTGGTGAAGAATCGGCGGCCTCTGGACTCCCGAAGATGTCCCTGCATCCAAACTATGCCACCCCCGAACGGGTCCCTCCTGCTGCAGCCCTAGCTCAGCCCTCGACAGAGGAACGTCCACATAATGCCTCGAAGGCATCGGCTCGTACGCCGGCACACGCCGCGAAGACATGCAAGACAGCTTCCCCGCCATCTTCTTCGCAAAAGACCGCATCGCCACAAAACGGCGAGTCAACTTGTCAAAGGATCTCCTCGAGACCTGCACAAGCAAACAGCCAAAGAAACGCTCAGCAAAAGAGATACAGTCATACTCAACAAAAAGGAGAAAAATACAGAAAAGATGCCAAGATGGAAAAGAGTAAGAACACTCACCGGTGCATCCGGGCCAACCCGATAGGCAGCAGGAGCCTGCTCAGGGACGGGTACCGACACCCTCCGCCTCGATGAATCCCCGCATACATATGTGAAGTCCGGCCCAGGCACCGGAACATCTGGAGGACGTGGTAGGCCATCCCGCCTCTCCCTCGCCAACACCTTTGGCGTCCTCAGCTTCCTCCTGACGAAGGCCCCATACTCCTCATTCAAAATAAACTCCTCGGCACTCAGGCCGCCAAGGTACCTGTCGTATTCTAGCACGTCCATGTCACGGGGATTCATCATCCCAAAGGGCGGATCCCTCGGAGCCATAGGGGGATCACCTGGGCCATGCTGCTAAAAGACCCTCTCCCCCAAATACATGACATCACAAGTCAGGCCCCGCAGCATCTTCCTCTGCTGCGTCACCACGGGACCACCCTCGAGCTCGTCGCCGCCATACCGAGCCCAGGGATGCAGTACAAACTCTGCTGAGCTATCCCTCTCCAGGAACTCCTGCACATCTCGATAGGCAATGGTGAGCTTCCCCCTATTCGTCCTCCTCCTCCTCAACTGTCGGGCCCAGCCCAGCATAGCATGATAGGCCTCCATTGCCTCAGCATCCCGATCCCACGGAAAGCACCGGAAGATCTCATAAAACCACACCTGCAACAAAAGCAGATAAAGCTCAGGGCAAAAGAAGATAGAGAAATGACAAACTGCTAAATCACAAACAGCAATAAAACTCATACCTCCAAAGCAAAATCGAAGCATCCCAGAGAACTGGCCACGCCTCGGCTAAACCGATCCAAGGAAAAATAGAGCTCGGCCAAGCCTGCCTCGCCCCAAGCAATCTCGCCAACTCTCTCCAAATCCACCAAGCTCTCCAGTAGAGGGAAAGGAGACAAGGTAGAGTGATTCGAGAACAAAGTCTCGGAAAGAGCAAACCACAAGAAAGAGCGCGCCAGCTGCTCAGCCGTCACCAAGCCGGTACCCCGGCGATAGGCCCCGATGTTGGCCGTAATCTGCGCCTCCACATCGCCATATAACATGCCCAGGCCCCTACGAGGAGAAGGCGCGAAGCCCAGCAGCTCCGCCAGCGTCCCATCGGACATCCTGTCTCGCCACCTCACTGGCCCTCCTTTGAAGGAAAGCCCGGTAATCGCCGCGAAGTCGGTGGGAGTCACCGTCACCTCTCCCCAGCTCAGATGGAAGGTATGCGTGGTGTCCCACCAATACTCAGACAAGGCCAGGAAGATGCTCTTGTTCTTCCTCGTCTCTGCAATCCCGGCAAGGTTCTCAACGAACGCGCCCAAACCAGAAGCAAAGACCAGCCTCTTAGGACTCGGCCTACCCTCCCTGGAGATATCCGGCAAATGCTGCCACAGCTCAACTACTGCCTCGAGCGACCCCCGAGACTTCAGCTTCTTGGCCTTTCCGGACAAAGGCCCCTCATCCTGCAGGTAAACACAGTAAAGGTACGTCAATCACAGTACTTAATGCAAAATACCAAAAGGAAACGAAAACATAAAAAAGTCCGTCCCAACACGACAAAGCATAAAAAGTCCGTCCCAACACGGCAAAACAAAAACAACCCGTCACGAAACACGGCACACATTGCACATAATTTTTCCATGCAGTCCGTTACAAAACACGGCACACACTGTATAAATTTTCTCAAAAGAGGGATTAAGCCCTACACGACACATTTTCAAAAAACCCGTCAAAAAACACGGTGCACATTGCACATAAACTCCCCACAAAGTCCGTCACAAAAACACGGCACACACTACATGACACATTTTCAAAAAGTCCATCCCTACACGTCACACACTTTCAAGACAAAACCCGTCACAAAACACGGCACATGTCACACTCTTTTTACAAAGTTCGTCCCTACACGGCGATTTTTCACAATGTACACACAGAAGTAGCATAAGGTTCAAAACACCAAAGCATGCTTTTCAAAGAGAGGCACTTTATTTTTACAAATAAGAGCTAATCTCCACATTTTTGCACAAAAACCACATACTCACAATTCTTACATGCTCAATTTCAACAATTCATCACGAATTTCACAAAAAAAAAAGCATGGCTATAAATAAAGCCCCAAATATGCGAAAAACTAAAACCTAGTTCTAGCATACAACAATTCAAATAAGAATCAAGACCAAATTGATTTCTTACCTCCCCGACGGCCCTATCTCGCATATTGTGCACCTCCGGATCCGGATACAACACATCCGGATTCCTCGACGAAGGCACAAAGGAAGTGCAATTCCTTTGAAGGTCCGCCCTCTGCTCAATCACCTCTTGACCCCTTTGACGACGACCCCTTCTTGCCCTTTCCGCCATAACAAGCAATTCAAGCAAATGCAGAGGATTTACTTAGGGAATTTGGATCAAAAGCTAAGGTTTTCTCTCCCTCTCTCTCTGTTTTTCACGAACTGGAAGGGGGAATAATGGGAAACGCCTTGTTGCTGAAGCTGGTCAAAACCTGGGAAATCCAAATTTCACGAAGGTCCGTACGGACCTCTTTGCAAACACAGAAGGTCCGTACGGACCTCTTTGCATTATTAGGCCAAATTACTCCTTTGCCCTTATAATCTTCGCCCTTGGCTGTCCAAAGGCCTATTTCAGCATATTCAATGCAGTTTGGTCCTTAACCCAACAAAACCAACCCCGACCGTCATCATAAGTCCGAATTTTGCCCACTAAATAGTAAACCAAACACCGACCGTCATCGTAAGCCCAAACCTCGCCCACTAAACGGTAAAACAAGCACAAAAGGCACAAACGTCTCCAAACACAAATCCCAAGGCACAAAATGCCTCCAAAACACAAAACAGTGAACCAAACACCGGCCATCAAAGTAAGCCCAAAGTCACCTCCTCAGCGGACAAAACTCAAACGGGAACTCTGGAAAACCCATACGAGACTACGCGTCCCCAGCAGATGAACACCGGCAGTCATCGTAAGTTCAACCTTTCCCCAGCGGACAAAACGCGAGGCAATTACGCCTCTCAAAAAAACAACCACAGTCAGAGGACACAACACATCCTCACGCACGACACAACCACAGTCAGAGGACACAACACATCCTCACGCACGACACAAGCACAGTCAGAGGACACAACACATCCTCACGCACGACACAACCACAGTCAGAGAACACAACACATCCTCACGCACGACACAACCACAGTCAGAGGACACAACACATCCTCACGCACGACACAACCACAGTCAGAGGACACAACACATCCTCACGCACGACACAACCACAGTCAAAGGACAAGTCACGTCCTCACGCACGACAAAACCACAGTCAGAGGACAAGCCACGTCCTCATGCACGACGCAACCTCAATTAGAAGGCATAACACGTCCTCACCACTATCCGCAGCCCAAAAGGCTTTAAACCACTCGGTCTGGGAGACCGCATAAATCAGCCAAACCACCATCCGCAGCCCGGAAGGCTTTAAACCACTCGGTCCGAAAGACCGCATAAACCTCCCAAATTGCTATCCACAACCCGGAAGGCTTTAAACCACTCGGTCCGGAAGACCGCATAAACCTCCCAAATCGCTATCCACAGCCCGGAAGGCTTTAAACCACTCGGTCCGGGAGACCGCATAAATCAGCCAAATCCCTATCCGCAGCCCGGAAGGCTTTAAACCACTCAGTTCGAAAGACCGTATAAACCTCCCAAATCCTTATCCCCAGCCCGAAAGGCTTTAAATTACCCAGTTCGGAAAACCGTAAAATTTCCACTCCAGGACACCACCACGTCCTCACAGTCGACCTCAGCGGTCACACGACACTTCAGGGCACCACCACGCCCGCATACACTCACGATTTCACAAAGTTGGAACTACGATCAGGCTTGATTCCCGCCAGGGATACGTAGGAATCCTATCACAGGGTCCAGCCAACCGACCTATACGGTCACACAGGACGCCACCACGTCCACACAATCGACCTATACGGTTACACAGGACACCACCACGTCCACACAACCGACCTATACGGTCACACAGGACGCCACCATGTCCACACAACCAACCTATACGGTCACACAGGATGTCACCACGTCCACACAACCGACCTATACGGTCACACAAGATGCCACCACGTCCTCACAATCGACCTAAACGGTCACCCATAGGACACTGACACGTCCACACACAGAGTCTCAGTTAGAAGACATCACACGTCCTCGTACATGACAACACTCACCCCACACTCGAACTACGATCAGGCTTGATTCCCGTAAGGGATACCTAGGAATCCTATCACAGGGTCCAGCCAACAGACCTAAATGGTCACACAACAGGACACTGCCACGTCCTCACGAACCGACCTACACGGTCACCTTCTCTCTCAGCACGCGATCCAGATCAGGACCCTTATCTTATCGACGACCCCACTTCCTCCATAAGTGACGTCGTCGAGGGGCTTCTGTAAGTACCCCAATGTGGATCAACCTCTTCTGAGCACCCGGGAAACACCGCAGACTCACTCAAATGCAGTCTCGAACATCCGGAACCCTCAAAAAACCCTCAAGAACCTTCAAAAACCCTCAAAGGCCAAAAAACCCACCAGCCAAACTAAGGGGGGGTTTCTGGGACAAAAAAATACAAAAGGACTTTTTGGAAATTATGCAAAAATTGAAAAAGCATAGAAGGTCCGTACGGACCTCTTTGCATGCTAAAAGGTCCGTACGAACCTCTTTGCTACCAGACATCATAATTACGAAATCCTCTTAAAGTCCACATTATTTCCTCAAATCTGGAAAAACTAAAACTTTGGTTTTCCTAGAAGGTCCGTATGGAACTTCTTGCAATTTTTCCTACACTATAAATAGAGGAACCCCCCTCCCTCATTTCACACACATTCCTCTTTTCCTCTCTCCCTAAGCCCTCTGGCTTCCCCTCTAAGTCCTTCCGAGGCACTCCCGGTCCCTTTCGGTTCCTTCTGGGGCCTTCCGAGCTCCCTCGCGGTGCTCTGAAGCCCTATCGAGCGCTCCTGAGATGCTCCCGCGCTGTCCCGAGGCACTCTCAAGGTATTCTGAGGTCCTTCGTGGTACTCCGAAGCCTTGCCTGGTCTTTCCCGAGGCGTCCCGGCCCTTTCCGAGCCAAACCGACGATTCCGACGCACGCCGGAACTCTGCCCGAACGCAACCGACGATCCCGACGCACGCCAAACCTCTGCCTGAATCCAGCCAATGATCCCTGCGATCCCAACGCAAGCCGAAACTCTACCCGAGTGCACACCTGACAATCCCGAGGCACGCCGAAGCTCTGTCTGCAGACAACCGACACATCCCGAAGCAATCCCGGTCCGTCCCGAAACACTATTCCATCCTCAAACACTATTCCCCAGCAGAAGACAGACACGAACCAATATTGGTAAGGCTTCCTTCCATTAATATTTCAATACATTTCAATACGTAGTGTACAATGTAGACATCCGACACAGCATGCATTTTTAAAAGCACACACACTCACACATAATATTTAAAGAAAGAAGGGGTACCGAAAGACTCGTTTATACGAGGCGACTCGGGTGAGCTCTAATATTCTAATATTCTCTTCCCAAGGAGTAACCTGACCTCCGAACTCAAAAATCTCATCACACAAAAACAGTTTATTTTTAAACTGATGCCTTTTCTCAATGTTTTGGGCTTAATTAAAACGGCGTGGCGACTCTACAAGCAAAAACACAGCGAGATACCTCCACCGACAACGCACGCAAATGGAATGCCAGATGCTGGGGCGCAATCGCTGCGCCTCTCGGATCCGGGCAACTTCCAAAAGGCGGAATGCGAGATGCCAGGGACCCCGCGCGCGAGCCGGACCCGGGTAATTTCACACGCGTACAACAGTGAACTCGCTATATGGTGTAGCATGTTTTGAGAAGCCGATTTACAGAATATAGTGTTTGAAGATCCAGATTCATTCTCATTCTCATATCATCTCATACTTACTTTCAATAAAAAAAAATCCAAATTTTCACATTCTTTAATTTAAAAACCGTTGAATACCAAGAATCAATATAAATTAATATCATCTTAATCATTGTTTTCACTTTTTTTTATATATATATATAAATTAAAGTTGTTTATTTTGTTTTAGTATATTATAGATATTAATGTTAAAATTAGGGTTTTGTTATATAGTTTTTAACACTTTAATTTTGTAATATAGGGTTGAAGATAAACGAGGGTTCAATCATTTTCATGTGCTATTGGGGAGGTAATGATAAACATGTTGGGTTTGCAGCGGAAGACTTGGAATAAATCACAAAACTATAGCCATGAATCCGTCTAATATGAATAGATTAAAACTATGAATATAGATTTACTAACCTTTGTTGCGAGTTTGTCTTTCGTACACGAATCGTAATTCAGATTTGACTCGTCGACGAAACTTTGATCTTCTTCCTTGTTCTTCCTTGGTGATGAATCAACAACGCTAGGCCTTCAAGCTTTAGATGATAAAGCAATCACCCTCTATCGGTAATCCACACTCGAACGTACCAAGATCGAATCTTGTTGGATTGCTAGATGATCCCCGATTATTGAAACTCTTTTCAACAATCTATGGGTAATATGGAATTGAATCTAGGGTGTTTTGATCTTTGATTCGTAATCAAAATCAAGAGATTTGTGTTTCTCAAACCCTAAAATGCGTGTGTCTTGGCTGAGAAGAAGGGGGCTATTTATAATTTATAAATATCCATAACACTTAGGGAGAAAAGTCCTAATCCAAAGCCAAAACGGATCTGCTAAGTTGCCGCTATGCACGGCCGTGCACTTAAAGATGCACGGCCGTGCAACCACTTGTACGGGCGTGCGCTTTAAAATGCACGGACGCTCCACAAATCTTGCACGGGCGTGTAGATTACAACGCACGGCCGTGCAACCCCTTTGCATGGGCGTGCTCTTTAATCTGCACGGCCGTGCAACAGCCCCAGAATTCCTTTTTCCAGATTTGAGCCAGTTTCAAGTCGTTCTTTGTGTGTGACTCTATAGGAATTATATTTATGTTGGTAGTGAGTCGAAACATCGATCCTCACAAGTCATAAGTGATTTCTAGCAAGCCATTATTTCCACCCAATTAATATAACATCAAAGCTTGATTCCTTGATAGATCATTTCCACAATCCCTTTGTCACACGATGTCATATTGAACATAAGTCATGGTCCACATCAACTCATATTGTTCAATGCTTTCTCGACTCCGAATATATTGATAATTCAAATGCATTTTATTTATATCAAATCTCTTGAGTGTGGCCACACATTTCATCAACCCTATTTATCGAGGGGCCCAAGCAAACATCTCTCTTTACGAGGGACAAATCCCATCTTGACTTATCATTCTTCTCTACAAGAATCCAGTCGTGCTAACATATCCCTTATTGCTATCCTATTAAAGATAGTGTTAGACTACATCAAGCACAATGTTCATCATGTGAAAGACAATGATAATCTCAGGTACTAAGGATTCTAATGACACGACTATCATGAGATTTAATCATGACATATATGACCATAGACCATGTCATAAATCTCATAGATGGGTCAGTCCAGTACCTTGTTCTCTAACAAGTACCCTTAAGTGTAATGTGCATCCCCATACATATAATCATCTCTATGATTATCCATTACCAACTTATACTAGTTTTTTTTTTTTTGAGGCTTGCCCATCTCGAGTCATGCCCTTTTTTTTGTGTAAGTCAATTTACTAACAAGTCTCTCAATTCTCTAAAATTCCCTTAAACCCCCCCAGAGGCGCCTAAACTAGGGAGGGATAATCATCCGCTCTAACCACTGGGGGGAGTCGAACCCAGGACCTCCGTGTTGGTGTCCCAGTGCTCTGGCCATCAGGTCAAGTCCTGATGGTTACCAACTTATACTAGTTATTCACAATAACTAGGGACACAGAATATTATAATAAACATGTAAAACATATAATACTCAAGATAAACATTCTCTATTATAAATAGTGTTGTGGGTATTTTTCAGCATGGTGACATCTTCAGTTGATCCTGCATATCAAGATGTCATTCCACTGTAAGTATTGTTTTAATATTTACTTATTTAATATTTACTAAAATCTTTATTCTTATTTTCCAGTGATTAAGAGAGAAATGCGGGATATTCTCCAGCACGTTCAACACACCTTCAACGGCTAGGGCGACTTGGTCTCACGGAGGTTGAAAGGATAAGCCTATATCCCGAGATTGTAGGAACAATATTTGACTCTTTCATACTTAATTATATTTAAGGGGAAATGGAGACGGAACATACACTAAGGCTCATACGCACACACACTCTACACACAGGCTCTTGTAATCCTCTCCATTATCTTCCAAAGTTGTATTCGTGATCATTATAGTGAAACTTTTAAGGTTGGAGACCTAACTCCCGGGGTTTTTTCCAAAGAGATTATCACCTCCAAGGTTTTCCTCGTTAACAAATCGTGGTGTCATTATTTCTTTTTTTTACGCTTTTGTTCCATATAGTCGAATTCCATAGTCCCCTCCTTATTGTTCAATCCACACACTAATCAAAGTTAAGATTCTACTCTATTGTTTTTTCTACCAAAACAATTTGGCGCCCACCGAGGGGCCTCGTGGTTTATCGGTTATTTGGATCATTTCCTAAGCAAGTTCATTATGTCTGCACCCACCAATGTATCCGCCGCCGGCAAGAGTCCTGCTGTTGCTCCAACATCAGGAGGTAGAACCAGCTTGTTGCCGCCACCTCCTTAAACCGGACCTCAGCAAACTCAACCTACGAAGACTCCACAAAAGGGAACGACCTCTTCCAATGTAGATGCCGACATCCGGAGTATCCTGACCAAGTTGAATCAGAGGTTGGACCAACAAGACAGCAATTCGAAGGTGCTGGCCGATTCCATGATTAAGATGCAGAAAGATCAACAGTTCATCACATCTCGGCTTGACAACATATCGCCATTACGTGCGAGGAACCTCAACTTCGACAACACCGAAGGACCTACACTTGAGTGAATTTATTCCGATGGGTAGTCCGCCTCAAACTCACCCGACATCCTTAATGATGTCAACATCTTTGCCAGGGGACACCACGATGATGCCACCTTGCAGGATACACTCCGTTCATCCCATTCATCGACAACACAACTGTCACAACTACTACGAACAACTCTGGTTTGCTAAATAATCTTTTCAATAATAATAATTTCAATCGTATTCCTATGGCCGACCCTTTTGCAGGAAACCCACTAGCCAAACAGATGCGGGATCTCGTAGAGCCGATAATGAACGTGCAGTGTAACTCCTCCAATCCAACCAAAGTGACTCAAAACTGCACAGTCAATCCCGGTTTGTCCCAACAATTGCAAATGTTGACATCCCGAAGCGATTCGATGTACCATCTATGAAGTTGTACGACGGTACCACGGATCCGGAAGAACACGTTGCCCACTATCAAGAAAAGATGGACATCATCCATATTCCTCTTCAATTAGGGAGGCCCAGCTTATGCAGGGATTTGGATCAACCTTGTGCGGACCAGCCCTCAAATGGTTGATTAGGCAACCTCTAGGTTCAATTGGTTCTTACGCCCGGCCTTATCAACATGTTCTATAACCAATTCTCATGCGATCGACAATTTGAAAGGTTGACAAGTGATCTCTACAATGTGACCCAGGCGGCCCTAATGAAACTCTAAAGGACTATGTCCACCGGTTCAATAAGGAAGTGCTAGAAATTCCCAATCTTGACATGTCGACACTACGAAGCATTCAAAATGGGGTGAAGAAGGACTCACAAGATTACCGAGATTTGGTGATGACTCCTTGTAAGCGGTTGGAAGAAGTCGGGAGCGGGGGCGGTGAGATTCATAAGACTCGGAGGAAGACGAGCCTGCGAAGATCGAAATCCTCATCCAAGATGTCGACATATGACAACCCCGACGTAAAGACCGAATCGTCCCATCGCAGAACAACCGTTCCAATCCTTATCCGATAATTGACACTAGCAAAATTAATTCAATAGACGGTGAGGATGAAGATAATGATAATGTGCCTAACATTTCTGATTATTGTTTCTCTGTTGACATTTCAGGTATACTCTGTGCAATGGGCAACCTTGGGGACAAAGCCAGATGGCCAAAGAAGATGGATAAAGCCACGGGATGGCGTGACAAATCAAAATGGTGCGCTTACCATGAAGACTTTGGACATGTCACCGAAGATTGCATCGCATTAAGAAAGGAGATCAGTTACTTGCTCTCGAAAGGACATCTTAAGGAGTTCTTTGGGATCCGTAAAGAAGAAGGCTGAAAATGCGGAAGCTCCTCATGAAGCCGAGAGACCGCCTCTCCCCGGCGCCTACAAAGGTGATTAATTTCATTAGTGGAGGTTCAGAAATATGTGGAACATCCTATTCTGCTGCAAAACGACATGCTAAGGAGTCAAAGGAGGAAAAACCAGAAAGACAGCCCAGGATGCCGACACCTTGCCAGGATCCAATCACCTTTGATGAAAGTGACCGAGATAATTTGTTGGAACCCCATCACGACGGTCTAGTTATTTCCTTGCAGATCGCCAACTGTACAATCCGGCGCATCCTAGTTGATGGGGGTAGCTCTGTTAATCTTATCATGTTGGGCACCCTTAAGGAAATGAACATCCCAGAATCGGAGATCATTAAAAAATCCTCAGTGCTGGTAGGCTTCAGCGGTGAAGTCAAAGAAACGGTGGGGGAGATAAAGCTTCCAATATACTCGAAGGGTCTCAATACCATGGAACGATTCTGCGTAATTGATTGCGCAACATCTTACAATGTCATTCTTGGAAGACCGTGGATTCATGGAATGAAGGTCGTACCCTCCACTTACCATCAATGTGTGAAGTTCCCAACACCTTGGGGTGTCGCTAAGATTTACAGTGATCAACAGGTGGCCAAGGAATGTTATAAAACTTCAATGAAGGCGTCGACATCTCCAAAACAAGCATAGCAATTACCGAAGAAAGTACGTGAAGTCCTGGAAGCCAGGGAGGATGATGTGAAAGAAGTATTGCTAGACCCTTCCAACCCGGACATGAAAGTACTTATAGGCACTGACATCCCACCAGAAGTAGAAGAAAAGCTTGTGGACCTATTAAGAAGCAGAATAAAGAGTTTTTCTTGGAAACATGATGACATGACAGGCATCAGCAAAGATTTTATCACTCGCAAACTTAACATAGATCCTAGCTTTAAACCGGTACACCGAAGCGTAGGAAGTTTGCGAAACCGAAACCAGATCATCAAGGAAGAGGTAGAGCGCCTACTCAAAGCCAACATGATACGAGAGGTCGACTATTCAAGATGGTTAGCAAACGTGGTTGTGGTAGAGAAGAGAAATGGGAAATGGCGAGTCTGCGTCGACTTCACAGACCTGAATAAAGCCTGTCCAAAAGATCCTTTCCCTTTGCCACACATAGACTCGTTGGTTGATGCCACTTCTGGACATGAGCTCCTCACATTCATGGACGCATCCTCGGGATTTCAACAAATCCGGATGGAACCATCGACCAAGAGGACACCACCTTCATAACACCCACAGTATTTATTATTATATTGCTATGCCTTTTGGTCTAAAAAATGCAGGTGCAACATATCAGAGGCTCGTCAACAAAATGTTCAAAGATCAGATTGGGGACACAATGGAAGTATACATCGACGACATGGTAGTAAAATCCAAGAAAACCGAAGATCACATAAGCAACTTATCCCGGGCCTTTGACATCTTGGATTGTTTCAATATGAAGCTTAACCCGCCTAAATGCAACTTTGCAATGAGGGCGGGGAAGTTTCGGGCTATATGGTTACTAAAAGAGGCATTGAAGCCGCCCTGCAACGTATACGTGCTATTATCAACTCCGTCGTCACCTCAATCCGTCCAAGGACGTCCAAAGATTGACAGAAAGATTGCCGCACTCACCGATTCATTTCAAAATCCTCGGATCGATGCAAACCTTTCTATGATATCCTAAGGAAGAACAAGAAGTTCCGGTGGGAGAACCAACATGAAGAAGCCTTTCAAGAACTCAAAACTTACCCGTCGACACCTCCGTTATTGGCCAAACCTCGGGAGGAGGAACATCTTTACATCTACTTAGCAAGGTATCGTAAGGCGCCGTAAGCGCAGCCTTGGTGACGTAACGAGATGGTAATCGGCAACCCATCTACTATATAAGTAAGACACTCCTAGATGCAGAGACCAGGTATTCTCATTTACAAAAATTAATCTTAGCTTTGATAATCGCTTCTATTAAATTAAGGCACTATTTTGAAACACATACTATAATTGTACGCACTAACTATCCTATAAAGAATGTTATGAGAAAACCGAGAGATGTCGGGTCAAATGGCGAAATGGTCTCGTACAATTAAGCACATACGACATCAAATATGAACCTTAAGCGCAATAAAATCTCAAGCCCTAGCCGATTTTGTGGGCGATTTTAGTCCAACCATGCAACAAGAGGTGGAACTGGAAGTACAAAGCAACTTCAAGATGATGACATCTGAAAATTTGGACTCTCTATACGAGATGGTGCTTCTAACATGAGAGGTACAGGTCTTGGAGTTGTACTAAAATCGCCACAAGGGGACATAATACCACAATCCATCGGTTGCGGTTTCAAGGCTACCAACAATGAAGCGTAATATGAGGCACTAATTGCGGGATTAGAAGCTGACCCAGGGACCTAGATGTCAAACATATCCGGGTGTTTATGGATTCTTTGCTAATTGTTAACCATTACAACGGATCCTACACAAAAAAAATGCTAAGATGACGACATATTTGGAAATCGTAAAAATTCTTTCGGCCAAATTCAAATCATTTTCCTTGGAATAAATCCCACGAGAAGAAAATTCTCAAGCGAGATGCTCACGCGCAAACTTGGGTTCGGCCTTCAAAAGCATTTCACAAACCAAGATCCCAATTGTGCATATTGACATCCCAAAGAATTGATCATCTTGAGATGTTCGCTCTAGATGTCGACATACCTTCCTCTCCATGAAGAACTTCTTGGACAGCTCCTATTATCAAGTATCTCTTAGATGATACGATCCCAATTGAGGAGAAAAATGCTAGAGCATTCAGGGTAAGAGTATCTAAATATTTACTTATTGATAACCTCTTGTATAGAGAATCTGTTGCAGGTTACTACTTAAGATGTCTAGAAGCAGATAGAGCCTATCAGGTTCTCAAGGAGCTGCACGAAGGAGAATGTGGAAATCATACCGGGGGCAGAAGTCTACATACCAAGGCTCTTAGAATGGGCTATTTTTGGCCCACAATGAGAAAAGACGTTGTCGATTACGCAAAGAAATGTGATTCCTGTCAACGACATGGGGACATCCTACACCAACCAGCTGAATTGCTACATCCTATTCTGTCTCCATGGCCGTTTATGGTTTGGGGAATGGACATTGTAGGAAAATTACCCAGGCACCAGGTGGAAGAGTATTTTTACTGGCTATGACTGACTACTTTTCTAAATGGGTAGAAGCTGAGGCATACGTACAAGTTTGTGACAAAGAGGTTATATCTTTTATCAAAAGAAACATATTCAGTCGATTTGGAATACCATCAGAGATAATTTGTGACAACGGCTCTCAATTCATTAGTAAGAGAACCCAAGATTTCTTGACATCTTGGGGAGTCAAGATGGTGACATCTTCACCCGTTCACCCTCAAGCCAATGGACAGGCAGAATCTAGCAATAAAATAATCATAAGCAACTTGAAAAAGAGACTGAACCAGAAGAAAGGGCGATGGGCAGAAGAGTTACCAATGGTTCTATGGGCTGACAGGACGACATCCAAGAACGCTACTGGTCAAACCCCCTATTCACTTGTATTTGGAACAGAATCAGTTATTCCAGCAGAAGTCCTTGTACCTACGGCCAGATACAATTTGTTGACATCTTGATACATATAATAAAGACATCTTGATACATAACTTAGATACCGTGGACGAACTGAGGGACATGGCCAAAGTTCGCATGGCAGCATATCAACAAAGGGTAGCCAGATCTTACAACAAAAACGTAAGGATTAGAAGGTTTCAAGTAGGAGACTTAGTCCTACAAAAGGCATTCCAAAATACAAAGGAGCCCAATGTAGGCATGCTCACCCCAAAATGGGAAGGACCCTACCTAATAGATGCGCAGGCCGGGAAAGGAGCATATCGCCTGGCAACCTTGGATGGCCAAATGATACCGCGAAGTTGGAACGCCATTCACCTTAAAAGGTATTACATTTAAACGAAATTCCCCATGAACTCATCTTTTCCAGGTATGGATCATCTTTTAATTTTTTGTAACCTTTCTTTTTTCCTATGTACTTTTTTACTTCTCTACAAATCAAGATGTCGCTAACGTACCTTGTGGAGAGGCGTCAACATTAGTTGGCGTCCGTTATTAACATGTTTCTGTTTTATGAGGTGTTAACATGTTTACATGGGGACGTGTCGAAAGCACGCAAAGAACAACGAATTCTCCTCCGTTAGAGACTGGCCATCTCTTCTTAAGTAAAGGTACACAATCCCTTCTAAGGTTTAAAGAGTTAATTACCTCTTTCTTAAGATGTTAGGTTACCACACCTTCGCCTGGAGCGCAAGCTATCTCTTTAATTGAGGTGTGGGGTGGGCCTATATGGGTAAACTCATATAGCTTACCCATTCCCACTCAGTTAAATGATTGATCTGACGCATTATTCTTATGGTTATGACATATACGTGTCATCTAAAGTATCTACGGGTTATGGCATATACATGTCATCTTAAGTATCCACAGTTTTGACATACTAACATGTCACCTTACGAACATAACAAATAACCGTACAAAGAAAAATTTCATCCAAAAGAAAACAAGCCCTGACATGCTTGAAAATGACTAAACTTTAACTAGATTAAACTAACCATAAAAATATCCAAGCTACCAATGTTAAAGTGCAAAAGTGTTGGACCAACCCAACACGTAAAAAAGATTGTCTTTGGTCCTTATGGACCCATTACATAACCAAACTAAAATTAAAATTGTTTTAAGGGATTCCACCCCAGTAACGTCATCAAAAAACCAAGAACAAAGTTATTTTACCTTCTTTTTTAGGTGGCTTCTGCCGCAGGTGTTGCATTTGGGGTAACTTCTCCATCTACTGGTGTATCCTTAACGATCACTTCATAAGGGCTTGACGACACTTCGCCTTCGTCCACTGGTTCACCTGTCAACCTGGAAAAGTGGGCACATTCCTTGTTGAGATCCCAGCTCTCAGCCTTCCCTTCTTGAAACTCCCTCATCATCTTTATTTTACACTGAGAAACAGTTTTAGCGGCAACCAACTTGCATGAACCTTTCACCTCAGCAATCTCCTTGATGTGATCCTCCTCGCTTTTCGCCAGACTATTCAGTAAGTCCTTCACCGTTTGCTCTTGCTCTCCCAATGACTTGCTTTGTTGCTCCAAAGTCTTCTCATGTACCTTCACCTTGTTTTCTAACGCTATCTTCTCCTTCCTAACCAAAGCAATGTCAGCTTTGGACTTCTTCTTTAGCGTCTCAATTTCTTTTACCAATTCCTCCACATACCCTACAGTCTGAAAAATAATAACTCGATATCACTAGATGTTATAAAAACTTTTGAGTTAGTGAATATCTAATTAAACAACTTCTTACCCCTGTCGCAAAACTCATGTATTTTCTCTTGAAATCCCCTACTTGCATTCCATCAAAAGGATCTTCAACCTCAACTACCTCCTCTTGATTAGCCTTTCGCTTCTATACTCTAGAACCAATACCTACACTATCATCCAAAGTTGGGGTCTTCTTAGGAACGGGCGGAGGCTTCATCTCTATCTTCACAGCAGAGCCTATAAACATGGCTTCAATGTCATCCAAGTCAAAATCCGATCCCGAGATAACTGGTTTGGAAACTGCATTAACATATGAAGATTGTCAAGAAATATAATACATTAGGATGATTAAATTAAAGTGAAAAGTCAACATGATTACCTGTAGACATAATCACAGAGGTAGAGGCCTTTTGGTCCTCCGGGACAACCAAAGATGATTCCAGTAATGCCTTGGGGGATCTCATGTCTAGAGGGAGCTTGAAGAATTCTTCAATCTTGGTTAAAGTGTCTTCAGCAGGTGGGAACAGTTCTCCCCAGTCGATATCTGCATAAAGGCAAGAACAATTACAATTCAGTTTGTCTCAAAAACAGGAAATCACAAAAGTAAGAATTTAAGTACCTCCCTTGTTCCACTCGCTTGAAACCTCATTCCCTTCTCCAATAGATGCCCTATCAACAAAGAAAAATCTATTTTTCCATCCCCTATCACTAGAAGATGTGGTGCTCATTAAGGAACTTCTACCTGACCTCTTCCTAAAAAGGTATCTTTTGGAACCAAAGGGTTGAAGATCATATGAATATGCAATTTCATGGAGCCCTAGGTTTAATCCATTTTCTCGGTTCACTTTAATGACAAAAGCAAAAACTCGCCAAGCCATTGGCATCAGTTGAGCATAAGCAAGTTGGGTCTTTTGAAAGAACTCAGAAACTAACAATGGGAAAGGCTAGCTAAACCCTAGAAGAAAGGGATACTCGATAAAACAGATCCATTTGTGGGAAACGTAGTCAGACCTAAGATTTACGGAAAAAGGGTGAAAAATTGCACTTTTTGGGAAGTAGCATTGTTGTTTCATGGATTCTATTTGGGAATCACTGAACAAGCAAGTCTCTTCGTCTGGTTTCGCAAGCAGGTTTTCGCAAACGAAATCATCGAGACTAATTTATATGGGACCTTGTGGGGATGGGACACTCTTAGTTTTGGTTGAGGACCACCTGGTCCTACCCATGGTTGACAAAGGAAAGAAAAGAGGTAAACAATGGAAGAAGATGAGAAACGAAGAAGTATTACCTGGAAGAGGAACGGCACCGTAAGCTAACAGGGGTGAAAAAGAAGCTTTGAGAAGCTTATTTATCCAAGCGGTTATTAAAGAGAAAAAGGACTCTTTTTTTCAAAAAATTATTACTTTTCCAAAAACTACTCCCCAACCGTCCATTGACGCCATGTATCCCTAAACCGTCCCATCAAGCAGAGCTAGCGGTTGGACATTTAATGGGACAGAAAAACATTTTGCCTCTTCAGTTGCCTACATAGTCAAATGTTTTTGGGGGCAAATTGTTGTGGGTATTTTTCAGCATGGTGACATCTTCAGTTGATCCTGCATATCAAGATGTCATTCCACTGTAAGTATTGTTTTAATATTTACTTATTTAATATTTACTAAAATCTTTATTCTTATTTTCCAGTGATTAAGAGAGAAATGCGGGATATTCCCCAGCACGTTCAACACACCTTCAACGGCTAGGGCGACTTGGTCTCACGGAGGTTGAAAGGATAAGCCTATATCCCGAGATTGTAGGAACAATATTTGACTCTTTCATACTTAATTATATTTAAGGGGAAATGGAGACGGAACATACACTAAGGCTCATACGCACACACACTCTACACACAGGCTCTTGTAATCCTCTCCATTATCTTCCAAAGTTGTATTCGTGATCATTATAGTGAAACTTTTAAGTTTGGAGACCTAACTCCCGGGGTTTTTTCCAAAGAGGTTATCACCTCCAAGGTTTTCCTCGTTAACAAATCGTGGTGTCATTATTTCTTTTTTTACGCTTTTATTCCATATAGTCGAATTCCATAGTCCCCTCCTTATTGTTCAATCCACACACTAATCAAAGTTAAGATTATACTCTATTGTTTTTTCTACCAAAACAAATAGTAAAGACGATTACATAACGATATTAATTATGAGTCAAAATAGTTATACACCTAGGGCATAACACCAACAATCTCCCACCTGCACTAGGCCCAATCTCATATGTATCATATACCCATGGACCTAACATAACCATCATGCTTTGCTTGTGCGAAGGACTTTGTAAGCGGATCCCCTATGTTATCGTCAGTTGATACTTTGCATATCTTAACGTCTCCTCTTTCTATGAATTCTCGAATGAGGTGGAAACGTCTAAGTATGTGTTTGGATTGTTGATGTGACCTTGGTTCCTTTGCTTGGGCAATGACACCATTGTTGTCACAATAAAGTTCCACCAGATTAGTGATACTTGGAACTGAATGAACGCTCGCCGAAAAAAATAAAAAATAGGGAGTCGCCATGCCATTTTTAAGGAAACACTGAAAACCTTTTGAAAGAGAAAATGGGTTCGGGGGTCAGGTTACGTGTTGGGAAGAACCGAGAGTTCACCCAACATGCCTCGTCCGCAGACGAGTCTTTCTATGTTCAACATTCAAAGCATCCAAATGTGTGTGCAATTGTGTGTGACAAGATATGTAAATGAAATTCATGTTAATGCTTTATTTTATTGCTCAAGAAGGGAGATTACAACTTGTAAGCCATTTGCCATGGGAGGCCACATCCCATTTACAAAGAGGAGGACAGGTTACAACTGAAACTGAACCTACTGCAGAGGGCTTGTTGTGTCGCATGACACAGGACCTGAGGGTTCAGTTGTGTCGCGTGACACTACGAAACACTTTGCAAAGGTTTTACAAATCAATCACAGAATTGAAACAAATCTATCCAATCACTTCAAATGAGTGTGGATATTGAAGATCCACACTCTGTTTGGAATGATAATCAAACTAATAGAAACAACTTACAACTGAAGGATGATCCCTGCAGATGGGCACGATGTGTCGCGTGACACAGGACTCCTCATGTCCAATTGTGTCGCGTGACACATGTTTACCATCTGTAGGAACCTTACAACTGAGAGACAGATTCAACAGATGCCAAACCAGATCAAGCAATTATACCAAGGCAATTCAGAACAACACGAATCAAAGACAGATCAACCAAAGGAGTGTGGATATGGGAGATCCACACTCCCTTGACAACCAAATTGCAATTATAATTAGATCACATTATGAACATGCAATTGGATCAAGTAAATACAATTTAAACAGAGAGATGGCAGTTGCCACTTGATAATCTGAGGTGGATGGAGCCTGATTATCAAGTGGAGGGATGGGAATTGCAATGAAGAAAGTAAATGAGAGAGAGAGAGAGAGAGATGGAGGGAATCGTTACCCTTGTAGTCCACCACCAATACACCAAGCTAGGTGTATTGGCCTTCAATTCAGCTTTTGGACGTGGAATCGAACACATGTGGGGTGCTGGATGGAGATCTTCAAGGTGTTAGTGAGGTATAGAGGTAGATGGGTGAATTGGTATGAGAGAGATTGAGGAATTGGAAGGGAATTGATATGTGTTGGTGTGGGAGGAGGAGAGAGATTCGGTTCTGGTGTAATTTCTGCAGAGTGACATTGTGGAGTGGAAAAGGATCCCCAAATGAGAGGCAGAGGGTCTTATTTATAGCTGCTGTTGGTGGTCATGTTGTGTCGCACGACTTCATGCATCCACTTTCCATGCTTCGATTTGTCGCACGACTTAAGCAAGCAATAACTGTTTTTGGCACCAAATGCTGCTTCTGGAATATTCTGAATTAATACCTTAAAAGTCCAAAGCAGTTAATTCCCTGTAGGTCCTTCTATCCGGGAAAAATACTAAAAAAATACTTCCTTCGCGAGAAACTTATGAAATGTTTCCGGACGTCTCGAAACGGACCGGGAATTTACCAAAATGCCCCTTAATGCAATTTTATCATATTAAAATGCACCTAAAAGGGTCGCGAATTGGATTGGCGTACTTACAGGAACGACATCCAAGTCACTAATGAACTTCTTGATCCAAACTGCCTCTTTAGCTGCATCGGATGCCGCTATATATTCGGCCTTAATTGTAGAATCGGCTATGGTACTTTGCTTGGAACTTTTTCAACAAATCGTACCTCCGTTAAGCATAAACACAAACCCTGATTGCGATCTAAAATCATCTTTGTCAGTTTAGAAGCTTGCATCTGTATAACCCTTTACAATAAGATCATCTTTCATACCTCCAAAGACCAAGAACGCATCCTTAGTCCTTCTTAAGTACTTAAGGATCGTCTTAACTGCCATCCAATGGTTTTCACCAGGATCAGATTGGTATCGACTCGTCATGCTAAGAGCATACGAGACATCAGGTCTAGTACAAAACATAGCATACATGATAGATCCAATAGCTGAAGCGTATGGAATCTCATTCATTCTCTTTCGCTCACCAGTTGTCTTAGGATACTGAGTCTTGCTAAGAGTAACACCATGACTCATTGGCAAGTTTCCTCTCTTAGAATTTTCCATCTTGAATCTTCTAAGAACTTTTTCAATGTAAGTACTTTGACTCAAACCAATCATTCTTTTAGATCTATCTCTATAGATCTTGATGCCAAGGATGTAGGCGGCTTCACCCATATCTTTCATTGAGAAACACATCCCTAACCTAGACTTGACAGTTTGAAGTGCAGGAATGTCGTTTCCAATAAGTAAGATATCATCGACATACAATATTAGAAATAGTACTACGCTCCCACTGAACTTCATATATATACATGATTCATCTTCGTTCTTGATGAAGCCAAACTCTTTGATCGATTCATCAAAACGAATATTCTAACTCCTAGAAGCTTGCTTCAACCCATATATGGATCTTTGCAGCTTGTATACTTTATTAAAATTTCTTGGATCGACAAACCCTTCAGGCTGTGTCATGTACACATCCTCAAGTAGCTTCCCATTTAGGAAAGCTGTTTTGACATCCATTTGCAATATCTCATAGTCATAATATGCGACTATGGAAATTAAAATTCTAACAAACTTAAGCATTGCAACTGGCGAAAATGTTTCATCATAGGCAATACCATGAATTTGCCTATATCCCTTTGCTACAAGCCTAACCTTGTAAGTATGCACCTTCCCATCCATGTCGGTCTTCTTCTTGAAGACCCACTTGCACCATATGGTTTTTACACCTTCAGGTGGATCAATCAAGTTCCAAACTTGATTATCATCCATGGATTGTAATTCAGATTCCATGGCTCCTCGCCATTTATCCGAATCAGGAGTGGACTTCGCCTCTTGATAGGAAGTAGGTTCATCATTCTCAATGACTTCCACTTCATTACTTTCTGATACAAGAAATCCATATCTCTCGGGTTCGGATCGTAACATATCCGATCTACGATGGACTTGTGCATCTTGAACCGGTTCCACAACACCTTGTGAATTTGGTTCCGTCTCTACTCTCGGTTCCATGTTATCTTCAGGCTCTTGAACTTCTTCAAGATTAATTTTACTCCCACTAGATCCTTTATTGAGAAACTGTTTCTCAAGAAAAGTACCATATTGAGCAACAAACACTTTGTTCTCATTGCGGTTGTAAAAGTAATATCCTTTAGTTTCCTTAGGATAACCAATGAAAATAACTTTGTCAGATTTTGGTGCTAACTTATCGGAGACAAGTCTCTTCACATAAGCTTCGCAATCCCAAATCTTCATGAAAGACAAATTTGGTTTTCTTCCATGCCACATCTCATGTGGGGTCTTAGGAGCCGATTTAGTAGGGACTCTATTCAGTGTGAACACAGCAGTCTCTAATGCATGTCCCCAAAAGGAAATAGGAAGGTTAACTTGACTCATCATCGAACGAACCATGTCCAACAAGGTTCTATTCCTCCTCTCAGACACACCATTCCATTGTGGTGTTTCGGGTGGAGTCAACTCTAAAACGATTCCACAGTTTTTGAGATGATTGTCAAACTCTTGGCTTAAATATTCACCACCTCGATTGGATCGAAGTACTTTAATAGTTTTGCCAAGTTGATTTTGTACTTCATTTTGAAATATTCTAAATATCTCAACGATTCACTTTTGGACTTCATCAGATAGACATATTCATATCTAGATAAGTCATCAGTGAATGTAATGAAATACCGAAATCCTCCCCTAGCAATGCTACTTAATGGTCCACATACATCTGTATGTACTAGGGCCAATAAGTCACTAGCCCTTCCACTACTCTTAGTGTAGGGTGGTTTGGTCATTTTACCCAATAAACATGATTCGCATATCTCGTATGATTCATAATCATGTGAGTCTAAAAGCCCTTCTTTATGGAGTTTAGAAATACGTTTCACATTTATATGACCAAGCCGACAATACCACATGAATGTGTTGTTCACATCATTCGGTTTAGATTTCTTATTTACATTATAGATATCTTCAACATCATTTTGTTTCTCAACATCAAGGATATAAAGGCCATTAAATGAATTTGCAATACAATAAAGCATATCATTTAAATAAATAAAAAACTTCTTATTCTCAATAAGAAACCTATATCCTTCATTATCCAAACAAGAAACAGAAATAATATTCCTACTCAAATCCGGAACGTAATAACAATTGTTCAAAATAATTACTAGTCCACTAGGTAAAGTGACTTCATAAGTCCCTACGGCTAATGCAGCAACTCTTTCTTCATTTCCCACACGTAGGTCTACTTCACCTTCTTTGAGTAACTTTCTATTCTTTAGTACCTGCACATTTAAACAAATGTGAGAACCACATCCGGTATCCAATACCCAAGAACAAAAAGTAGAAAGGAGAATATATATCATATAGATACCTGAATCAGTAGCAATCGTATTTCCCTTAACTTTTAGGCCTTCCTTATAAGCCTTGCAATTTCGCTTCCAATGACCAACCTCTTGGCAATGGTAGAAAATTGCATCCTTTTGAGACACTTCTGGTTTAGCCTCTTCGGCATTGGCAACTTTTGCCTTAGGTTTAGCAACTTTTGCTTTACCTTCTTTGCCTTCCTTTTTTAACCCCTTTCCTTTGTTAACCATTAACACATTTGCGCTACTAGGCTTCTTGATATTTTTCTCTGTAGTCATAAGCATCGCATGAAATTCTGACAGATTTTTCTCCATTCCACTCATGTTATAGTTCATAATGAAATGACCATAACTTTCAAGCAATATCGTATCCGTTGCGAGTTCCAAACTCATATGATACCCAAGCCTATCAAGGTGCTCAATATATCATTTCATCTTAAGGACATGAGGACCTACCGACTTCCCCTCTAGCATCTTGCATGCATTAAGGGTCTTCACCACATCATACCTCTCTTGCCTAGATTGCACTTAAAACATTTCCTTTAAGCGCAGTGCTAGGTCAAAAGCAGCTTCCATGTGCTCAAGGTCCTTATGAAGAGCCTTACACATGGTAGCATGCATAAGGCAAGCAACATCATTAGAATCATCAACATGTTTCTTATGTTGCTCCTTATCTGCCCTTGCAGCCACTACCAGAAACAGGTGTTTTAGCGACGAAATTATCAGCGACGGACTCATTTCGTCGCTAAATAGCGGCGGAATATAAGCTTTAGCGTCGAAATTATTTTGGCGTCAAATTTAGCGACGGAATTTAATTCCGCCGCTAAAACGAATATTCCTCGAATATTCGTTTAATTACCGCCACTATTTTCGCGGTTGAATTACCGACGGAATATTCCGCCGCTAAATCTTTATCAGCGACGGAATTATTCCGCCGGTGAAAATATATCATTTCTTTATTTTTTTATTTATCAGCGTCGGAAATATTCCGACGGTGAAATTAAAATATTTTTTTTTTGAAATATTACACCGACGGAATATTTTCGCCGCTGAATAATTAATTTTTTTTAATTTATCAGCGTCGGAAATATTCCGACGGTGAAATTAAATGTTTTTTTTTATTTTTTTTAAATTAAACACCGACGGAATATTTCCGCCGCTGATAATTTAATATTTTTTATTTTTCAGCGACGGAAATATTCCGTTGCTGATATTAAAATGTAATTTTTGTTTATTTTTAGAACTAATTAACAAAATAACAAACTAAAAAACATTAAAGTATCATAAATATTTTTGATATTTTTGAAAAAATAAATAAATCATAAATATTTATTAATTTTAATTTAATAAATATCATTATTTTTATTTATGTAAAATATGAAAGTTATTTTAAATTACTCTCAAAAAAATAAATATGACTCAATAAATATTATTTTTGAAAAAATAAATACCACATAAATATTTATTAATTTTAATTTAATAAATATCATTCTTTATAATTATTTAAAACATGAAAATTATTTTAAATTACACTAAAAAAATAAATATGAGTCAATAAATACACTATACCCTATACCCTATACACTATATCATATACCATATACCCTATACCCTATACACTATACCCTATACCCTATACACTATATCCTATACCCTATACCCTATATACTATACCCTATACGCTATACCCTATACACTATACCCTATATCCCTATACCCTATACCCTATACCCTATACACTATACACTATACACTATACACTATACACTATACACTATACCATATACCCTATACCATATACCCTATACCCTATACACTATACCCTATACCCTATACACTATATCCTATACCCTATACCCTATACCCTATACACTATACCCTATACCCTATACCCTATACACTATACCCTATACACTATACCCTATACCCTATACCCTATACCCTATACCCTATACACTATACCCTATACCCTATACCCTATACCCTATATCCCTATACCCTATATCCCTATACCATACCACCCATACCACATCTGTTTATACCATTTATCTGTTTATACACTATACACTATACCCTATACACTATACCCTATACACTATACCATATACCCTATACCCTATACCCTATACCCTATACCCTATACACTATACCCTATACCCTATACCCTATACCCTATACCCTATACACTATACCCTATACCCTATACCCTATACCCTATACACTATACCCTATACACTATACCCTATACCCTATACCCTATACACTATACCCTATATCCCTATACCCTATACCCTATACCCTATACACTATACACTATACACTATACACTATACACTATACCCTATACACTATACCCTATACACTATACCATATACCCTATACCATATACCCTATACCCTATACCCTATACTCTATACCCTATACACTATACACTATACCCTATACCCTATACCCTATACCCTATACACTATACACTATACCCTATACACTATACACTATACACTATACACTATACCCTATACCCTATACCCTATACCCTATACACTATACACTATACACTATACACTAATTAATCCTAAACCCTAAATCCTAACCCCTAACCCCTAAACCCTAAACCCTAACCCCTAAACCCTAAACCCTAACCCCTAAACCCTAACCCCTAAACAATAAACCCTAAACCCTAAACTCTTATAAACCCTAAACCCTAACCCCTAAGGTATAGTATATAGTGTATATTGTATAGTGTATAGGGTATAGGGTATAGGGTATAGTGTATAGTGTATAGGGTATAGGGTATAGGGTATAGTATATAGTGTATATTGTATAGTGTATATCAGATGTATAAGTATGGTATGGTGGTATAGTGGTATAAACAGATAACAGATAGTGTATAGTGTATAGTGTATAGCCAGTATAGTGGTATAGGGTATAGGTGGTATGTGGTAGTGTATAGTGGTATAAAGGTATAGCCAGATGTGGTATAGTATAGTGGTATGTGGTATAGGTATGTGGTATATGGTATAGGGTATATGGTATAGTATATGTATAGTGGTATAGTGTATAAGTATAGGCTTGTAAGTACCCCAACTGGATCACTCCCTTTCAAACACCCGGAAACACCGCGTACTCATCCACGCAGCCTCCTGAGACCTCTCTCACTCAAAACCCTCTCAAAACCCTCTCAAACCCCGACCAAACCAAGGGAGGAGCCTTTCTCGGGATAAAGGGACAAAAGGACCTTTTGGGAATTTTCAGAAATCGGAAAAGCAATTAAGGTCCGTACGGACCTCTTTGTTTCAATGATTACTAAATCCCCTTAAAGTCCACAATATTCCCTCAAATCCGGGAGAAATGATGACTTCCATGCAGAGTTGGTCCGTACGGACCTCTTTGCATGCAAGATGGTCCGTACGGACCTTATTGCTCGGGGAACATCATCATTCCCAAATATTCTCCATCATTGCGCATTCCCTCAAATCGAGGAAATCCAAAATTCGGATAACCAAGAAGGTCCGTACGGACCTCTTTGCTCCGAAATTTTTACTATAAATAGAGGGCTTCCCCTCCTCATTTTTTACACACCTCCCACTTCTCTCTTCCTCCCTAAGCCTTGGCTCCCCTTCTAAGACCTTTCGAGGCATTCCCGCCCCTTCGGATCCTTCCGAGGCCTTCCGAGCCCCCTCGAGGTGCTCCGAAGCCTCTCCGAGCGCTCCCGAGACTCTCCCGCGCTGCCCCGAGGCACTCTCGAGGTACTGCGAGGCCCCTCGTGGTACTCCGAGGCCTTGCTCGGTCTTTCCCACTTGTCCCGGCTCTTTCCGAGTCAAACCGGCGATCCCAAACCTTGCCGAACCTCTCGCCCGAATCCAACCAACGATTCCAACGCACGCCGAACCTTCGCCCGACCGATCCCGACGATCCCCACGCACGCCGAACCTCGCCCGAACGCAGCCTACAACCTCAACTCACGCCGAAACTCTGTCCGCGGACAACCGGCACCCCCGAAGCAATCCGGAACGCTACTCCGACCTCAAACACTATTCCCCTGCGGAAGACAGACACGAACCAACATTGGTAAGGCTTCCTTCCTATTCTATTTCAATACATTTCAATACAATGTAGACATCCGATAAAGCATGCATTTTTAAAAGCACACACACACACACACAACATTTAAAGGATATTAGGGGTATCCGAAAGACTCGTTTTACGAGGCTACTCGGGTGAGCTCTAATATTCTAATATTCTCTTCCCGCGGAGTCATCTGACCTCCGAACTCAAAATCTCATCACACAAAAACAGTTTAAAATTTATCTTTAAACTGATGCCCTTTTTCAATGTTTTGGGCTTAATAAAAACGGCGTGGCGACTCTACAAAATACGAAAGCAAAACGGCGAGACACCTCCAACCTCGCAAACGCTAAAACGGAATAAGCCAGATGCCGGGGCGCGATTGTGCGCCTCTCGGATCCGGGCGACCTCCCGAACCGACGAGCGCGAGATCCGGGGGCTCCGCGCGCGAGCCGGATCCGGGTAATTTCGGTTGGCGACTAATTGGGGACACTTTGTTTTAAAAAACTTTTAAACAAAACAAAAGATTTTTAAACGATGATGAGGGTCAAACTTTCATTTTACCCCTTCCTTTAATCGTTATGTGTGTGTGCGCAGACGTGCTTCGTTTTTATTTTACAAAAAAAATAAAAATACAAAAAATGCATCAATATACATCTGTGCATCCATTTAAAATTCTTCAAAATTTTCTATTTTACTCGAAAAAAGAATTTTAGAGACCGCACACTACGCGCACTCTTTTGCCTCGGTTACACCGCACTCTACTCACACCGTCTGCCTCGGTTACACCGCACACTATGCGCACCGCCGCCTCGGACATACACTTGCACACTACAACCCCTTAACCGGAGTGGTCTCGGTTGCGGTCCGTTTGGTCTTCCTAGGCCTCTTGGGCGCGCACGGGATCATTCCAAACATCCCATCCTAGCCAAGCGTCAACCCCGCACGTTTGAGTCTTGAGTCACACTCTGTCCCGGACTCGGTTGGTTTTACCCGATCCGTGTCATACGGCTGGATACATATACCATGCCGGCCATTTTCGAGTCAAGGCTCGGAACTCAAGATCCTCGCGCAAGCAAAGCGATGAAAGGTCATGCTAAAATCTTGACCCGATCTTGATTTCGAAGCTACACCCAGACGATGTTCCGTCCCGGATATACATCCATGCTTGCATGACACCATGTCATCACGCCTTTGATACGTCGCCCATGACGATATGACCCGACCCAACGCCTAACGTCACTTGAGATCCCTTGCGCAAGCAAGGTAAAGAGAAGGTCAATGCCGAACTCTTGACCTCCGATCTTGACTCGGTGGCCGGCTCGGTTCACTATTCACATGGCTAACGCATCAAAACGAACATGACAAAGCTCGGTCCTTAGGTTCGATTTTTCTTTAGGCCGGTGGAAACCGCTTGCACTATAGGACCCTCGCCCGGGCCTGTCCACCCCGGATGTCGAAATACAGGTGCAAAACGAGGGGCTTATAGCCGCACGTATGGTCTCCATCGACCCGGGATCTAGCATAGTTGCGAAAAGAAGAGCAATCTTTTCCAACCTACCTAGGATTACGAGAAAACATGTTTTAAGTAAATTAAAACAACAAAATAAAAAAATCAAAAATAAAAGAAACTAAACCGCATGCCACGTGAGCTTTCCCCTTTTATCCCGTTAGGCCATTCCCGTGTCTAAACCTTGCCCGTCACCCTCCAAATAACCGAGAGTGGTTGAGAATCCCCGGAAGCCGCCTTTTCGGTATTGAGGTCACAAGGTCCGATAGCCCTTCCAGTTCAACGGTCCGCACCGTCCAATACTCCCCCATGACGGGATCAACAGATAACAGTGAGGGAAACGGAACCCCGCCACTAAGGAATCTCCAGACAATGGAGGAGGTGCTGCGAGCCTTCGAAGCCATCAAGAAACGCCAAAGAAGCTGAAACCCTGGACCCAAAGGCTGAAGATCCTGTCTTGACACAGCTCAAGCGCACTCAGGCTAACATCTCACTCTGGTCCTTACTCACTTCATCTTACCCGCACAAGCTCAAGTTGGAAGAAAGCCTCGGCCTGCACCATGGTTCCCATCACGGTGACACCCGAGGAGGCGCTAGGATGATTGGCAACGTCAATTACAAAGCAATATCATCACCTTCACGTAACTCGATCTTCCAAAATTTGGGGCCGACCACAACGAGCCTCTCTACATAATGATTCAACCGGACGAGCGCCGTCTCCTCGGGTATTGGTAGATGGGGGATCATCCATGAACGTCCTTCCACCCAAAATGATGGATTTGCTAGGGATCAAAGCAAGCGATCTAAAACCTCGACTCGTGCAATCAAGGCATACGACTCAACATCCCGCCCGCCTGGGAATAGCCACCTTGAACCTTTGGTTTGGAAAACAAGTGGTCCCGATGTACTTCCAAGTCATCGACATCCCGATCACATTCACTGCCATTTTGGGACGCCCTTGGCTACATCGATCAATGGGGTGGCATCCACTCTCCATCGGTGCGTAAAGTTCGTCCCAAGGAACAGATATGACCATCATCTACGGCGACAAAGATAGTCAATGAAAGGACCGATACCAACGGCGTCCCTGTCTTAGAAATCAAACCCGACGATGATGGCATGATGTTAACAGGGTTCACCATCGAAAGCCCAAAGGCCCAAGTGTGCCACATAGACCTCGCCTTTGATTTGGGACAAGATCCCTCCCCGATGAAAATGATGAAGCACATGAACTACATCCCGGGCTCGGTTTGGGAAAACGCCATCGTGGCACTCAATGCATCATCAATATCAAAGAATGTAATACCTCGCACTACTGGGATACTCTCCTACTCCCGAACACATTATGGAGGACAAGCGAGCCGCACGAAAACGCTCCACGTATAACAAAAGAGGCTTGCACGCAATCTCCGATCTTCGTCCTTACAGCTTCGACATGACCAAGTACTTCACAAGGAAGGCCGGCAACTTGGAAGAAGATCCTGCAAAGGGAACAGAGCTGATCGCCAAACAAAGCGGCCGACAACCATGGACAAGCTCCAGCAGTAACCCGGCAAGATTCGTAGGCCTCAAGCCAAATCCCGTCCGAAGAGCATTTCTCGACACACCGCCTCTACCGGGATCCACAACCACCACTATTCACAATGAATTTTGGTTCGAAAAAACTCCTCTTTGGCGGAAGAACTCGAAAACTCTCTCGTCAACACTCCGCCTTCAACAAGCGGGACGAGTCCGCATTCGAGCTAGTAATGCCCAAGACAAAAGCAAGAGACTCCGCAGACGATGCGTGGGACGAACCACCGCTCCACCTCGCTCTTCAAAGAAGAAATCGAGATGCCTGATCTAATCGATTTTGTTTCGATAACTCTCGTGATAGCAATGATCGGGAACGGTGACATAAAGCCTTTCAAGCCCCATCTCCTATCAAGCTCATTGCCACTCAATAAGCGGCCACCTTCTCCGGGACCCAGTTGCCCGGCCAAAGAAAAAGGACATGATCGAACAACTTGGTCCGACCCCTCGAGTCCTAAATTGTCTAGTGTCAAAACTCATCCCGAGTCCATTAGCTTTGAATTTGAGTCTCTCGAGTCATCCGATGGCCTCACGCCGTAAGATTACGAACTCATTGCCAATAATGTATTCCCGTATGCTCTTAATGAATGCTTCGATCTTTCCGAGTATCTCTTCATTGCATCTTTAACAACCGATAAATTAACTAACACACAAACAGTTAATAACGATTCACTTGATAAAGAAGCGGACACCCATTAAACGAACAATACATTAAGCACATCTTTAAGCATGTTGTCAAACGAGAGAAAACCGGGCCCAAGCCGCGAGAAGGTTTTAATCACAACGATTTGCAAGATTGCTCAAGAGCCAAAGAGACGCAAGTCCGACGCCATTTCAAAGACAAACCAGATCTTCCCACACCTCAAGAGCGGGAAACCACCTTCATGAACAAGGAAGACCCACACACAGAAGGGGTCAAAACCAAGAGCATCATGGCCCTAAAACGCCTTGCCTCTCACTTCGTCATCCTCGGGGACATGCTATACAAGAAACGCTACTATGGGCCACTCCTACGCTGCATCAGTCAAGAAGAAGCAAGCCAGTTCATGAACGAAGTCCACAACGGGGCTTGCGGTCCCCACATGAATGTCAGAGCCCTGATGCAAATCATTCTCAGGATGGGCTACTACTGGATCTCCATGGAGGCAGATCGCATCCACTTTGTCCGAAGCTGCGACAAGTGCCAACGGTTCTCCAACCTCAATCATCTACCGCCCCACGATCTCTACTGCATGACTACACTCTCGCCCTTTGCCACTTGGGAATTGACGTCATCGGGAAAATCGCTCCGCCAGCAAAGCAACGGTCACGAGTTCATCTTAGTAGCCATCGACTACTTCACCAAATGGGTCGAAGCCAAGTCCTACAAGGTACTCACCTCCAAAAAGGTCGCACATTTCCTCAAAGAAAACATCATATGCCGATACGGCATCCCAAATGAGGTCATATCAGACAACGGCTCACATTTCGAAGGAGAATTCAGACAGCATCGTCGGCTGAATTCAAAATCACACGCCACAAATCTTCTCCCTACCGGCCACAAACAAATGGCGCCGTGGAAGCAAAGAAACAAAACCCTCGAACGGATCATCCGAAAAATGACCACCCGAGGACGAGATTGGCCCGAGAAGCTGCACCTTGCACTTTGGGGCTACCGCACATCGGGCCGTAATGCCCACGGAGAAACCCCATTTGCCCCGACGTACGGGATGGAAGCAGCCCTTCCCATCGAGCTAGAAATTCCCTCACTCCGAGCGCCGCTGAAAATGACATCAACGAAGCCGAATGGCTCCGAAGCCGACACGACGAATTGGCTCTGCTAGGTGAGCGACGACTAAAGGCAATGGAACACGTCCGAGCCTATCAAAGCAGATGGCTAGAGCTTTCGACAAGAAAGTCAAATCCCGAGACATCGTGGAAGGTGACCTTGTACTCAAAGAAAGCCTCCTACTCGAACCAACCCACCGGGAAAATGGGAACCCACATGGATCGGCCCTTTCGTGGTTCAAAAGATCTTCTCCTGAGGCGCCATGAAGCTACCGTACCTAGACGGCAATCCCTTCAGCGAATCCAAATAACGGAAGCAAACTTCGCAGATACTTCGCCCGAAGAAGAACAACCGTGCATCTCGGGCACTCCATGTAGTGTCGAACTACGCACTCCGAGCCCTCTAGTCCGGGGGAACGTAGGCAACCTTAATTGGTCCTGGTCTAAAAATACACAAAAAGTCAAAAGTTTGAATGTCAACCAAGACCTCCATCAAGCTCCGCACTTTTCAAGAACACGCCCTAGCCACCTTGACCAAGTCAAACTCCAAGGGCGGCAACATCAAAGGACATCCGAGGGTCACTCAAAGATCAAACGACCGACTCATGTCTACTTCCAAGCTGGGGCTTGCCTTCGCCCTCACGCGCTTCAAAAAAAGAGCTCGAGCAAGGGCTCACAAAAAAACAAAAGAAGCTCAAGCGTAAGCCGCGAAATTGAGGTCAAGAGCCCGACGCCAACAAGCGGCAAGGAATCTACGAAAAGACCGTCGAACGACTTGTCGTGGGAGCATTCAACCTCTCGCCCAAGCACAAAGCCTCAAGAAAGGGGATTGCGCAGTGGCCTGCATCGCTTTCACCCGCAGATGCAAATGTAAAAGTCCAAAGATGGACGCCGACAAAGTGCACAACAAAAGCAAAGGCAAACAAGAGATCTTGCGTCTCGACAAAGCTTTAAAAGTAAATCACAAATCACTAACGGTTACAACATTTCTTGATGAGTTCAAGCACGGTCTACTCTCAAGTTCACAACATGCTAAAAGACAAATTTTAATACATTTAACTAATAATGTGTTTGCAATGCAATGAATGGATACTTAGGAGGTCATTCCGCGCCATCTCGCGCTTGTCCCTCGCCATTCTTTCCTTTCTTCCCTCGTCCCCGCGAGTCTTCTTTCGCTTCACGTGAACCAACTCGCGTCTCTCGCCCGAGATCCGGGGTCCTCCTCAGAGTCAAATAATCCAAGCAGCTCTCGTGGCTTCATTCGCCCGTGCTTCGGCTCGGATCTCCTCCTCGCGAGCCGTAAAGAGGACCTCTCCCCGTCGCCTGGTCAACTCTAGTCTCGTAGTCAAACAAAGCGTCTCCCGTCACATCCAAAGGGTCGGACTGTGCTTCGGCACTCCTAAGGCAATAGCTACTACGACAACCGGGTCCTGCAATCGCTACACGCCCGCTTTCCAAGACCACTTGGGATCGCCTAACACGCCGCTCATACTGTGCCGATATCGAGTCGTCAACACGACACTCTCCCGACGCCTAAGGAGTACCACAGAGGGAAAGCGGAATACTTCCATACCTCGTAAAATACAAGAAGGCACCCGGGCTGCCATACAAAGAGGGAGCTATTCTCCGCAGTGAGCAAGGTCATCCTGCCCCAACAAAGGCTCTCGCTTCATCCCAAACCGCCGGAAACAAGCGACGGAATATAGAAGGAGGACCAAGACAAACCTCGGAACTCGACAACGTAGGACCCTTCCCTCGCAAGATCCTCCCGGTCTCAATCCTCCAAAGGCGGAACCCACCAAATGGATCTCGATGCGTACTCAAGCCGTGCCATCCATCTCTCCTGCACTTGACTCGATCCATATCCAACACAAGAGGTCGCTGAGCAAATGACCACGGGCTAAACGACGCGGAGCCTTCCTGGCATGGCCTCGGAGTCTCTCTCGCAGCCTACAAGGTGAGCAAAGCGGGGCTTCCCCTCTCATAAAACGATCCCTGGGCCGCGACGGTCGATACCATGAAGAGTCTCCCCAAAGACCAACGGGACAATATCCTCTCCAGCTCGCAGTGCCCTACCACATCTAGCAAAGCGCCATCACAAATGCCAAGGGAGCCGACTGTAAAGAGCGTCGCTATCGTACACAAGGCAAATACATCCCAAGAGACGTCACTCTCATCATCAACCATGAACCGCTCCTAAGTAGCCAGAAATGTCGATATGACCCGACCGAGGATCATGCCCCGCACTTCTTCCAACGAAGTACGAAGAAAGTCTCGCAAGCTTCACGCTCACAAGAAGCACCACCAACCAAAGGAAGCGAGATGGCCTCCACCTCCGGTCCTCCAATCAAAGCCCGAAAATCCTCAAAAGTGGGCACCATTTCATTGTAGGAGAAACAAGACACGTGCCTCCTAACATCCTGTAATCTTCGCGGCAGCCCGCAACAAATCCCAATCAGAAACCAACTCCTTAAAAGACCAAAACCGAGCAAAGACGAAACCTTACCTCGAAAGCCCGTCTCGATGCCTCATACGGCGCCGCATCCACGTTTTCAACCGCTCAAGGAAGTGTGCTTGCCTCTCCCGCGAAAGCCTCGGCAAAATTCTAGGGACATACGAAGAATCCATGGCAAAAATGGAGGTTCCTAGAGAAAATGGGGAAGAAAGCTCGAAAATGGCCGCAAATGGGAAAATGAGGAAGAACTGTGCACCGGAAAGCATTTATGTCCTTCCCAAAGCAAGGTTGGGTCCGTACGACCTCTTTGCATGCTAAGTATGTCCGTACGGACCTCCTTGCAAATGTAACCCATTTCCCCAAAACAAGACAAAAACCACTGTCCTCAAGAAACCTTGCTCCAAACAAGCCCAAACACTGCCAAAGCCATTTCCGCAAACCAACACTACCCACAAACGCACTCTCACTCACGTGGCATGTACAAAAATAAAAATAATAATAGCAACAATTTCTAGGACAATTCTGAATCACAAAAATAAATGACATTACATCTTAAAAATAAAATACTGTTTGCCATGCAAATACATGTGTTTTATTACAGGTACCCAAAAATGTCTGTTGCTAAACAAAAAAAAAAAAAGAGAGAGGGATATGAAAAGAGGGAAAGCAAATGAATACTACTGTAATCCTCATCATCATCATCCTCGCCAAGATCCTCCAAGGAAAAGCTCGGGCATCCCAAATAACTCCGCCCGTCACATCCTCATCGTCTGGAATACCGAGCACCCGCCCGAGGCTCCCACGAGAAGTACTCAAAGGATCAAATCCGGCGAAAGGATCAAAAGAAAGAAGGCTCGAGGAACCCTCACCCCGCGCGCCGTGCGGAGGCATGAACCGATAAAAGGGCTGCTCCTCGAAGGCCCCCGCAGCCTCCCGAAGAAGTCCCGGCATCCATGCTATGCCGCCTCAAAGGCCCCTCCCGCTGCGGCTCCGGCTCGGCTCTAGGCGGAGGAACGCCCACGGAATGCCTCGAAGGCATAGGCTCGTACGCGCGCACACGACGCGAAGACCGACAGACACCTTCGACGCCATCTTCTTAGCAAAGGAGCGCATCGCCACGTAACGGCGAGTCAAGATATCGTAGGCTCTCCCTGGACCTCGCACCAACAAGAAGCCAGTGGAAACGCTCATCAAATGCGCTTATACTCAACAACAAAAAAAAAAAAAAAAAAAAAACGCAGTAAAAGATGCCAAGATGGAAAAGAGCCGCACACTCACCGATCCGTTTGGGTCCACTTCAGGCAAGCAGTGAGCTCAAGCTCCGAACGGGCATGCACACCCTCCTCCTCGATCCGTCCCCGCTGACGTACGCGTGAAATCCGGTCCCAGATCGGAACCTCAGGGAGCCTCGCGGCCAGCCTTCTCTCTCCGCGCTGAAGACTCAAGCTCCCGCCTTCCTCCTCACGAAGGCCCCGTATTCCCTCTCCGTACAAGATGAACTCCCTCGGCACCGACACCGTCAAGGTACCTCTCGAAGTCCAAAGAAATCCAAGTGCGTAATGGTCCCTAACCCTTCAAATCAATCCCCGGGCCAAGCGTAAGACCGACCTCGCCCACTTCAACGGCAAATCAACCATCGGCCATCAAACGTAAGACCGATCCTCGCCACTCCAACGGCAATTCCAACCAACGCCCGCTCAACGGCAATTCAAGAAGGAGCCAATACCTCCCAAAGACGAATATCAAGGCACAAGACGCCTCCAAACGCTCAACGACAACTCAACTCACCGAAGGTCCAAGTCATCTTCCCAATGTAAAAGGGCCCCTACAGGTCATGCATCCCCAAGAATTCAAGCACCTAGCCGATGTAAGCCCGAACTTCGCCCACCTCAACGGCAACGCAAGCACCGGCCATCAAAGTAAGCCCGAGCTCCTCCCCCCAACAAGTCAAAGGGAAGTCATGCAAGACTGCATATCCCCAGCACCGACCATCATTCTCGCCCACTCAACGGCAAAACAAGCACGCGAGTACAAGTCCCAAGGCACGAAGCGCCTCCCAAAACGCCAAATGGTGAAGCAATCATCGGCCATCATCCTTGCCCACTTCAACGGCAGCTCAAGCACCGGCAAGCCATCGTAAGTCCGACCTTTCTACATCAACATGCAAAACACAAATGGCACCACCGCCGCGATGACAATTCAAAGTCCTCCGGGCCGTGGCACCAACCGCACCGAAGACGATTCAAGTCCTCACACCATTCTCCGCCTGGAAGGCCCTAAACCACCCGGGATTAGGAAAATCGTAAAACTTCCATCCCGTGACGCCACCACGCCCTTATCACCGACCTATACGGTCACCCAGACGCCACCACGCCCTTATCACCGACCTATACGGCCACCCAGACGCCACCACGTCCTTATCACCGACCTATACGGCCACCCAGACGCCACCACGCCCTTATCACCGACCTATACGGCCACCCTGACGCCACCACGTTCCTTATCACCGACCTATACGGCCACCCAGTGACGCCACCACGCCCTTATCACCGACCTATACGGCCACCCAGACGCCACCACGTCTCTATCACCGACCTATACTGGCCACCCAGACGCCACCACGTCTCTATCACCGACCTATACGGCCACCCCGACGCCACCACGCCCTTATCACCGACCTATACGGCCACCCAGACGCCACCACGCCCTTATCACCGACCTATACGGTCACCCAGACGCCACCACGCTCTTATCACCGACCTATACGGCCACCCAGACGCCACTACGCCCTTATCACCGACCTATACGGCCACCCAGACGCCACCACGTCCTTATCACCGACCTATACGATCACCTGTGACGCCACCACGCCCTTATCACCGACCTATACGGCCACCCAGACGCCACTACGTCCTTATCACCGACCTATACGGTCACCCAGACGCCACCACGTCCCTTATCACCGACCTATACGGCCACCTGTGACGCCACCACGCCCTATCACCGACCTATACGGCCACCCAGACGCCACCACGCCCTTATCACCGACCTATACGGCCACCCAGACGCCACCACGCCCTTATCACCGACCTATACGGCCACCAGACGCCACCACGCCCTTATCACCGACCTATACGGTCACCTGTGACGCCACCACGTCCTTATCACCGACCTATACGGCCACCCGTGACGCCACCACGCTCCTATCACCGACCTATATTTGGCCACCCAGTGACGCCACCACGCTCCTTATCACCGACCTATACGGCCATCCCGTGACGCCACCACGTCTCCTTATCACCCGACCTATACGGCCACCCCTGACGCCACCACGTCCTTATCACCGACCTATACGGCCACCAGACGCCACCACGTCCTTATCACCGACCTATACGGCCACCCCGACGCCACCACGTTCCTTATCACCGACCTATACGGCCACCCAGACGCCACCACGCCCTTATCACCGACCTATACGGCCACCCAGTGACGCCACCACGCCCTTATCACCGACCTATACGGCCACCCTGGACGCCACCACGTCCTTATCACCGACCCAACGGTCACCCAGGACGCCACCACGCCCTTATCACCGACCTATACGGCCACCCAGACGCCACCACGTCCTTATCACCGACCTATACGGGCCACCTGTGACGCCACCACGCCCTCATCACCGACCTATACGGCCACCAGACGCCACCACGTCCTCATCACCGACCTATACGGTCACCCAGACGCCACCACGTCCTTATCACCGACCTATACGGCCACCCAGACGCCACCACGTCCTATCACCGACCTATACGGCCACCTGTGACGCCACCACGCCCTTATCACCGACCTATACGGCCACCCAGACGCCACCACGTCCTTACCATCAACCTATGCGGTCACCCAGACGCCACCACGTCCTCACCACCGACCTCGCGGTCACACAACACCTGCTGTGGCACCACCACGCCCGCATTCGCGTAACACTCACCCCACACCCGAACTACGACTGTGCTTGATTCCCGCCGGGGATACGTAGGAATCCTATCACGTGGTCCAATTATCGACCTAAACGGTCCACCCAAAAGGACACCACCACGTCCTCACTTTGACCCTCACTGGCCACTTCCTCTCCCAAAGACGCGATCCAGATTAGGACCCTTATCTTATCGGCGACCCCACTTCTTTCATAAGTGACGCTCGTCGAGGGGCTTCGTAAGTACCCCAACTGGATCACTCCCTTTCAAACACCCGGAAACACCGCACTCATCCACGCAGCCTGAGACCTCTCTCACTCAAAACCCTCTCAAAACCCTCTCAAACCCCCGACCAAACCAAGGGAGGAGCCTTTCCGGGATAAAAGGGACAAAAGGACCTTTGGGAATTTTCAGAAATCGTAAGCAATTAAGGTCCGTACGGACCTCTTTGTTTCAATGATTACTAAATCCCCTTAAAGTCCACAATATTCCCTCAAATCCCGGAGAAATGATGACTTCCATGCAGAGTTGGTCCGTACTTTGACCTCTTTGCATGCAAGATGGTCCGCACGGACCTTATTGCTCAGTGGAACATCATCATTCCCAAATATTCTCCATCATTGCGCATTCCTCAAATCGAGGAAA